>CM067168.1:149964398-150045140 GCA_034093135.1 Erigeron breviscapus
CTTAATCAAGTTAACAATATGTGGAAGATTCATAGGAATAGAAACTACATAAGAAGTTAAAGAAAAAGCTAAGATATAAATGTCTACCCTTTCAACATGACGAATCTGGAAAGATAAAAACCTCTCTCTCAAGTCATTCACCTCATTGCACGAATCAGACATTTTTGGGCTGTCGACTCTCCAAACACCATTAACCTGGTTTTTCAAGTAGGGATGGACGTTAATATGATGCATGTATCTATACAATCGAGAGAAACAGAACAAACGGGGCCGACTTCTAGTATAAAGGGCATGTTCATGGGCCAGCAGGTTGGCTAAATGCTCAAAATTAGCAGTTTTTTGTTGTAGAGATGAAAATGGGTCGGCTTGGATTTGCCACTTACTTGCCCATAGCGTAAAATCTCAAGGATAGTTAATGTACTAAATACATTGATAAATTAAAATACAACAATCTAATTTGTTGAATATAGCTCTTTATGAGGTTGTAACCCTAAATTTCATTATGAAAGACACGGCAGGAACATAGAGAGGAAGTTCCAGAAAGAAGAACATATACCTGCATACAGACAGGTTTAGAGTCTCCTTCAACGCAAATATGCTTATAACCTTTATCAAGAGCATACTGCAATCCTAAAATCAGAGCTTTATATTCAGCAACATCTTTAGTCACACAACCCAGACCCGCACGGAGATAATAAACCTGCAATATTCATTTAAAAATCAGAGATCCCAATGCTTCAAGATAAATGAATGTATTCATCATGAATTTAAGTTCAGTAGCTTGTACCACATCTGTAATAAAATTCCCGAAGTACAACCCCAGCCCCAGCTAATTCAGGATATCCTTTTACCTCACTGTCATACTGAAGAATACATTTTTTTTTCATCAATGCTATCTGATGAAGAAGTCGATCCAACATCACTCTATAAAGAGAGAACATGATAGACAAAAACTTACAAGGATCGATTTACCCGAATAGAAAGAAATAAGATTTTCATCAAGCTACAGCTACACCACATGAAGAAAAACCATTGGGCTAAAGAACTAACCTGAATTTTGTATTGCAGTCGCATCACACAAACTCAAAATTAGTGTCCAAAGATCACCTTCTAAATCAGCCAATATTTAGAATAGCAATGGAAGTGAAAATAACCAAATATATTGATTCATCGAAAACTGATATCTTTCATGCAAATATTTCCAATACATACGCAGATAGTTCACGTGGGAACAAAGTGGTTATCCTCACTAGCTAAGAAGTAGGAAAATAAAAATAACTGCTGTTGGAATTGTCAACACAGAAATAAAAATACATAAACTAAGAAATAAACATTAAACTTGAAAATATAAATTGGCATGAATAATAGCCTCCTGGTCTATGGCTGCTCTTGTTGGACTTCAGCATAGACCTGGTCATGTACTTCAATTTGGGCTGCACCGTGGCCTGCATCTGCCGGACTGTGATCGCTATCAGAACATCACACACATACACCCCAAATTAGAATTAGCAACTTATAAGTGTCTTCATGTTGTATATTGCACATAATATACTAAAGGTGAAAACACATAATGATTAATGACCTGTGAATAAGTCTTTCGGGCCCGTTTTAGAGCCCTGCCTCTGAACGGCTCGTCCTTAGTTCTCCTTTTGTACTCTGTGCTAATCTCACTAGAGCTAACTTCCACTGGCCAATGGAAGTTGTTAGCTCGGACAATGAGGTCCTCAAAAGTTAACGGAGGCTTAGCCATTAAGGTTTCTAAGAACGCACCAGGTTGGAGGGCGTAGATGAAAACAGTTATCATGTATCCATCTAAAATTTCTGTATTATGATGGTATTTTTCTTTGAATCTTACCACAAACTCCTTGAGGGTCTCCGTGGGGCCCTGCTCTATACCCGGGATGCAGTGTAAATTTTTTGGGATATATCTATGGAAAATGAAGTTACTCAGGAAGCTTTTCTCCAACTGCGAAAATGTGGATATGCTGTGAGGTTCAGGGGTGTCAAACCACCGCCCTGCATCTCCTCTGAGCGTGATAATAAACAGTTTGCACAGTGCAGGATCGGGTAGATGGCAGAACATCATTTTAAATTTAAATTGATCAAGGTGGTCTTCTGGGTCCGTGCTACCATCGTAAGTTCCAATTTTTGGAATCTTAAATCCGAGTGGCAGACAGTATAGTGAGATTTCCAAAGTAAAAGGGGATTTTGCCAGCATGTCTTCCATAGAGCTTTCGTCTATTCAAGAATATAAAAAAATTTAGAGTTTTAAAAATCCATAGACTTAGAACTAAAAACTAAAACCAGGTAAATGATGTACATGAACAAGAACAATAAAAGGAACACACATAAAAATCAAAATATATCGCATAATAAATCGATATTCAAACTCAAAGCATTAAACTGAGTGAATGTAGCGGGAACATGAAGATAAAAATCAATATAATCTAATTGTGATATTATATGGGGTCAATAGGGATGTTCAACATCAACTTTTGTTTTTGAAATTTAGTATACAGCTTAGTTAGAGCTATTTCAGATGTCTATTTGTGCTAGAGAGTTGTGTAAAGTTAAGAAATAATGTTAAGTAATGAGAAACCAATTTTTATTGTATTGATTGATTTCGTTCATTATTACAAAACTGAGGACTAACCCTCTATTTATACACAGTTATGCTAAGACAAACCCTAATTCTTGACTATGCTTGTATTGGGCTTGGGCCCTTAATGGACCGACTTTTGTTACGGGCTTGTACTCGGGAAGTGATGAGGCATTTTCTGATCCCACTTTCTAACACTCCCCCTCAAGTTGAATATTGGGATTACCGAAATTCAACTTGCTTAGACATTTGTGAAACATAGATGTTCCCACAGCTTTGGTTAAAATATCAGCAAGTTGTTCTTCAGACTTAACGAAAGGCAACTTGATGATTCCATTCTCCAATTTTTCTTTTATAAAATGACGATCAACTTCCACATGTTTTGTTCTGTCATGTTGAACTGGATTCTCTGAGATCTGAATAGCAGCTTTATTATCACTCATGATTTTAATGCTTTCTTTGGGAGCAAAGCCTATTTCAGTTACCAGCTTCTTCAACCACAAAGCTTCTGCTAGTCCTCTAGCTATACCTCTAAACTCGGCTTCGGCACTAGACAAGGAGACAACTTTCTGTTTTTTACTTTTCCATGTAACCAAATTACCACCTATCAACGAGAAATACCCTGAAGTGGATCTTCGATTACCTTTATCTCCTGCCCAATCTGCATCTGTATATATCTGAATCTGAAGATGACCATTAGCTTTAAATAACACCCCATGACCTGAAGTCCCTTTAAGATACCTGATAATTCGTAGAACCGCATCCATATGATCCTCCTGAGGTTGATGCATAAATTGGCTAACCACTCCAACAGCATACGCTATGTCTGGACGAGTATGAGCCAAATAAATGAGTTTCCCTACCAACCTTTGATATCTATTTTTGTCAGTGGCTTTAGCATCTGTCTTTATAAACAATTTATGATTAATGACCATGGGTGTATCTGCTGGTTTGCAATCAATCATTCCTGTTTCAGCTAAAAGATCCAATATATACTTCTTCTGGTAAATAAATATTCCATGTTTAGACCTTGAAACTTCTATTCCAAGAAAGTACTTCAAATCTCCCAAATCTTTCATTTCGAATTCTGCAAACAAAGCTGTTTTCAATTGATCAATCTCCTTTTCATCATTTCCTGTAATAATCATGTCATCAACATAAATTATTAGACATGTTACTAGAGTTCCTCTATGACGAAGGAACAATGTGTGATCAGAATTGCTCTGCTGATATCCATACTTCTTCATAGCAAGAGTAAATCTTCCAAACCACGCTCTAGGTGACTGTTTAAGTCCATACAAGGACTTCTTCAACTTACAAACTTCTCCATGTTTGAAGTCATGAGAAAAACCTGGAGGGGGATCCATATATACTTCCTCTTTTAATTCTCCATGCAAAAAAGCATTCTTCACATCGAACTGATGAAGAGACCATCCCTGATTTGCCGCTATTGAGAAAAGAACCCTTACGGTATCTAGTTTTGCAACTGGAGAGAAAGTTTCTGAATAGTCAATGCCATAGGTCTGAGTGTATCCTTTGGCAACAAGTCTTGCTTTATATCTTTCTACATCCCCATTCGGTTTATACTTGATGGTATATATCCATCTACACCCTACTGGATCCTTTCCTTTTGGAAGAATACACTTTTCCCATGTATCATTTTTCATAAGAGCCTCCATTTCACTATCCATAGCATTCTTCCAATTTTTTAACTTTAAAGCATGCTTTTCATCTGACGGGAGTTCTTCTGAATATAATTTTGCTGCAAACGCTTTTGCTTCTTTGGAGAAAAGACCCTCTGCAATATTAGCAAAGTTGTCTACTAGATACTTGGTAGACCGAGAGCTTCTTTCTGGAGAGTATCGCTTTGCAGGTATTCCTCTGGTAGATCTTGGTGGAAGAACATATCTTTCTGGAGCACTTTCTTGAGTCACCTCTTCTATATTTTCTGACTCTTCAATAATATTTTCCTGCACTTCATTAGCTGGAATGTCTACATCATCCAAAGTATGGTTTGGCTCAGAAATACTAACCTTGGATATCAGGTCTGGATTTGGGTTGTCACTTTGAGAGGAGGACTGTAAATCTTTATCTGGAGTCTGAACTTCTGATGAGATAGTGGTCTGAACTTCTGATGAATATTGAAGCCAACTTAGTGCGTCACTTTGTTCCTCCCCCTGACCACTAAGTTCTTGAGAGTAAAAGTACTTGGTCTCCAAGAAATCACAATTCATCGTAGTAAACATACGACGAGTTTTAGGATTATAACATCTATACCCCTTTTGATTGACTCCATATCCCACAAAAACACATTTTTCAGCACATGGTTCGAGTTTGCTACGATATGATTTTGGAATATGAACAAACACGGTACATCCAAAAACTCTAGTGGGCAAAGTAAGAATAGATGGGAGTTTATGAAACTCAGAGAGGACCTTTAAAGGGGTTTTCATATCGAGAATCTTTGTAGGGAGACGGTTGATCAGGTAGGTAGCAGTAGCTAAAGCTTCGGGCCAAAAACTTTTAGGAACTAAGGACTCAATAATAAGTGCCCTAGTTATTTCTAAAAGAATCCTATTTTTCCGTTCAGCCACACCATTTTGTTCGGGAGTGTGGGGACAAGTGGTTTGATGAATTATTCCTTTGGATTGAAAAAACAGATTCATTTGTGAATTCACATATTCTCCACCATTATCTGTTCTCATGATTTTGATAGATTTTTGAAATTGAGTTTGGACCATGTTATAGAAAGCAGTGAATCTATCATACACTTCATCCTTGTTTTTCAAAAAATAAATCCATGTCATTCGGGTACAATCATCAACAAAAATCACAAAATATTTGAAATTTTGTCCTCCAATAACCGGTGCCGGACCCCACACATCAGAATGAACCAACGAAAAAGGAAATTCAATTCTAGTATTACTAGGTTTAAAAGTTTGTCTATGACTTTTTGCAAGAATGCAAGTTTCACAATCAATCTTCTTATTTAACGGAAAGAGTTTCGGAAATAAAATATGCAAATAACTAACTGACGGATGACCCAACCTTCTATGCCATAACCATGCTTGTCTTTCATCAGTTCCATGAGCAAGCATGACAGTCCCACTTTCAGTAACTTCGTCAACATAATACAGTCCTTCTCTCTCAGTGCCACGCCCAATGATCCGTCCCGTCCTGATATCCTGTAACAAACAAAAAGTTGGATGCATGAGAACTGAGCAATTAAGTTCTTTTGTCACATGACTTATTGACAATAATTTGTGTGACAAAGACGGAACATAAAGACAATTTGATAATTTAATGTCTGGTGAAATTTTAACAGTTCCTCCAGACTTAACATCCATTCTTCCTTTATTAGCTGCTTTAATATAAATTTTCCTTGGTTTTGAAACTTCTAAAAAATCAGCTAATTCATACGTCATTGTATCCGTTGCCCCACAGTCAAAAATCCACGATCCATTGGACTCGTTACATTTTCCATTCACACTATGGGCCTGCCCATTTAATTGAGATGAGCTCAGATTATTATTCACATTTTGATCAGGCCCGTTTGAACTATTCGGCCCACAAAACTGGGCTCCAACTTTGTTGTTAGTATCGGCCGACCCATAAGTAGTATTTTTAACCCTATATACTTGTTTATATGAAAATGAGTTATAACACTTATTATTATCAAACTTTCCAAACTTAGTATCACCTGCCACCACTGAAAACTTATGTTCTTCCCCTTCATCACCTCCGGCCGCCGCTGCTACACCACCAAAACCACCTGGTCGATTGTCCCGGTTACCTTCTTTATTTGGTTTTCCAGTGATGGTAGGTATGGTGTTTTTGGTAGATCGGGGCTTTTTCTTGGAACCGATCCACCAATCCGGGTAACCCACGATTTCGAAGCATTGTTCTTTTGTGTGTCTTGCCATTCCACACGCATCACATGTGAGATGCGATTTATCATCTGGTTCCTTTTTCTTGTTGTCAAATCGGCGGAAAGATTTGGTTGCCAACCCGCTGCCGCTGTCGCCGCTGGTATGGTTTCCGGCGATTAAGCCGGAGGCAACCCCATGATTATCGTTGACAGCTGCTCCTATGATCGATTGGTGAGCGGCTTCTTTTCGAACCGTGGCATATGCGGTCTCGACGGCTGGAAGCGGGTCAACCCGAAGAATCTCTCTAATAACCGGTTCAAACTTCCGATCTAAACCATTCAAGAACTGAAAAAGTTTCTGATTGGATCTTATCTTGGCATATTCCTTGATATCATCTGGACACTTCATTGGGTTGGGATCGATCCGATCGATTTCACCCCATACCCCTTGTAACGAGATCCAGAAATCTTCAAGGGTTTTATTGGCTTGCTTGAGTTCATTGGCTTTCACATGAAGATTAAAGGTTTGGAGTTTGTCTTTCCCACTACTGTATGTGACGGCTAACGCGTCCCATAGTTGTTTGGCAGTGGTAAATTCGGTCAGGTTTCCGGCTAATGTTGGTTCAATATTTTGGATGAGCCAAGAAAACACTATCAGGTCTTCTTGTTCCCATATCTCATATTTTTCAGATGTTGATTTTTCTGATGGTTCATCGGTTAGATGTGATAATAAATTTTTTGATCTGCCGCCTATAGCAACCCGAATCATTCGGGTCCATAAGGCATAGTTTGTGCTATTTAACTTCAGATTAATCTGAAGATTATCAGATAGTTTGGGGTTTTGAGATTGTTGATTGGTATGATTTTGTAAAAGATTGGCTAATTGTAATGCCAAATCGGAATTAGGGCCGCCGACACCTTCTGCCATGGTGGCTTTATTTCCGGTTTAGGTGGTACAAATAAGATGGTTTATTTGGTAGATGATGAAGCCCCAAATTGTGGCTCTGATACCATGTTAAGTAATGAGAAACCAATTTTTATTGTATTGATTGATTTCGTTCATTATTACAAAACTGAGGACTAACCCTCTATTTATACACAGTTATGCTAAGACAAACCCTAATTCTTGACTATGCTTGTATTGGGCTTGGGCCCTTAATGGACCGACTTTTGTTACGGGCTTGTACTCGGGAAGTGATGAGGCATTTTCTGATCCCACTTTCTAACACTCCCCCTCAGCTGATAAACATATATGGATCCATTAATTTTGATGTTGGGGTTTAAGAATAGCGGTTTCTTTGGAATGTACTAGCTTTGTACGAAAATCTATAGTATGTATCCGACTTTAACACTTGCTACTGTATCCTACTTTAACACCAATTAACTAGCTATAGTGTGGTAATCTGATTTCATATCACTCATTTTGAAGCTCTTGCGGTTAATGTTTTCGGGATGAATCTAGAGATTGTTGTTATTGGTTTCGTTTCTAGATTGAAAGTGTATCTGTAATTGTACCTTTGGCGACTAGCACCTTGCTAGTTTGTCATTTATTAATAAAAATTTTTAGCCGTTCTAAAAAAAAAAAAAAAAAACGATTTCATATGTTTTGTAAACAGTTGTTGTCTCACTTGAGTTTGGAGACGTGGCAAAGGACCTAACAACTTATACGGTTGTCATGTCCGGTGAAAAAGCCACTAGAGGGCTTGTTTGAAAAAAGTAGTTGGCGCCAAAGCCACATCCAATTAGGGCCCTTTTTTTTATTTTACAAAAGGAGGTTTTTCTAAAAGCCAAAAATCTTTCATTTTTACAAAGGCTTTTGTCAAACAAACATCAATAGTTGAATGCAGGAAACATAAAACTTCAAGTTCAACTCTCTAGTTAAGGCGATCCCAAATACCCACTAGTTTGGGACCAAACTATATTGTTTGCCTTTAAAATAAAGAAGCAAACGCTTAACCAAACGAATACAATAAATATCGTGAATCTAGGTAGGGCAATACTAGAAGATGACGTAGAATAAAATAAAAATAAATACAGTAACAATTAAGTTGATACAGTAAATGTTTATTAGGAGAAAACAGAATACAATAATTACCTGATGAACAATTTTTAATGGTGAGAATCACTCTTGATATGTTTTGATTGCTACTGAAACGCTCTCTGACTTTCTGTTGACTCAAACATCTTCTTTTTCACTCACATTCTAGACATGTTTTTTTATTTATGTTCCAACAATGTTGTACTTGTACGGTTACCGTCCGACAAAATCGTGGGCCTCTTTTTGCGTATTTGCCAGGAATATAACTTAATTATACTCCTAGACCATTCGTAACCGTTCACCCTTTTCATCTACATTTTTTCCTGCCACATCAGCATCACTTCTCACCTCTTTCACCTTTCTCTTTTCTCCCTTAACTATGTAACATCCGTAAATTTTGACCCGTTGACTTTATGTGTAATTTGATTAACAATCTTGTTTAATGAAATAAGTGGGTCGTTTGGTGAATTAAATGACAATGTGTGTTAGTCGAGTCGTTATTTAGTTTGTTGGTATTTAGTTGTGTAACTGATTGTTTTATGGCTTGTGGGAGAAACGGGTCGGCCCGTGGGTAGTCCAAGACCCACCAGCCATGAAACAAAGGGAACAAGGCAAAAAAAAAAAAAAAAAAAAAAAAAAAAAAAAAAAAAAAAAAAAAAAAAAAAAAAAAAAAAAAAAAAAAAAAAAAAAAAAAAAAAAAAAAAAAAAAAAAAAAAAAAAAAAAAAAAAAAAAAAAAAAAAAAAAAAAAAAAAAAAAAAAAAAAAAAAAAAAAAAAAAAAAAAAAAAAAAAAAAAAAAAAAAAAAAAAAAAAAAAAACCCCCCCCCCCCCCCATATCTCTTTCTCCCCTCTCACTTCTTATCTATCTATCTATCTATCTTCCTTCTTATGCTCTCAAGTAAAAGACCCCTTTCAATCTTCTTCACCATTTCTTGCATTTCATTAGTGTTGGATCGATTATAACATAGAAATCATAGTCACCTTTATCTCACTTTCGCCTTATCGAAAAATCAAAGTCAAGTTCTACCATTTTTACCCATTTAGGTCAAATTTTGGGTTTGAGCTCAAAGAGAAGTTTTGGTAAGTCTATTTCATCCCATTTATACCTATTTATGTTTGTTTATGCATTTCTAGTCATCTTGAACATTTACAAGTCCTAAATCGGCTTAAACCTAATTTTGGGTCAAATTAGGGTTAGGGTTAGGGTTTGAAGGATTTGTGAGTGATTATGATGTTTCGGTCGAATTTGTGGGTTGGGTTATGTGTATTAATGGTTAATGATATTTGTTTATGCTTCAAAACAAGTTAAAAGTCTTCACAAGTCGTTTTGGTAAGGTTTGGGTTGGAATTGGGGGTTTTTGGTTCGTGTTCCTGCATAAACTGCAGGTGTTGGCTGCAGGTTGTGGCCACTGCGGCGCAGTGAGCCCTACCCTTGCTCACTGCGGCGCAGTGCCATACTTCTGGTCCTGGTCTGACTTAGCCACTGCGGCGCAGTGAGCTTGGTTTTGGCTCACTGCGACGCAGTGGATAGTTACTGGGAAAGTACGCGCGTCGATTTTCAAACGTTAATAACTTTTGATCCGTAAGTCCAAATAAGTCGTATGACCTGTCGTTGGAATCGTAAGAGAGTCTAGTTTCTAGTAGTAATACTCTTTTTGTATGAATCTTTTGTCATTTCTAAAAAGGTCGAGTCGAATGCGTTTTGTTCCTACTCGTTTAAGTTGTAAAGGCGTTTAGGGTTTGTGACTTGACCTAATTGTGCTAAATCAACTTGTGTGAGATCGTATAGTTGACATTACGGTATTATGATGTATAAATATAGGTTGTGGACGTGTGGACCCCATTACTTGTGTGTAATCTTATACTAGCTTCATTGCCAGACAAGGTGAGTTTCGTATCTTCCTACTCGCTTGAGATTCGGGCTGAAAAGTGTAAAACTGGTGTGTTTACTTACATTGTTGATTGATTTATTGATTGGTTGACTTGATTATTGGATTGATGTGACAGTTCGTTTCGTTTGATTGATTTGGGTTATGTCTCCGTTAATTATTACATATATATATATATATTAGGATAGACGTACATACATGGAAGTCGGTTATGCCTTCATTGGGTTTTAGATGTGGTGGGAAGGCTGCGGGTGACCCTATATATAAGCATCTGGGACTTGAAGAAAGTAGAATCCTCTGAAGTATATGTACGTATAGTTGGTTTAAATTATGGTTGTTGGCTTATGATTGATGAATGTTGATAGTTGGCTTATGATTGATGAATGTTGATAGTTGGCTTATGATTGATGAATGTTGATAGTTGGCTTATGATTGATGAATGTTGATAGTTGGCTTATGATTGATGAATGTTGATAGTTGGCTTATGTTGGATGAATATTGATTGTTGGCACAGGTTCATCGTATATTGATTGATGGCACAGGTGCATCGTATATTGATTGTTGGTTTATGATTTATGCATTTACATTTGATTGTAAGCATTGCATACATCGTTGATGAGCCCTCGGCAGGGGATTGCCGACATCCTGGTGCATAGATGTATGCACCCATTTTGGATGTAGAACGTGACCCCGAGTATATAGACATATATATCTCGATGATTTTGAGATACAGCCATGTTCATTGTAATGACAGAAGGGTATCGTTGCATAGGTGACGGAGTTCACGCATAGGATAGGCATGTTGGCTTATTCATGCATTGGCACTTACATTGATTCGTATATCATTGTGCATTCTTATTACACATTTACTTGTCTTGTGTAATCTTGTTGTTGGACCTTATTGGGTTACTTAGAGGCTCGCTGTAAGTCATGTCTAGCCTCTATTCGTATATTGTGATTATTATCGTGGGTTCTTTACGAACCATTACTACGAACTCACCAACCTTGTGTTGACTATGCTTAGTACACTTTTCAGGTAATCAGTTCTCCCAGGGCGTGGAGTTTAGTTGCTTCGCTTGCGGTTTAACCCGGACTATGGACCTCATGGATCAAGGATTCATTGGCCTGCCTTTTGCATTATACTTAGGATCGTTTGCCATCTTTGGATGTTATTATGTTAACTTTGATGGCTATTTGCTCCTGTTGTATTTTGTTACTTGCTTCGTTATGTTTTGGATTCACCGAATCTTTAATTGCATTTAGTTTGTTCTATTGTAATTCCACCTGGTGCTATGTGTTTTCCGTGATATTCCGAGCCTCGGCTTGGGGTGTTACAGAATGGTGGCCCATGCGTGGTCGTAGAGAATTAGGCGGTTTGACCTAGACTACGGCTTAGTTAAAACTCTTCATATAGCATGCATGGTTAGGAATTCGTGTGCAATGTGAATTATGTGAATCCCCGTGTGAGTTCGTAGTTAAGACCTATTGTATGATAGCTTGAATTCAATGTGATGAATGTGAATTGTAGTTAATATGGGTTGTTGTTGTTAATTGTTGGAACTAATGTGATGATTTAGGGCAAAATGATGGGATGCATTAACTTAGTATAATATTGTGGCAACCCTAAAAGAACCCGATCAACTCTTTTATGGTTACCCGATATTATAGCAAGTTCATGACATCGTGGATTGCGCACGTGTGGCTTAAAGTATAATAAGGAACCGATATGCTTAATGGAAGTTGATTAGGTGGAAGGTTAGCCGTTGGTACACCTTGTATACATACCCGGTCAATAACTAGAGAGCATATCGAATTCGAATTATACTTTGAATCATTCGTGTTAGTTGTTGATTGCATGACGTAATGAGCATGATTACTTGATGTTATGATATGTAAAAATCCCTTATGATGCTAACACTTTTGCCTTAGCATAATGTTATGAAATGAGTATGTGGTATCAGTATGAGAGCATTGACTACTTGTGTGACTAACATGTGAGCATTTGAGACTAACTCTCGGGTCAACGTGTCACTTGTTTTATAGAAATGGCGAGACCCAGGAGAACCGGAACGAACTATAGGGCTGAAGAGGAAGAACCTCAACCGGAAGCCCAACCGGAGGTACAAGGAGGTAGGGCCGTGGTAGGGGCCGTGGTAGAGGGCGTGGTAGGGGCCAAGGAAGGGGTCGTGGTGAGGTCCCTGAGCCAAACATGGCCGAGGTGATTGCTCAAACGATCGCCAATATCATGCCAACCATTATTGCTCAAGTCACGGCAAATATTGGGCAAAATAATGTGGCTCAAAACAACGAAGCTCCAGAAAATGAAAATAATGAAAATGCCCAACCTCATGCCGAAGAAAATGAAGAAGAGGGACCGGTGGAAATTGGAAACGGTATGCCCATGAATAATCAATATGGCGGATACCGTCAAGGGTGTATATTTAAAGATTTTAAAAGTTGTGGGGCACCGGAGTTTGATGGGAAAGGTGGTCCCATGGAATGTATAAGGTGGTTTGAAGCGATAGAGGCGGTGATTGAAAGGAGTCATTGCACCTATGATGACCGGATTTCCTATGCATCCGGCATGTTTAGGCATGACGCCTTGAGTTGGTGGAACCAAGAAATAACCTTGGGACGGACTCATAACTTGGAGTGGATCGACTTCAAGAACAAAGTAAAAGCAAAGTTTTGTCCTCCCTATGAACTACAAAACTTGACTATCGAGTTTGCTAATCTCAACATGGAGGGAGCCGATTACAAGGGCTATGTTAGACGATTCCAAGAATTGTCTACCCTCATTCCTCACTTGGTAGGTACCGAGCCCCAGGCCATCCAGAAGTTTGTGTTGGGCTTGAATCCTCAAGTCCGATCATATGTAAACTCCAACATGCCTACTTCTTTGGCTAATGCGGTCAACCAAGCCGGGAGCGTGACGGAAGATTTATTGAGGTGTGGCGTTTTGAGTAAATCCTCATCTAGTAAGAGGAAAGAAGTGGGAGAGTCGAGCGGAGTAAGGAAAGTGGGGAGGTTTGACCCCAAGAATGCAAATAGGGGTAGAATAATGGCGGCGGTGGAGCCAACTAGGAAAGCTTTCCCGGGACCTCATCCTTTCTGTGGGAGATGCAACCAACATCACCCCGCCAATGCCCAATGCAAGGCGTGCTTTAATTGTAACCGAGTCGGGCACCTCTCCAGAGATTGTAGGGCTCCAAGAGCGGGCCCAACGAATGTGGCTCCTATTCGGGCCGTTCCTCCTCAAGGTAACCAAAGAAGAGGCGAGTGTTTTGAATGTGGTAGCCGTGACCACTACCGAAATAATTGTCCTCGATGGGTGGGACAACAAGTTCAAGTAGCCGTTCATCCCAATCAACTACAAATGGTCGGGCCTAATCAAAACCGGGGGCAACAAGGCCATCAAGTGCAACCACGCGGCCGAGCCTTTGCGGCCAATGCAAATGAAGCCCGCAATGATCCTAACGTAGTAGCAGGTACTTTTCTCCTTAATGGTCTCTATGCAACCGTCCTATTTGATTCCGGGGCCGATTATAGCCTCGTGTCTTCTAACTTTGTTCCTTTGATTGATGTGCATCCGTGTGCTCTAAACTATGTGCTTGACATTGAAATGGTAAATGGGTCACTAACTAGAATTAGCCAAATACTTCGCGACTGTGTCTTGACTTTAGAAGATGTCGACTTCTCCATTGACCTTATGCCTCTTGACATTGGTAGTTTTGATATTATAGTGGGTATGGATTGGTTAGCGGCGGTTAATGCGACGATTGATTGTGGCGAGAGAGTTGTTAAGGTACCTTTGGCTAACGGTAAAATTCTTAGAGTTCAAGGCGAAATCTCCGATTACTCAAATTCTAAAGTCTTTAGTGCTACCATCTCAAAGGTAGAATTGAAGACCGTCCCTATCGTTTGTGATTTTCCCGATATTTTTCCGGATGACTTACCGGGGTTACCTCCGACCCGTGAACTTGATTTTCGTATTAATCTTATTCCCGAAGCCGCGCCAGTAGCAAAAGCCCCATATAGACTAGCTTTAACCGAAATGCAAGAATTACAAGCCCAACTCAAGGAACTCCAAGAGAAGGGTTTCATTCGCCCTAGTCAATCTCCTTGGGGTGCTCCTGTTCTCTTCGTCAAGAAGAAAGATGGGTCCTTCAGAATGTGTATCGACTACCGAGAATTAAACAAGCTCACAGTGAAGAACCGGTATCCTCTCCCCAGAATTGATGACTTGTTTGATCAACTTCAAGGTGCTAAGCACTTCTCAAAAATCGATCTTCGCTCGGGTTATCATCAACTCCGAGTACATGAAGATGACATCCCCAAAACGGCTTTTCGCACAAGGTATGGTCATTTTGAATTCACCGTGATGCCTTTTGGGTTGACTAATGCACCGGCGGTGTTCATGGACTTGATGAACCGGGTGTGTCAACCATACTTAGACAAGTCTGTCATTGTGTTCATTGATGACATACTTGTATACTCGAAGACGAAGGAGGAGCATATTGAGCACTTGCGTGAAGTGCTTGAGTTACTAAGGAAGGAGAAATTGTATGCAAAGTTCTCCAAGTGTGAGTTTTGGTTGGAAGAGGTCCACTTCCTTGGTCACGTAGTGAGCAAGGATGGTATTCATGTGGATCCAAACAAGATTGAAGCGGTCAAGAATTGGAGAAGACCCGAAACGCCATCCGAAATCCGCCAATTCCTCGGACTGGCGGGTTACTATAGAAGATTTATTGAAAATTTCTCCCGTATTGCACAACCACTCACTCTATTGACTCAAAAAGAGAGAAATTTTGAATGGAGCGAAAGACAAGAGAACGCCTTCCAAACACTTAAGGATATGTTATGTGATGCTCCTATTTTGACACTACCAGATGGGATCGAAGATTTTGTTGTTTATTGTGATGCTTCGGGGCAAGGGTTGGGTTGTGTTCTTATGCAAAGGGGTAAAGTCATTGCTTATGCCTCTCGTCAATTGAAGGTGCATGAGAAGAACTACCCGACACATGATTTGGAATTGGGAGCGGTTGTGTTTGCTTTGAAGTGTTGGAGGCATTATCTCTATGGCACCAAATGTGTGATTTATACCGATCACAAGAGTCTCCAACACATCTTTAACCAAAGTGAATTGAATATGAGGCAAAGGCGTTGGTTAGAACTATTTAGTGATTATGATTGTGACATCCGCTATCACCCGGGCAAGGCAAATGTAGTAGCCGATGCCTTGAGCCGAAAGGAGAGAGTGAAGCCAAGACGGGCTAGAGCTATGAGCCTCACGGTAGGGCCAAATATTCGTGATCGGATCATTGAAGCCCAAGTTCAAGCCACCCTACCAGAAAACTTTGGAGACGAAAGCCTAGATGGTATGGAACAACTATTTGACCGAAAGAATGATAATGGACTATACATGGTTGAAAGACTTTGGATTCCTATCTTCGGTAACTTAAGAGCGCTTATTATGAATGAAGCTCATCAATCGCCTTATTCGGTCCATCCCGGGTCGGATAAGATGTACTTTGATTTGAAAGACTTGTATTGGTGGCCGGGCATGAAGCGTGATGTGGCTAAGTATGTGAGTGAGTGTCTTACTTGCTTACAAGTCAAGGCCGATCACAAGAAGCCACCCGGGTTGTTGGTACAACCGGTGATGCCCGATTGGAAGTGGGAGCATATTTCAATGGACTTCATTACTAAACTACCGAAGACAAGAAGCGGCCGTGACACGATTTGGGTGATAGTAGACCGGTTAACGAAATCGGCTCACTTTTTAGCCATTCGTGAAACCGATAAATTTGACACTTTGGCTCGTTTGTACATCAAGGAAGTAATATCTAAGCATGGAGTGCCGATTTCTATCATTTCTGATAGAGATGCCCGTTTCAAATCGAATTTTTGGAAAGCCTTTCAAAAAGCCATGGGTACTCGACTTGACATGAGCACGGCGTTTCACCCTCAAACGGATGGGCAAACCGAGAGAACCATTCAAACACTTGAAGACATGTTGAGGGCGTGTGCAATTGATTTCGGTGGAAGTTGGGAAGACCATTTGCCGCTAGTTGAGTTTTCATATAACAATAGCTATCATGCTACTATTCAAATGGCACCCTTTAAAGCTTTGTATGGTAGGGTATGTCGTTCTCCTCTAGCTTGGGCGGAAATTGGAGAGAGTCAACTTATCGGGCCAGAAATTGTGATTGAAACAACCAAGGTAATATCTCAAATTAAGGAGAAGTTGCAATTGGCCCGTGAACGTCAAAAGAAGTATGCCGATGTGAGGCGAAGACCGTTGGAGTTTGAAGTTGGTGATTATGTACTTTTGAAGGTATCGCCTTGGAAGGGTGTTGTACGTTTTGTGAAGCGGGGAAAACTTGCACCAAGGTATGTTGGTCCTTTCAAGATTCTTGAACGGGTCGGGAAGGTTGCTTATCGGCTAGAATTGCCTCAAGAGCTTAGCGGTGTGCATGATGTGTTTCATATTGTAACTTGCGCAAGTGTTTGGCGGATCCTACACATCATGTGCCTATGGACGAAATTAGGGTTGATTCGAATTTGAACTTTGTTGAAGAGCCGGTAGAGATCTTGGATCGCCAAGAAAAGAAACTCAAGAAGAAGCGCTACACCATTGTGAAGGTAAGATGGAACGCTAGACGTAGAGCCGAGTTCACTTGGGAGCGAGAGGATCATATGAAGTCTAAGTATCCGCATTTATTTGATAATTAGGGTTTTGTTGAATTTCGGGACGAAATTCTTTCAACGGGGGAATAATGTAACATCCGTAAATTTTGACCCGTTGACTTTATGTGTAATTTGATTAACAATCTTGTTTAATGAAATAAGTGGGTCGTTTGGTGAATTAAATGACAATGTGTGTTAGTCGAGTCGTTATTTAGTTTGTTGGTATTTAGTTGTGTAACTGATTGTTTTATGGCTTGTGGGAGAAACGGGTCGGCCCGTGGGTAGTCCAAGACCCACCAGCCACCCATGACCCATTCCCCCCCCCATATCTCTTTCTCCCCTCTCACTTCTTATCTATCTATCTATCTATCTTCCTTCTTATGCTCTCAAGTAAAAGACCCCTTTCAATCTTCTTCACCATTTCTTGCATTTCATTAGTGTTGGATCGATTATAACATAGAAATCATAGTCACCTTTATCTCACTTTCGCCTTATCGAAGAATCAAAGTCAAGTTCTACCATTTTTACCCATTTAGGTCAAATTTTGGGTTGAGCTCAAAGAGAAGTTTTGGTAAGTCTATTTCATCCCATTTATACCTATTTATGTTTGTTTATGCATTTCTAGTCATCTTGAACATTTACAAGTCCTAAATCGGCTTAAACCTAATTTTGGGTCAAATTAGGGTTAGGGTTAGGGTTTGAAGGATTTGTGAGTGATTATGATGTTCGGTCGAATTTGTGGGTTGGGTTATGTGTATTAATGGTTAATGATGTTTGTTTATGCTTCAAAACAAGTTAAAAGTCTTCACAAGTCGTTTTGGTAAGGTTTGGGTTGGAATTGGGGGTTTTTGGTTCGTGTTCCTGCATAAACTGCAGGTGTTGGCTGCAGGTTGTGGCCACTGCGGCAGTGAGCCCTACCCTTGCTCACTGCGGCGCAGTGCCATACTTCTGGTCCTGGTCTGACTTAGCCACTGCGGCGCAGTGAGCTTGGTTTTGGCTCACTGCGACGCAGTGGATAGTTACTGGGAAAGTACGCGCGTCGATTTTCAAACGTTAATAACTTTTGATCCGTAAGTCCAAATAAGTCGTATGACCTGTCGTTGGAATCATAAGAGAGTCTAGTTTCTAGTAGTAATACTCTTTTTGTATGAATCTTTTTTCATTTCTAAAAAGGTCGAGTCGAATGCGTTTTGTTCCTACTCGTTTAAGTTGTAAAGGCGTTTAGGGTTTGTGACTTGACCTAATTATGCTAAATCAACTTGTGTGAGATCGTATAGTTGACATTACGGTATTATGATGTATAAATATAGGTTGTGGACGTGTGGACCCATTACTTGTGTGTAATCTTATACTAGCTTCATTGCCAGACAAGGTGAGTTTCGTATCTCCCTACTCGCTTGAGATTCGGGCTAAAAAGTGTAAAACTGGTGTGTTTACTTACATTGTTGATTGATTTATTGATTGGTTGACTTGATTATTGGATTGATGTGACAGTTCGTTTCGTTTGATTGATTTGGGTTATGTCTCAGTTAATTATTACATATATATATATATATATATATATTATATATTTATTACATATATATATATATTAGGATAGACGTACATATATGGAAGTCGGTTATGCCTTCATTGGGTTTTAGATGTGGTGGGAAGGCTGCGGGTGACCCTATATATAAGCATCTGGGACTTGAAGAAAGTAGAATCCTCTGAAGTATATGTACGTATAGTTGGTTTAAATTATGGTTGTTGGCTTATGATTGATGAATGTTGATAGTTGGCTTATGATTGATGAATGTTGATAGTTGGCTTATGATTGATGAATGTTGATAGTTGGCTTATGATTGATGAATGTTGATAGTTGGCTTATGATTGATGAATGTTGATAGTTGGCTTATGTTGGATGAATATTGATTGTTGGCACAGGTTCATCGTATATTGATTGATGGCACAGGTGCATCGTATATTGATTGTTGGTTTATGATTTATGCATTTATATTTGATTGTAAGCATTGCATACATCGTTGATGAGCCCTCGGCAGGGGATTGCCGACATCCTGGTGCATAGATGTATGCACCCATTTTGGAGAACGTGACCCCGAGTATATAGACATATATATCTCGATGATTTTGAGATACAGCCTTGTTCATTGTAATGACAGAAGGGTATCGTTGCATAGGTGACGGAGTTCACGCATAGGATAGGCATGTTGGCTTATTCATGCATTGGCACTTATATTGATTCGTATATCATTTGTGCATTCTTATTACACATTTACTTGTCTTGTGTAATCTTGTTGTTGGACCTTATTGGGTTACTTAGAGGCTCGCTGTAAGTCATGTCTAGCCTCTATTCGTATATTGTGATTATTATCATGGGTTCTTTACGAACCATTACTACGAACTCACCAACCTTGTGTTGACTATGCTTAGTACACTTTTCAGGTAATCAGGTTCTCCCAGGGCGTGGAGTTTAGTTGCTTCGCTTGCGGTTTAACCCGGACTATGGACCTCATGGATCAAGGATTCATTGGCCTGCCTTTTGCATTATACTTAGGATCGTTTGCCATCTTTGGATGTTATTATGTTAACTTTGATGGCTATTTGCTCCTGTTGTATTTTGTTACTTGCTTCGTTATGTTTTGGATTCACCGAATCTTAATTGCATTTAGTTTGTTCTATTGTAATTCCACCTGGTGCTATGTGTTTTCCGTGATATTCCGAGCCTCGGCTTGGGGTGTTACAATTCACCTAATAATTGGACCCCACTTTTATATAATCAAAAAACAATACATTTTAATTTTTTTTATATAAAAACATATTTCAGTTAATAGTTCAAATAAAAATAGAATTAAAAAAACCAAACTTATTAAAATTAAGAGTTAATTACAATTTTTGTCCCTGTGGTTTGTACCAACTTTCACAGATCATCCTTGAAACCACGAAATTACACGTTTTATCCCTAATATGGAATTCTGTTAACAATTTGGTCCAAGCCATTAACGGACGTTAAAAATTGCTAATTACATTTTTGGTCCAAGGGTATATTTGTCATTTTAACCTTACCTTTTCTCCTTTTTGTAAAAAAAATGTATCTGCATCATCATCTTCTTCAATAGATCTAAAGTCATAAACTAACTTCAAAAAACAAAATCAAACAAAACAGATCTATACACAAACATTATCCCTTAAAATGTACTCCATGTATTTAAATACCTTCATTTTACAAGAACAAGTTGGAAATATGATGAAAGAAAAATTCCACAATAAACTATATATATAGGACCAATCATGAGGAAGACATCACATGCGCAGGTCTCAAAATCCAAATTAACAAAACATGAAATTTACTGTAGCCGTACAAATGCGGTCCTGGAAAGCACACATCTATATCCTATATCTTTGTCTAATCTTTGTATATATTTACGTATATCTACATCTATAGAAAGCATAGATCTAAACTGTAACACACAACAAACATCCAAAGAATAACAACGTAGATCTGATGTAGCTACCGCTGTCGACGTTTTTCCGGCCAACCGTCACCGGCCTATTTTCCGGCCAATATCCTGCCGTCAGATCGCTCCAAACAAAAAAATGGATCTGTGTTTTTATGAATTTGTTTTCAAAATCCAACACTGTCAATGCTGATAAACAGCGAAAAAGATATATATGAAGTTTGAAAATGACGATGATGATGGTTAATTAAAGTTGGATGAAGATGAAGTTTGAAAAGATATATATGAAGTTTGAAAATGGATGAAGTTGGATTAATAGAGTTATATGTATAAATGTGTTTCTGTATTTGTGGGGCTTTTTTTTTCTTCTTTGGTTTTCATGTTTTTATTGTTTGATATCTGTATATCATATGATAAGTTGGATTTTGAGTGGAAGATCTGGGAAAATGTTAAAAATGGTTGGAATGTATGTGTTTTTTTAATGAATGTGACTTTGAAAAAGAACAATTATTTAGTTACACTTTTCGTCCCTGTATATTGGAATGACGAAAATACCCTTGGCGTGTAAGTCACATGATCACATTATTAACGTCCGTTAATGGCGTGGACCAAACTTGTTAACAGAATTCCATACTCAGGGATGAAACGTGTAATTTCGTGGTTTCAGGGATGGTATGTGAAAGTTGGTACAAACCACATGGACGAAAAGTGTAATAACGACATTAATATCATAAAATTTAGAGTTAATTACATTTTTCGTCCCTGTGGTTTGTACCAACTTTCACATACCATCCCTGAGTACACGAAATTACGTGTTTCATCCCTGAGTATGGAATTCCGTTAACAAGTTTAGTCCACCATCCAAACTGACGTTAAGTAGGCGGTCACGTGACCTGCACACCGAGGGTATAAAGGTCTTTTCCTGTTATAGACCAAAAGTGTAATTAACTCTTTTCTTTATCTTTCTGGCTCTATCTCTCTCTCTCTCTCTTTTTTCCAATTTCCCTCTTGCTCATATTCTTCTTTCTCTCTTATTCATCTCCTTAAAAAAAAAATCCAATAATCAAACCTAATATTCTAGACTTAACAAATCAAGTAATCAACAATAATCAAACCCTAAATTCCTTCTTTCTTGTCCTCCTCTCTGCTCGATCTCACACCACCCGCCACCCCATTCAAACTCTTGCCGGAAAAAACAAGTACAGCCGCCGCCAGCCCGCCACCCCTTCTGAACTTTCGCCGGAAAAAACACAATTGATAAGTGAGAAGGGTGTGTGTGTCGTTATCAGTAAAAGAAAAAAAGAAGGAATTTCATCCAAACTAAATCAATAATCATAACTTTCAAATCATCACCCCCATGTATCTAAAATTTCCAGATCTGAAAGTATAAAACCATCACCATTGACGCCTCTGCATAGTCACCACCGTGAACCACCACTATCCAGTCACCGCCGTGAACCACCAAGATGTGCGCCCCATTTCTCCGTCGTCTCAACCTTCACCTGCCACCATTGACCCCGGAGATCGGTTCTGGGATTAAATCTCCGACGAGATTCTGGTGGGTGGTTTTGGATGGTGATGCTTGGTATAGGTTATGGAAATGTGTTTTATATATATATATATATATATATATTCATATTTTTTTTGAGAAAGGATTGATTTTTGATGTATATATATTTTATAGAAATAGATGTAGATACAGATTTTTAATGGATGGGTAGATATATGTAAAGGTTGATTTTGTTATACAGATATATGGATTTTTGAATTTTGATATATGCTTATGGATAGATTTATATAAGGATTGATTTTGATATTTAGATATATAGATCTTTGAATTCTTGGAAGAAAATGGATGGACTGATTTGGTTAGGGAAGAAGATGATATTCTATCCATGAACAATGAAATGACCATTATACCCTCAGCGTGCAGGTCATGTGACCACATATTTAACGTCCGTTTGGGTCGTGGACCAAATATGTTAACGGAATTCCATACTCAGGGATGAAACACGTAATTTCGTGAAGTCAGGGATGATACCTGAAAGTTGGTGCAAACCACAGGGACGAAAAGTGTAATTAACTCTAAAATTTAAAATAAAATGAAAATACTAAAATAATAATAATGGTAACAAAAAAAGAAAAAAAATAATAAAATAAAAAAATCATCATCTTCCATACCACATACATACATACATATTTCTATATCTATATCCCAACAGTATTATTCATCACCCCTTTTTCTTTATGAATGAATCCCGAAATTGAGTCTTCAAAGCCAGCGAATATGATGTATATCTTGATTTGGGTTTCTAAAAGTTTGCAAGAAAAACAGACCCATGACCCATCTATATCTTCCAATATATATCAACACAAAAGAACAAAAAAGATAATAATAAAAAACAATTACCTGATTCCCTTCATCTCGGTGAACTGCTTCACTGACTAGCCTTTCACCGACCTTTCACCTCCACCTCCTTAACCGTTCACCGATGCTATCAACTCCCTTCACCTAGGGTCTTGACCGACGTTTAAGAATGGCTTATAAATAAGACCATTCGTAACCGTTCACCCTTTTCACCTACACTTTTTCCTGCCACATCAGCATCACATTCTCACCTCTTTCACCTTCTCTTTTCTCCCTTAACCATTCACCTAATAATTGGACCCCACTTTATATAATCAAAAAACAATACATTTTAATGTTTTTTATATAAAAACATATTTCAGTTAATAGTTCAAATAAAGATAGAATTAAAAAAACCAAACTTATTAAAATTAATTTCTAACGACATTAATATCATAAAATTTAAAATAAAATGAAAATACTAAAATAATAATAATGGTAACAAAAAAAGAAAAAAAAAAAAAAAAAAAAAAAAAAAAAAAAAAAAAAAAAAAAAAAAAAAAAAAAAAAAAAAAAAAAAAAAAAAAAAAAAAAAAAAAAAAAAAAAAAAAAAAAAAAAAAAAAAAAAAAAAAAAAAAAAAAAAAAAAAAAAAAAAAAAAAAAAAAAAAAAAAAAAAAAAAAAAAAAAAAAAAAAAAAAAAAAAAAAAAAAAAAAAAAAAAAAAAAAAAAAAAAAAAAAAAAAAAAAAAAAAAAAAAAAAAAAAAAAAAAAAAAAAAAAAAAAAAAAAAAAAAAAAAAAAAAAAAAAAAAAAAAAAAAAAAAAAAAAAAAAAAAAAAAAAAAAAAAAAAAAAAAAAAAAAAAAAAAAAAAAAAAAAAAAAAAAAAAAAAAAAAAAAAAAAAAAAAAAAAAAAAAAAAAAAAAAAAAAAAAAAAAAAAAAAAAAAAAAAAAAAAAAAAAAAAAAAAAAAAAAAAAAAAAAAAAAAAAAAAAAAAAAAAAAAAAAAAAAAAAAAAAAAAAAAAAAAAAAAAAAAAAAAAAAAAAAAAAAAAAAAAAAAAAAAAAAAAAAAAAAAAAAAAAAAAAAAAAAAAAAAAAAAAAAAAAAAAAAAAAAAAAAAAAAAAAAAAAAAAAAAAAAAAAAAAAAAAAAAAAAAAAAAAAAAAAAAAAAAAAAAAAAAAAAAAAAAAAAAAAAAAAAAAAAAAAAAAAAAAAAAAAAAAAAAAAAAAAAAAAAAAAAAAAAAAAAAAAAAAAAAAAAAAAAAAAAAAAAAAAAAAAAAAAAAAAAAAAAAAAAAAAAAAAAAAAAAAAAAAAAAAAAAAAAAAAAAAAAAAAAAAAAAAAAAAAAAAAAAAAAAAAAAAAAAAAAAAAAAAAAAAAAAAAAAAAAAAAAAAAAAAAAAAAAAAAAAAAAAAAAAAAAAAAAAAAAAAAAAAAAAAAAAAAAAAAAAAAAAAAAAAAAAAAAAAAAAAAAAAAAAAAAAAAAAAAAAAAAAAAAAAAAAAAAAAAAAAAAAAAAAAAAAAAAAAAAAAAAAAAAAAAAAAAAAAAAAAAAAAAAAAAAAAAAAAAAAAAAAAAAAAAAAAAAAAAAAAAAAAAAAAAAAAAAAAAAAAAAAAAAAAAAAAAAAAAAAAAAAAAAAAAAAAAAAAAAAAAAAAAAAAAAAAAAAAAAAAAAAAAAAAAAAAAAAAAAAAAAAAAAAAAAAAAAAAAAAAAAAAAAAAAAAAAAAAAAAAAAAAAAAAAAAAAAAAAAAAAAAAAAAAAAAAAAAAAAAAAAAAAAAAAAAAAAAAAAAAAAAAAAAAAAAAAAAAAAAAAAAAAAAAAAAAAAAAAAAAAAAAAAAAAAAAAAAAAACAAAAAATAAAAAAAAAAAAAAAAAAAAATACTAAAATAATAATAATGGTAACAAAAAAAGAAAAAAAATAATAAAATAAAAAAATCATCATCTTCCATACCACATACATACATACATACTTCTATATCTATATCCCAACAGTATTATTCATCACCCCTTTTTCTTTATGAATGAATCCCGAAATTGAGTCTTCAAAGCCAGCGAATATGATGTATATCTTGATTTGGGTTTCTAAAAGTTTGCAAGAAAAACAGACCCATGACCCATCTATATCTTCCAATATATATCAACACAAAAGAACAAAAAAGATAATAATAAAAAACAATTACCTGATTTTGGAGTTGTTAGGATGGGTAATACTGGATTATCAAAGATCGTTGGTATTGGAGATATTTGTTTGAAGTTTGATACTGGGATGGAGCTGGTTTTGCGTAATGTAAAACATGTCCCAGATATGAGGCTTAATGTGATCTCTACAGGGTTGCTTGATGATGATGGCTACTACAACGGTTTTGGTAATGGTAAATGGAAACTAACTCTTGGTTCACTGATCGTGGGTAGAGGCGAGAAACTCTCAAAGTTGTACGTGACACACCCGAAGATCTCCTACAACAATAATTTTAATGCTGTGGAAAATTGTAACATCCCAAAACTTTTTGACGTTGACCGTTAACTTGTCATTAGTGACCGTTAGTTAATATGTGATTTATATGGGTTTCTGTGAATTAAATGATTAACGTGAGATATGTGTTAAAGTGATTAAAGTAATGAAAATAAGGTTTAATAATGATTAATGAAGTCGTTAAGTGTTCCCGTATGCGTTAAACGAGCAGTTAAGTGACGAAACGAGTTGTATGGAAGTGCGAGGGCCTAGATGTAAAGTTTTGAAAGTTGTTTCAGTATATATAGGGCATGATGCACGACCTAAACACCCTTTAATCAGATCCAAACCCTAGAAAAATCTCTCACACAAAACCCTAGGCCTCTCCTTCAAGTTTAGAGCAATTTCGGGTCGATTCGGGAGTGATTTCGCATAGATTTCGATCCTTTAATCTTCCTTCCAGGTAAGATATGATTCATTGATCAATTTTTGAGTCATTTGAATGGTTTTTACCCAATCAATTCGGATCTTAAGGGTTAGGGTTGATTTGATCATGTTTCGTCATCGATTACTTGGGTTTTCGGGTAATCTAATGTATTGTTATTGTATCCTCTTGTCCCTGGAACAAGTGATCTTGTGAAATCATCATATGAGTCATATTTTGGGTGCATATGAGATCCATAGGTTGTGGTGGTTGCTATGGTCATTTGATGGTCGAAATAGTTTGAAAAACAAGGGTTTATTAGATCTGAAAATCTAGTAATATTGCAAAAATCATATCTCTTTCAATACAAAGATTTAGGAGATGAATCTTATATTTTTGAAAAGGTCTTTGTGTCCTCTAATATCGATATGAATAAAGTTTCTGGTGATTTTGCTCATAGATAGGCGAAAAGTGTCGATTTCCAAAAGTGGTCGAATTTCAGACGATTTTTGTAGGCGTATCTTGTAAACTCATAAATCATTCATTATAGAACTTTAAGAGTCAAACTTTATATTTCTGGAAAGGTCTTTGAATTCCCTACATTTCTTAAGAACTAAGTTTTGACTCATTTGGTCGTCTTGAGGTCGAAAAGTCTCCTGCAAGGGAAGGGTGCGAGTCTGGAAGTTGATATCGACGAGACCACCCATGGGCTCGGCGATATCAGCCGGCAAAAGGGTTCTAAGCGCGTTTAAGTGTCTAGTTGACTTATATTTCCATCCTTCTTGTATCATAGGTTTCGGGAACACTTGTCAAGCACGGTAAACACATTTGTGATTGTTGAGTACTCCATTGAGGTAAGATACATGACTTTTCTCACGCTGGAGGCACAACAAAATGTGGTTTTCTATAATTAACCTCTTAATCGGATTATCTTATGTGTGTTGGGTTTTCCGGGTTATGCGGGAGGTTATGTGGGAATGTATGCATGTTAAAATGATTTATGTTGATATGATGACGTTTAAAGTAGAAGTATATAAGTGCATTTGAAGTATGATGCTAATAATGACGTTGCTATGATATGTTTAAGATATGTGTTGTTGACAATGTCGTTGTTATGCCTTAAAGTTGATATGTGATGGCTTATATGTGACACTTAAGTATGAAATGTCTAGTTCACTAGATACACGTAAGAAATGTTATGAGTTGTGCACGTTAGTGAGATTAATTGTTGAACTAGATGTGACATCAATTAGGTCATGAATATACCTAAAGTTAAAGTAAAGTGTGAAATGTGGGAAATCGTTCTAGCCTTAGTGTTAGTGCGTAATACGTAAGAAAGATATAAATACGTGGGAAATGCTATAGCTAAGTACGTGAGATTGACGTGGGAAGTGTTAAGCTTAACCCGTGCTAGTTGTAAAGCTAGTGCGTACGTGGTCGCTTGAGTGGCTCCTTGCGGCATAGTTACGTGGGACTAGTATTTCCAGGTGGAGTGACTAACCACCAATGTTAAAAGCATAACGAGATACTATGGAAATGGCATTGCCTTTCCTAAAAGATAATACGTGGGAAATCGTGCTAGTTGTAATGCTAGCGCGTAAAGATGTAAGACGTGAGAATAAGTTGATTAAGATAATTATAAGAATATGTGAGAAAGATGTACATGTAATTAAAGATGTGGGATTACAATGTGACGTGAGATTAAATAAGATATGTTGAGACGTGTGATAAGAACGATGGATAGGCACAATTAGGAGTATATACTCTACATGTGCTAATATGTATACGTGGGATATGTTTATGTGTGTTATGCCAAGATATGAGATGTTGATTAAGTTGTAAGTATATGTTGATATGATATGATGATACGTTAGCGTTGCAAGTATATGTTAATATGATACGAAATGTGATGGGATGTGGAAACAAGTAAGGATGAGATTATCTTACGATGTTTGTGGATGATATGTAATGTGATCATGTTTTGATGTATAAAATACGAAGAAGTTTTATGAAAGTAAAATGAAGAATGTTTTGTAAAATGTGTGTATCTTACTTAGCTAATTTATTAGCTAACACTTGCTTTTATGAAAATGTTGTGTCCTTCAGGATAAGCAGGTATGAGCTAGAGATGTGTGTAGCTCGTGAGATGGGTAGAAGAATAAAAGAAGATTAGCATAGATTGTTGAATGCTTAGACTTCCCATAGCCTATGTTTCGGCTACATTATTTACGTTTACGAGCTACACACATCTCTAGCTTATCGTGAAGGACACAACATTTTCATAAAAGCAAGTGTTAGCTAATAAATTAGCTAAGTAAGATACACACATTTAATAAAACGTTCTTCATTTTACTTTCATAAAACTTTATCATATTATACTTATCATAACATGACCACATTACATATTATCCACAAGTGTCATAAGATCAACCCATACTTACCTTTTTCCCACATTCCTTCACATATAGTATCTTATCAACATACACTTGAAATGCAAACGTATCATCATATCATGTCAACATATACTTACCACTTAATCAACATCCCATATCTTAGCATAACACATATAAACTTGTCACACGTATACATATTAGCACATGTAGAGTACATACACTCCTAATTGTGCCTATCAACGATCATATCACACATACCAACATATCTTACTTTCATCACACGTTACATGCTCTTATGAACAACTTAATCAACTTAATCAACTTATCAACTTGGTCAACTTATCAACTTAATCAACTTAATCAACTTAATCAACTTATCAACTTTAATCAACATTTAAGCATTCAGTTATGCCCATAGCATTGGTGGTTAGTCACTCCACCCGGAAATACTAGATCAACGTAACTATGCCGCAAGGAATCACTCAAGCGACCACATATAGTATCCCGTCATGCTTTTAACATTGGTGGTTAGTCACTCCACCCGGAAACACTAGATCAACATAACTATGCCGCAAGGAGCCACTCAAGCGACCACGTACGCACTAGCTTTTCAACTAGCACGAGTTAAGCTTAACACAACTTATGCTCGAGACTTCTTATCTTTATTAGCTTAGGCTACACTTTCACCTAAACTAATCACATATCAACATCTTTACTTTACTTTATATTAGCTTAGGCTACACTTTCACCTAAACTAATCACATATCAACATCTTTACTTTACTTTATATTAGCTTAGGCTACACTTTCACCTAAACTAATCACATATCAACATCTTTACTTTACTTTAACTTTAGGTATATTCATTACCTAATTAGTTTCACACCTACTTCAACATGTAATCTCATTAACGTGCACATCACATAACATTTCTTCGTGTATCTAGTGAACTAGACATTTCATACTTAAGTGCACATATAAGCCATCACATATCAACATTTAGGCATATCAACGACTTTATCAACATTACATCACATATCAAAAACATAACATGGCAACGTCCTTATAATCGTCATACTTCATATGCACATACTTACTTCTACTTTAAACGTCAACATATCAACATAAATCATTTCAACAACACATATCATAATCACTTCATGGCAACATCATTGTAATCATCACACTACACATGCAATTAACTACCTTTACTTTAAACGTCATCATATCAACATGCATACATTCCCATATAACCTCCCACATAACCCGGAAAACCCAACACATATAAGATAATCCGGTTCAGAGGTTAATTATAGAAAACTACATTTTGTTGTGCCTCCAGCATGATAAAAGTCATGTATCTTACCTGATGACGAGCACAACGATCAATAAGCAACTTTAAAGTATCTTGTTCGAGTTCCCGACTACCTATCACACACATATAATCGACATGTAACATAAACGGGGCTCCAAAGAACCTCTCTAAGTTCCCTATACCATAAGGTAACCTAAGCATAAGGTCTATGGGTCAAACAAGCATGAAAACAAGCCTAAACGACCACCAGACAAGAATATGCGCCGCATGCCCCTTCTATGCGCCGCATAAATCACTTTTTCAGAGATCAGAAAATCCCAGACTCACTTTATGCACCGCATGGAATCCCCATGCACCGCATATCGGGGTTCGACCAGCAACTTCGATTTCGTTTCATCTTAAACTCCTTTCAAACGAATCCCAAACCTCCACCACGACTTATACCCATTAAATTTAAAAAAAATTTATAATATTTTTTTAAGGGTATTTTCGGAATTTTGAATCAAAAAAAAAAAGAATTGGAATATATATAAATGGGTTCATGAATCTGACCGTATCACATAGCAATTTTCAATTTCACTTAACAGATCTATACCTAAGTACCTTATGATCACATCAATTGCTAACATCCTTTTTCTTCTTCTTCAAGTGAGATTAAATCCAAGACTTACAGGTATTGAATGTTTTAAACCCATCTTCTATCTTTTTTTTGTTGATCTTGATAAAATATATGCAGATTACTATTAGGGTTTGTTATTTTCTTTTCTATGTTTTATGGCTTGACTGAAAGTGAGAAACTTTGAATAAAGTAGAGTGGTTGGTTGTAGATGACAAGATGAATTCTTGTGATAACCGAATAGTTTGGATATGGATTTAATATGTAGTGCAAAACAAAACAAACTTGAGTACAGAGCACATGGAGTCATTGTTGCTTTATTAGTTTATTACACTTTATTCATTAATTATTAGTTTATTGCACATCTGCACATGGAGTCATGGATTTTTACATTTGTTTTTCCTTTTATATTACTTCTTTTACTTATGTGTTTTTGTTCTACAATGATTGTAATCTGTTAGTAGGTTATTTTGGTCATTTGATCATTGATGGATAGATTTCTATTTAAAATACCTAAGCCATCTTCAATACAAACACCAATTAATGAGGAAAGCTCGAAAAGGGCGTGTGAAGATATTAACTTAGCTGAACTTCCTGCTGATCCTATTGACCGAAAAAGAATATCTAGCTATAATCCTAATGATCGTGATAGAGTTCGAAGGGCATACTTGCAGAGGAGTCCTTTATCAACCCCGTAATCATATGTTTCCTCAAAAAGTTATTGGTAAGGTGAAAAGAAGATTTTGTGTGGGTTGGTTTAAGACGCATAAACCTTGGTTAGAATACACTGTGAAAGTAGATGCTGCATTTTGCTTGTTCTGTTATTTATGTTCCGATGATGTTGATGAAGATGATGACACTTCTTTTGTGAATGGGGGATTTAGTAATTGGAAAAAGAATGAGAGGCTTAAAGTTCATGTTGGAGGTTTAAACAGTTCTCATAATCAATGCCGTCGAAAATGTGAAGATTTAATGAATCAAGATTACAATATTGGACATTCTTTTAATAGGCAATCAGATCAAAACAAACTTGATTATGAAACTAGGTTTCTTGCTTCTGTTGATTGTGTTCGCTTCCTTTTAGTTTGTGGGTTAGCATTTCGGGGCAATGACGAGTCTGAGGGTTCAAGTAATGTGGGAAACTTTAGAGATTTGCTGAAATTTTTGGCGGATCATTGTGAAGAGATAAGAAAGGTCATCATGAATGCACCCGGAAATCACAAGTTAACATGTCATTAGATTCAATTAGATATAGCAGCAACTTGTGCATTTGAAACTAGTAAAGCTAATGTTGAATATATCGGGGGTGATTATTATTCCATTCTAGTTGACTAATGTCATGATTCTTCAATAAAAGAACAAATGGAAATTGTTATCAGATATGTCAACAAGAAAGGTTATGTCATCACTTATTAAACATTCTTTTTATGAATATGAATATCAATGCGTTGAACTAACTTTAATTATTTTTTCAACTCGTTAATTACAGGTTATGTAATTGAACGATTTCTTGGGATTGTTCATACCCCTAATACCACCTCGACGTCCTTGAAAGAGGCAATTGTGTTGAAAATTGGAAGTCATAAGCTTAGCATGTCGCAGATTCGTGGCCAAGGCTATAATGGAGCTAGCAATATGCGAGGTGAGTTCAATGGGCTAAAGAGCTTAATATTGAAAGATAATAGTTCGGCATATTATGTTCATTGCTTTACACATCAACTTCAATTAGTCCTTGTTGCTGTAGCTAAAAATGATCAGGATGTTGCTTCATTGTTTACTATGATTGGTAACTTAGTGAATATGGTTGGAGGTTCTTGTAAGCGTAGAGATATGCTTCGTGAGAAACACGCTAAGACAATTACAGATGCAATAGATTCAGGTGAAATTGAAAGTGGTAGAGGCAAAAACCAAGAATTTACTCTTCAAAGAGCAACCGACACTCGTTGGAGCTCTCATTGTAAAACATTGTAAAACATTGGTATTTTGTTCCCTTCTATACTTGAAGTACTTGGGATTATTCTTGAAGATGCTGTCAACAATGAACATAAGGGGGAAGCAAAAAGACAATTGGATTGGTTGTTGTCTTTTGATTTTGCTTTTACTTCGATCTTGATGAAGAGTGTTCTCAAAATTACAAATGAGTTGTGTCTAACATTGCAGAGAAAAGATGTAGATATAGTAAATGCTATGAAATTGGTCCAGATTGCAAAACAAAGGCTAGAAACTATGAGGAATGATGGCTGGGAACATTTAGACAAAGAAGTTTCTTTATTTTGTCACAAGTACACAATTAGCATTCCAAACATGAATGATACATATGAACTTCCAGGTATGATAAATAACCATCAGCTCCCTTTATTTGTGTAATGTTAATACATAAGTTACTGATATTTAAAGCTTTTTTCTAGGTCGACCTCGTCGTGTAGCTAATCAAGTAACAATCCGACATCATTACGAGATTGAAATATTTAAAGTCGTCATTGATTGGATGCTTCAAGAACTTAACAATAGATTTAGTGAGGCCACTACTGAATTGTTATCTTGCATGGCTTGCTTGAGCCCTCATGATTCATTTTCATCTTTTGATAAGGAAAAACTGGTTCGTTTAGTTGAGTTTTATCCTTCAGATTTTTCAGCCACAGAACGTGATATTCTTGATGACCAATTTGAAACATTCTTGTGGGACATGAAAAGTAGTATTCAATTTCATGATTTGAAAGGAATAGGATGTCTTGCTGCAAATAGAGGTGCAAGAAGCGGTTAACCGATTTCGATTATTAATTTTAATAATCGGTTTCGGTTATTTTTTTAAACAGTAATAACCGGTTACGGTTAACTTGTACCGGTTAATAACCGGTTTCAAGGTTTTAAAACTAGAACCTATCTAACCGATTTTGATTAATAATAACCGGTTAACCGATACCGGTTAACCTATTCGGTTTTTTTAACCGCCCATTATAATATTGAGAAAGTGGTGAACAATGGGGAAAAACAATCATTTCCGACAAGTCTGAGCGACGAACCCATATTCCAAAAAACCCATATTCCAAATAAACATCATTTTCTAAACACAAAACAAAATTCATCATCCCAAATCTCAAAAACAACCAAAAATTGATGTTGGATCTGATGAAAGAAGCATTAATCTATATATAGTATAGATATATTGAAAGCTTACGAAATCATCTGATGGTGCGATCTTTCCGGTTATATATCAGTGTATGTATATAATATGATTGATATTGATATATATAATATGTGATTAACCGGTTAACCGGTTATTATTTGGAATAATTAACCGGTTATAGGTTAACCGGTTAATAATCGGTTTTGTTTTGAAAAGAGTAATCGGTTAGTAACCGACGGTTTCTGTAACCTATAATCGGTTTTTACTATTCCGGTTACTAACCGGTTTCGGTTACCGGTTACAAATCGAGTCGGTTCGGTTAATCGGTTTTTTCTTGCACCCCTAGCTGCAAAGCTAGTGGATACTAAAAAACACGAAGTTTATCAATTAGTTTATAGGTTAATCAAGTTAGTGTTAGTATTACCTGTGTCAACCGCTTCAGTTGAAAGGTCATTTTTAGCAATGAAGCTTGTTAAGACTCGACTCCGTAACAAAATGGGAGATGACTGGTTGAATCATTGCTTGGTTACATACATTGAGAAAGATGTATTTCAAGGTATTGACAATGAGTTAGTAATTCAAAAGTTTCAAACGATGGGTCAACGTCGTGGTCAGTTGCCGAAAAGATAAATAGGTAAAAATTTATTGCACTTACTTTGCTAAGTTATATATTGAAACTTATATCTCACTATTTTTTTACCATTAATTTACAGGTCGCGTGATGGATAAATAAAAGGTCGATATGGTTCATCTAAGTTAAGTGAATAGTTAGTTTTTTTGCAGGATGGTTAAAGAAAGGGTTGATATGGTTCGTCCAAGTTTAGTGAATAGTTAGTTCTTTTGGGTATACATCTTCGTTGTAGTTGGATGTTTATGTCCTCTTTTGGGTCTCCAACTTGGTTATAATTGGTTGGATGTATTTGTTTTTCTAGTCTATGAATTCATTTGGAATTAGATCGTTATGTAAAATTTTATTTTTTTTGCTTATATGACGTTTTAAATTTGCCCCCTTGCGATGAAACTTCTGGCTCCATCTCTGTCTTGGTCACTGAAAGGCGGAGTAGAAGTCAGAGTAGAGGTCCGAGTAAAAGAAGTAATCATGAAAAACACCGCTACTTTTTCATAATAATTATACATTCACGCACATATACAATACAAAAAGGAAAAAAAACAAACTATGTCGAACATGAGCTTTACGATGAAGAACCTCAAACCAGGCAAATAAGTGGAGGGGTGTGGTGTTGAATACCACGACTCCCATACCCAATTCTCTTTTTTATTTTCTTGCAACTCTTGTCATGATGTTATTCCAATTATGGACGAGTCCTGCTCACACTCACAATTCTGGGTTGGATATCATGTCATCTTTAAGCTTGCTGATTGTGGTACGGAAGACAATCATAAACCTTTGCAATTTAGTGAAATTATTGGTTGTTTAAAGAACACCAAGGTTTAGTCCCAAATCACATGACTTTCTAGCTTGACCAACACTTTTGATCTTATACTTAGATTGAGCATGTGAAAACATTACCGAAAGCGCATAACATACACAAAGTACCATCAGATCACTTTCATCTTCTTGAAATACTACTAAAGTTTAATATGCAATATTTCCATAATAAAATAGAGACCTCACGATGCCGGTGGTAATGGTAATACTGAGGTTAATTCTATCACTGATGAGTTCTTTGTTTGTTGTGATAATGATATGGTTAATGTTGCTCACGATGACTCGAGTTGGATTTCTGATAGTGGTGCTACGTGTCATGTTGCTACACGTAGAGAGTTTTATTCATCATATACTCCAGGTGATTTTGGAGTTGTTAGGATGGGTAATACTGGATTATCAAAGATCGTTGGTATTGGAGATATTTGTTTGAAGTTTGATACTGGGATGGAGCTGGTTTTGCGTAATGTAAAACATGTCCCAGATATGAGACTTAATGTGATCTCTACAGGGTTTCTTGATGATGATGGCTACTACAACGGTTTTGGTAATGGTAATACTGAGGTTAATTCTATCACTGATGAGTTCTTTGTTTGTTGTGATAATGATATGGTTAATGTTGCTCACGATGACTCGAGTTGGATTTCTGATAGTGGTGCTACGTGTCATGTTGCTACACGTAGAGAGTTTTATTCATCATATACTCCAGGTGATTTTAGAGTTGTTAGGATGGGTAATACTGGATTATCAAAGATCGTTGGTATTGGAGATATTTGTTTGAAGTTTGATACTGGGATGGAGCTGGTTTTGCGTAATGTAAAACATGTCCCAGATATGAGACTTAATGTGATCTCTACAGGGTTTCTTGATGATGATGGCTACTACAACGGTTTTGGTAATGGTAATACTGAGGTTAATTCTATCACTGATGAGTTCTTTGTTTGTTGTGATAATGATATGGTTAATGTTGCTCACGATGACTCGAGTTGGATTTCTGATAGTGGTGCTACGTGTCATGTTGCTACACGTAGAGAGTTTTATTCATCATATACTCCAGGTGATTTTGGAGTTGTTAGGATGGGTAATACTGGATTATCAAAGATCGTTGGTATTGGAGATATTTGTTTGAAGTTTGATACTGGGATGGAGCTGGTTTTGCGTAATGTAAAACATGTCCCAGATATGAGACTTAATGTGATCTCTACAGGGTTTCTTGATGATGATGGCTACTACAACGGTTTTGGTAATGGTAAACTGAGGTTAATTCTATCACTGATGAGTTCTTTGTTTGTTGTGATAATGATATGGTTAATGTTGCTCACGATGACTCGAGTTGGATTTCTGATAGTGGTGCTACGTGTCATGTTGCTACACGTAGAGAGTTTTATTCATCATATACTCCAGGTGATTTTAGAGTTGTTAGGATGGGTAATACTGGATTATCAAAGATCGTTGGTATTGGAGATATTTGTTTGAAGTTTGATACTGGGATGGAGCTGGTTTTGCGTAATGTAAAACATGTCCCAGATATGAGACTTAATGTGATCTCTACAGGGTTTCTTGATGATGATGGCTACTACAACGGTTTTGGTAATGGTAATACTGAGGTTAATTCTATCACTGATGAGTTCTTTGTTTGTTGTGATAATGATATGGTTAATGTTGCTCACGATGACTCGAGTTGGATTTCTGATAGTGGTGCTACGTGTCATGTTGCTACACGTAGAGAGTTTTATTCATCATATACTCCAGGTGATTTTGGAGTTGTTAGGATGGGTAATACTGGATTATCAAAGATCGTTGGCATTGGACATATTTGTTTGAAGTTTGATACTGGGATGGAGATGATTTTCAAAATGACAACCAACAAGGTACTGATGATATTGATGCTCATGAGCAAGATGATGAAGACATTCATCCCGAGTTACCAGTACCAGATATGCCACCATTTGTTTCACTCAGGCGGTCTAACAGAGACCGTCATCCTTCCACCTATTTTTCTGCTGATGAGTATGTATTACTCACTGATGGGGGAGAGCCCGAGTGTTATGCAGAAGCAATGGAAGATGATCACAGAAAGGAGTGGGTTGAAGCCATGCAAGATGAGATGAGTTCCTTGCATGAGAATCATACTTATGAGTTGGTGAAGTTGCCTAAAGGCAAGAAAGTTCTGAAGAACAAGTGGTTTATAAAGTGAAGACATATGAGAACTCTTCCAGACCCAGGTACAAAGCTAGATTGGTTGTTAAGGGATTCAGTCAGAGAAAGGGTATTGATTTTGATGAGATTTTCTCTCCGGTCGTGAAGATGGGCTCTATTCGAGTGGTTCTTGGTTTAGCAGCTAGTCTTGATCTTGAAGTTGAGCAAATGGATGTCAAGACAACTTTCCTTCACGGTGACTTGGATAAGGAAATTTACATGGAGCAACCTGAAGGGTTTCAGGTTATGGGCAAAAAGGATTATGTGTGTAGACTTCGAAAAAGTCTATATGGGTTGAAGCAAGCACCGAGACAGTGGTATAAGAAATTTGAGTCGGTTATGGGGGAGCAAGGCTACCGAAAGACGACTTCAGACCACTGTGTTTTCTTTCAGAGATTTGGTGATGATGATTTCATCATATTGTTGCTTTATGTTGATGACATGCTGATTGTTGGCAAGAATACTGGAAGAATTGCCCAGTTGAAGCGAGATTTGAGCAAGTCTTTTGCTATGAAAGACATAGGGCCAGCAAATCAGATCCTTGGCATTCGGATTACTTGTGATAGAGGTGCCAATAAGTTACATATGTCACAGGAGCAATACATTGAAAAGGTGCTTCGCAGATTCAACATGGAAAATGCTAAAGTGGTTAGTTCCCCTCTTACTACAAACTTTAAGCTAACAGATGCAGATTGCCCTTATTCGAAGGAGGATGTTGAAGAGATGGATAGAGTTCCATATGCCTCAGCAGTTGGTAGCTTGATGTATGCTATGGTATGCACTAGACCTGATTTAGCTCATGCAGTTGGTGTTGTTAGTCGGTTTATGTCAAATCCGGGTAAGAAGCATTGGGAAGCAGTTAAATGGATTTTCAGATATCTGCGGGGTTCCTCCAAGTTGGGTATTACACTTGGAGATGAGAAGCCGATGCTGGTTGGTTACACAGATTCAGATATGGCCGGTAACAAGGATAACATGAGGTCTACTTCGGGTTATTTGATGATTTTTGCTGGTGGGGCTGTTTCATGGCAGTCAAGATTGCAAAAGTGTGTTGTCTTGTCTACAACAGAGGCTGAGTATATGGCAGCAACAGAAGCGTGTAAAGAACTATTGTGGTTGAAAAGGTTTCTGCAGGAGCTTGGCTTCAAGCAACAGCGCTACGTGGTTCTTTGTGATAATCAAAGTGCTATTCACCTTGCTAAGAATTCCATGTTTCATAAGCGAACAAAACATATTGATGTGAGGTATCATTGGATCAGAGATTTTCTTGAAGATGGTTTATTTGAACTTGATAAAGTTCATACCGATGATAATGGTTCCGATATGTTGACTAAGCCGTTAGCAAGGGAGAAGCTCAAGGTTTGTTGCTCGATCGCCGGGATGGCGAACTCTTCCTCATAGTCAGGAAAAGGGGGAGATTTGTTGGGTTGTTTTCCTTAGCCCATGAGGAAAGCTCATCAAATAGGCCCATATCCAAGAGCCCCTTTGACTCTTGTTGACTTCAGTTGCTAGGGCATCATATGATGCAAATGGGCAGCCACTATCACTTTGAGAGAGAACAATAATAGAGAGTGAAAAAAAAAGAGATTGTAGATCCTGTTTTTTCTGACAGCAGTTCACAAAAGCTTCGATCCCCGGAGATTGAACCGTTGGATCGTCCCCATTTTTTGACAGGAGTTTCATAACATCTGGGCCAACATTTTGGACGGTTGAATTTGGCTCAGGAGGTTTGAAGGCTGAGTTACAGGGACTGGAACAGAGAGCAGAATTTCTGGTGATGTTATTCCTCTTTTGTCTTTGTTTTGTTTCCATACATCTTGATGCTTTATTCCAAGTGTATGATGATTGTTGTATACCTCTAGTATATCTAGGGAAGGTCTGATTGTATTGCTCTATTATTGGTGATAGTGGATTTTAAGCGGCCTAAGGGTCCCGTGGTTTTTACTCTCACTTTGAGAGGTTTTCCACGCTAAAAGTTCTTGTGTTTGTGTGTGCTATTGTTTACTAATCTTGTTACCATTAGGGGATGATTTTGATTGCATTTAGGGTTCCCTACTTGTTAGTTTCCTCATAGGTTCACACGGGTTGGGAAAGGTTGCCAAACGAAGGGGTTATTTCCGCACTTGTGTTTACCGTTGTGGTGTTTATTTCCCATCAATATCATCAATGAATCCATGCGCTCTCCAACATCAAGGACTCTTTCATTGAACCGTTCAACAAACTCTATGAGAGGCTCGTCGGGTTTCTTCTTGAGTGAATGCATCTGTATGTAACTTGTAGGGTACTTTCTTTTGTATGAAAAGTAACTTACAAAGCTTTCTACCAACTGGGAAAATGTTGATATGCTGTGTGGTGATAGGGAAGACAACCACCGTGCAGCCTCTCCAGTGATTGTATTGTGAAACAAACGGCACCACGCTACAGATTCAAGGTACTTTTAAATAGTCGAAGATGGTCATCTGCATCTGTACTACCATCATATAATTCAAATTTTGGAATCTTGAATTCGTCGGGCAACCTGTACTCCGAAATATGCTGATTAAAAGGGGATTTTGGATCCAACCACCGATACCAAGCTGCTGGACACTCGAATTGCTGAACGGCCTGAACCTATTGATAATATGAAGATAAATTCATCAATGCTGGTGTTGAACATTATATAGTAGCTAGAACAAGTAATATAGTACCATAACATAACTTGTATTTCAAGAATATGCATTTATAATTACAAGAAATGGTCCTGATTTACAGTTTTACACAAAAATTACACCAAAATAAGGTTTATGTAGGTTGGGTAGTGAACTTCTTTGTAAAATATTGCTTCTGATTCATAAAGTTTTCTAAATTAAATTGTTAGTTGAACATCAGAACATGTTATTACATTACTGTATTCGGGTTGCATCTTAGAGGTTTGATATATCCCAACCAAATAGTTTATCATGTTGAAAGGTTATAAATTAACCCAACTTGTCTTAATAAGCAGGTTAGTTGTGTTGACTTGTTTACGACCCATACTAAATAACGACCCTCCATTACCCAAAATAATAAATAAATAAACAAACAAACATATAATACTTTAGAAGATACACAATAAATGTTAAGAGATGCGTCTGAGAAAAGATAAAAATGTTACAACATAAAGAAGATGAAAAAAGTAAATCTATTACTTAGAAAGTTTTGAATGGGTTGACAGGATGTAAACGGATGATGAGGCATAGTACTCTTGCGCGAGTATATTTATTGCAGCGGTTTCATGAGAGTGTTGCAGTCGTGGCTCCAACACAAAATGTGATACGTAAGGTCACCACTTGTGAACCCAACATCCAGTCACAACCGATTTAGGATTCGCCTAAGGTGTTAAAATTAGAAGTTTTCAAGATTCATAGGTTGGATAAAATTTACAAATATCAAAAGTAACCAAGTAAATGTTGTTGTCTTTGTTTGGGAATGCATGATCAATCACATGTCTTAAACATTAGTATCTTCTTTCTTTAAAGCAAGTTATAACACATCCATTAGCCAAATAAATCAAACTGTTCTTTGGATTTTAAAAAAACACAATAAGCCGTATGGAAAGGGAAAGGAATGTGTTTTAGAGACTAGAGTCGTTTGTCAAGAGGAATTTAAAGAATAGCAGAGAAGAAGTATAGTTTTCTTTCTACCCAATCATCCCAAATGTGACAAGAAAAATTTGAGAACAAAAACTGTCAACCTCAACCTCCATTTCCTTTCCGCTCTTTTTCTTTTCATCCTTTAAAATATATACTCGAGAACATAGGAAGATAAAGATGATGGCCTGATGGGTGTGGTCGGCAAGGGACATCGGCTAGTACTAGTAACAACAAGACCGCCCCCTTGAAATCGGAAGCTCTCAGTTTGCGGCACAAACCCACCCAACCGGCCTAATGCTACCGATGCTTCTACCCGTTGGGAGCCTTTTTGCCTTGCTCTCTCTTATCTCTTTTTATGCCACCAATGCAGATTTCACCACCCTTATATTTGGCAAGTTTTGATATGGTTTGGTAAGCTACGATTTTGGACACGTGGCAAGATTTCATTGGCTACCACTTTGCCAAGTTTTGGTAAAGTGGCATCCCACCCTTCACCTAAGGAAAAGAAAAAGAAAAAAAACTACTCAGTGCCGCCTTTCGTGGGTTTTGAGCCCCAATACCTCGACTGTGTATGGGGGATGTTAAGATGTAGGCAGACCTTACCTCTACCTAAGTAGAGAGGTTGCTTCCATTTTCTACCTAAATGGTAGAAACGACCCTCCAATATTTGCATCGTATGAGAATCGAACCTATAACCTCTGTCTCCAGAGGTCATGGTGTTTACCACTAATCAAACGGAAAGAAGTGAATAAGGCAACGGTATCCACTAATCTAACGGAAAAGTTGGATAAGTAGTTACACTCTTGCCACTGGAGAAGGAAGGGTTCTATCCTCGAGGTCCTTTTCTATCTTAGATAGAAAGCAGCCTTTCTACACCGTATGAGTAAGATCGTCTACATTTTTGTGACAACTCGTAATTAATTAACATCGGGTTAGTCTTAATCTCGTTTAAGCTAAGTCATTATCGTAATCTCGTCTAATTTAGACGGTCTTTGACGTGGAAATTGTTAGACTTTTGGACTTTTGACTTAGTCAAATTAGACGTATCTTGATGACGTAGACTATTAGCTATCTAGACGAATGCCGAGTCTTAAATATAACTTTAAATTAATATTTAAAGGTTATGTCTTGTACAAAATAAATAGACTATCTGGACTTAATATTTCAAAGTTGACTTTGACGAAATATTATTGGTTCGTCTTAATTTAAATAACACAAGGGAAGATACCTTTACTTTAAATTATAACCTTTTGGTCATACGGTATTTAATCGTAAGCATTTTACCGAATAAAGGGTACAAAATATCTCAAATTTAGGCCACATAGGCCAGCATTATGTTTGGGTGGAGGGAAAAAGGACACCAACACACCCCTGCCCTTTTCTTTTTCCTTTGGTCGACACCCACACACATACAAAACACACACAAACTTCCTTATTTTCAATCTAAATTGTTTTGACAAGAAATCAAAGGAGAACTTAAAGAGATTACTTGGGATTTTGATAACAAGAATCATTTGGGGCAAGGATAATCAAGGTTTTAACATCATCATCATCTTCATCTTCATCAATTTTACTTCAAGAACACAAATTTTGGTAAGTTACTTATTTCTTCAAACTTTTGATTTGATTTAAATTCAATTAAGGGTTTGTTTCAGTATTGTTAATGGAATTAGAAGCCTTTAAATTAGATATGAATTTAGGGTTTTGATGATAAATGGAAATTTTGATTTAGGAGTTAGGTCTTTGAAATCATATTGGTTGAAATGGTGAAATGGTTAGTAAAATGGAATGTTTTCCAGGTTTTTGAACATGTTTGAAGTCATTGCAATGAAAAGAATTGGTTAGATAACGTTTTGGTTTGCGGAAAAAGGTCGAAAAATGAGTTTGCTCGTTCAGGTCGAGTCTCGCGCCGCGAGGTTCCAGGTCGCGCTGCGACTTTTGTTGCTGTTTGACATTTCGGATTTTGACGACTTAAAATCTTGAACTTCGTTTATACGAATTGGTACTTTGGACTACCTTATAATGACAATGTCATTGACATTTGAAACTAAAGTCAAATAAAATGAACGTTTAAAACACATTCATAGTCGTGGCATTCTAGGGTTGATAGCTAAGTAGTTGTACGTAGGATACTTGTCGTCGTGAGATTTGATCCTCACCGTTGGTACTCATATCCTAGGTTTTGGATAGACGTGGAGACTAGACTGCTCATTTTCTCAGACTACTCATAATTTTAGCTCGTTGATCGCTAAGGTGAGTTTATGGCGCCCTTTTTCCTTTTACTTTGGGCCTGAAAAGCATGTACTGTATACACGACTACTTTATAAATGATTTGTCTTTGTCTATGCCATGAGATTTGGTAAATTAAATCATTTGTCTTATGTCTTGCCATGTTGACGGCTGCCTGAAAATGTGTATACATGTCTTATGAAATATTGAACTAAATGACTTTGACTTGCCATGTTGTCGGCTGACTAAATTGTTCTTTGTGTTTGACGAACTAAAATGTTCCCCCTTATGTAGTTATTACCATTATGAGATCCTAATGGTTGTCTTATCAGACTTAGTTCTTGACTGTCATTGTTCTGGTCCGCACCCCATTGTAGACGGGAGACCTGTGCGAGGTATTCTGGTCCGCACCCCATTGTAGACGGGAGACCTGTGCGAGGTATTCTGGTCCGCACCCCATTGTAGACGGGAGACCTGTGCGAGGTATTCTGGTCCGCACCCCATTGTAGACGGGAGACCTGTGCGAGGTATTCTGGTCCGCACCCCATTGTAGACGGGAGACCTGTGCGAGGTATTCTGGTCCGCACCCCATTGTAGACGGGAGACCTGTGCGAGGTATTCTGGTCCGCACCCCATTGTAGACGGGAGACCTGTGCGAGGTATTCTGGTCCGCACCCCATTGTAGACGGGAGACCTGTGCGAGGTATTCTGGTCCGCACCCCATTGTAGACGGGAGACCTGTGCGAGGTATTCTGGTCCGCACCCCATTGTAGACGGGAGACCTGTGCGAGGTATTCTGGTCCGCACCCCATTGTAGACGGGAGACCTGTGCGAGGTATTCTGGTCCGCACCCCATTGTAGACGGGAGACCTGTGCGAGGTATTCTGGTCCGCACCCCATTGTAGACGGGAGACCTGTGCGAGGTATTCTGGTCCGCACCCCATTGTAGACGGGAGACCTGTGCGAGGTATTCTGGTCCGCACCCCATTGTAGACGGGAGACCTGTGCGAGGTATTCTGGTCCGCACCCCATTGTAGACGGGAGACCTGTGCGAGGTATTCTGGTCCGCACCCCATTGTAGACGGGAGACCTGTGCGAGGTATTCTGGTCCGCACCCCATTGTAGACGGGAGACCTGTGCGAGGTATTCTGGTCCGCACCCCATTGTAGACGGGAGACCTGTGCGAGGTATTCTGGTCCGCACCCCATTGTAGACGGGAGACCTGTGCGAGGTATTCTGGTCCGCACCCCATTGTAGACGGGAGACCTGTGCGAGGTATTCTGGTCCGCACCCCATTGTAGACGGGAGACCTGTGCGAGGTATTCTGGTCCGCACCCCATTGTAGACGGGAGACCTGTGCGAGGTATTCTGGTCCGCACCCCATTGTAGACGGGAGACCTGTGCGAGGTATTCTGGTCCGCACCCCATTGTAGACGGGAGACCTGTGCGAGGTATTCTGGTCCGCACCCCATTGTAGACGGGAGACCTGTGCGAGGTATTCTGGTCCGCACCCCATTGTAGACGGGAGACCTGTGCGAGGTATTCTGGTCCGCACCCCATTGTAGACGGGAGACCTGTGCGAGGTATTCTGGTCCGCACCCCATTGTAGACGGGAGACCTGTGCGAGGTATATTGGTCCGCACCCCACTTTTAGACGGGAAATCCTGTGCGAGGCATATTGGTTATATTGTCGGATATTGATCCCGGCTGTCTATAAAATGTCTTGTCTCATATAATCACATGTCATTGTGTTCTCACAATGACGACAAAACTATTGTCAACATACCGTAGGTGTGGTGGGTACGCCGATGGTACACCCTATATATAAGCATTGAAGGTATGTTGGAAGTAGAAACCCAAATCGTATGTGTATACCTAGATTGTGTATATACGTGATAGTTTGAATTATATTCACAACATACTGTAGATGTGGTGGGAAGGCTGCGGGTGACCCTATATATAAGCATTGAAGGTATGTTAGGAATAGAAACCCAAATCGTATGTGTATACATAGACTTATATACGTGATAGTTTGAATTATATTCACAACATACTGTAGATGTGGTGGGAAGGCTGCGGGTGACCCTATATATAAGCATTGAAGGTATGTTAGGAATAGAAACCCAAATCGTATGTGTATACATAGACTTATATACGTGATAGTTTGGATTATATTTACAACATACTGTAGATGTGGTGGGAAGGCTGCGGGTGACCCTATATATAAGCATTGAAGGTATGTTAGGAATAGAAACCCAAATCGTATGTGTATACATAGACTTATATACGTGATAGTTTGAATTATATTCACAACATACTGTAGATGTGGTGGGAAGGCTGCGGGTGACCCTATATATAAGCATTGAAGGTATGTTAGGAATAGAAACCCAAATCGTATGTGTATACATAGACTTATATACGTGATAGTTTGGATTATATTTACAACATACTGTAGATGTGGTGGGAAGGCTGCGGGTGACCCTATATATAAGCATTGAAGGTATGTTAGGAATAGAAACCCAAATCGTATGTGTATACATAGACTTATATACGTGATAGTTTGGATTATATTACAACATACTGTAGATGTGGTGGGAAGGCTGCGGGTGACCCTATATATAAGCATTGAAGGTATGTTAGGAATAGAAACCCAAATCGTATGTGTATACATAGACTTATATACGTGATAGTTTGAATTATATTCACAACATACTGTAGATGTGGTGGGAAGGCTGCGGGTGACCCTATATATAAGCATTGAAGGTATGTTAGGAATAGAAACCCAAATCGTATGTGTATACATAGACTTATATACGTGATAGTTTGGATTATATTTACAACATACTGTAGATGTGGTGGGAAGGCTGCGGGTGACCCTATATATAAGCATTGAAGGTATGTTAGGAATAGAAACTCAAATCGTATGTGTATACATAAGACTTATATACGTGATAGTTTGGATTATATTAACAACATACTGTAGATGTGGTGGGAAGGCTGCGGGTGACCCTATATATAAGCATTGAAGGTATGTTGGAAATAGAAACCCAAATCGTATGTGTATAATCTAGACAAAGATTTCTTTAAAAACTCATGTGCGGCGTACTGTCACATCCATTTGACTTGGACTGTCTCATCCATTAGACTTATATGGATGCTTTGACTATCTTTTCGGACTTGTCATGTCGGACGGAGTTAGCTCTAATGTTGTTGTACCTGGTACACCTCCAGTTCCTTTTGTGGCAAATTCCTTTCCTCGGGTCCCTCACTCTTCTAAGAGGAACCATTTGAGGTGTCGGGCAATGAATCTCGCCCCATAAATCTGGTGTCAACATCCAGTGAATCTGGAAATGAACATGTATCTATTCATGTTCAACCATCTCTGTCACCGGTAGCTCCATATCAGAGGAGGACTACCGAGGGAGCTCGTCTACCCTATGCTCCTTGAGATCCTAATGCTCCTGGTCCTTCTGCATCGGTTCAGGACAACCGTGTGTTTGGTCCCTTCATTTCTTCTGGGCGATCCGTATGCTGCGGGTCCCTCCAGAGTGCCTGTTTACAATCCCGACGCTGCTAATGGGATGCCAGTTGCTGATGCAGCTGATAGGTCAGAATATGCTCTCCGACGAATGTCAAGGATGAACAATTCTCTCATCCGTACTAGGGAGGCTATAGAGAATCAAGCTCAAGCGTTGACTGTTAGAACGTTGGTCTGCATGTTGTTGGTTTTGGTGACCTTGGTTGTGGCTTTGCTAGTTGTTGTTCTTTTCATGATGTAATCTTGTAGTAGTTATGTATTGTAAGCCTAGAACTTATAACAACTCGTACTTTTGTACTGTGAGTTGTAGTCTATCATTATGGATGTAGTTCCCACATGTCTTTGGATCGTATCACTCTGACTATGTAGTCTATCGTTGTGGATGTAGTTCCCACATGTTTTGAATCGTACCTGTTAGACTATGTAAATTTTGGACCTCAATGAAATACGATCGTCTTTTTTGGCTTACATACTTGTTCAAAACTATGTCAATTGCTTATTCTTAACTCTAGAAAATATGATGTTCCATATTTCTTGTCTTGTCTAGTACATGAATTCATACAATTTTATAATTTATGACTTGCATGGTACTGTCATCTGTCTTGCAAAGCTACTTTCCGATTTACCTTTTAGGGGAAATCTCTAAATGACATTTTTGTTCATGTCATAGACTTATGGCTCCCAAGACGCGAAGCAAAATCCAGAAAAAGGCTCCAAGTAAGAAAACTGCTCAAAAGAGAGTTACTCGATCAACTCCTAAACCCAATGAAGCTGAATAGGAAGAACCTGTGATCCAGCAAGAACCAGAAACTGGTGCTGCAAATGTGAACACTGGTCCTGGATCTACCCCACATGCTGGCGGGGAAAATAATATGGCAGCATTTGTGACACAACAGTTGTTGGCCGCCATGCCTACTTTAGTCGCTCAGATCACGGCGAGCATGAACGCCAATAATAATCATCATGCTGACAATAGTAACAATGTCGAACCTACGGCTGAACAAGTTATTCCTCGAGTTCATCTGCACGGGAGTGACTTTAAGACCTTCACTTATTGTAACCCAAAGGAGTTCCATGGCACCGAAGGTCCTGTCGGACTAATCAATTGGCTAGAAAGCATAGAGGCGGTGCTTCATATCAGCCGTTGTGCCGAAGAGCACAAAGTGGAATATGCTGCCTCTCAATTTCAAAAGCACGCCTTGTCATGGTGGAACGAACAGATAAGGACTCGTGGTCGAGAGCCGGCTAATAGCATACCTTGGTTAAACTTTAAAAGGATGTTGATGGAAAAGTACTGTCCTCGTGAGGAATAGGGATGGCAAGAAAACCCGTACCCGATGGGGAAATCCGAAACCCGACATCTTTGGTACGGGTATGGGTCCGGGTTCGCGGGTCTAGGGCCGGGTACGGGGATAGTTTTAGTTTTTTTTGCGGGTTCGGGTCCGGGGACGGTTTTAGGTTAAAACCCGCGTACCCAACCCGTATACCCGACCCGCATAAGTTATTGTTAATAATAATAGTTTTATATTTCAATGGTATTAACAAAGTAATTAAATGTTTCATCTTTCCTGTTTCACTCTTTATAATTAACGCATGTATTAATTCCCCAATCCCAAATCATGATGTTCCATTCTTAAAAATTCCTTTTTTCCATTCCAATAATCAAAAGCCAGACCCTATATCCAAGTTGTGGCCTGTGGGTTTCAGACTTTCCAATTATAAAGTATGTAAACTTAATAAGAATATATCAAGTGTTTACTATCAGATTATTTTCATTTAACTTGATGTTGCTCAGATTCAAGCGTCAAATATTGATGTTTTATTTTCTATGTTTTATATTGATTCATTATCAGATTGATGAACCAAAATTGATGTTATATTCTATATCTTATCATTATCAGATTCTTTGATTTAGCTTAATAAGAGTTTATTATTGTTTGATTTTTAGCTTTGGTAAAACTATATACAGACGGGGATCCCCGATACCCGTGGGGAAAACCGTTAACCCGACAGTTAGTTGTAAACGGGGACCCGTCGGGTTTCGGGACGGGTTTGGGACCGGGTTTTTTAAACGGGTTCGGGTCCGGGATTACCTATACCCGGCCCATACCCGACCCGTTGCCATCCCTAGTGAGGAAGTACAGAAAATGGAAGGTGAATTATGGAATCATAGTATGATTGGACTAGACAACGAGAAATACACAACTCGTTTTCATGAGTTGGCAAGACTAGTCCCTCGTATGGTAGATACGGAGGAGAAATTGATCGAAAGATACTGTTATGGCTTGTCACCTGATGTCGAAGGTTGGTAGCCGCTTTTAATCCTTTGACTCTTCAAGCGGCAGTTAGTGCAACCAACCGGATGGTGATAGACTTGAAAAGAACCACTGGTTCTTCTGTTGGAAATGAGGTTGTCAAGAGAAGGAATGATCATGCCTCTAGTAGTGGATTTGGCGACGGTGGAAATGGCAAGAGGTTTAGGACTGCCAGAAACTTTGCTGTGGTTGCTCAAGACGTCAAGAGGTATACTGGCATAGACCCCAAGTGTAATAGGTGTAACCTCCATCACAGGGGAAATTGTCCTACTTGTCACCGTTGTAAAAAGACGGGACATTTGATAAAATACTGTAAGGAGAAGGCACCCAATCAATGCTACGAGTGTGGGAGCGAAACCCATATGCGACCCGTGTGTCCACGACTCAATCTAAACCCGAACAACAATGTTATAGTTCCCGTGAGGAACAATGCGGAAACAATCAAGCTAGGAATCAAGGAGGACAAGGCAGAGGTCGAGTTTTCGCTTTGGATGCTGCTGATGCACGACATGATCCCAACGTTGTGATAGGTACATTCATACTCAATAATCATTATGTCTTTGTGTTATTCGACTCCGGTGCTGATAAAAGCTTTATATCCCTAGAATTTAAGTCTCGATTTAATATAGTAGCTATTCCCATGAAAGAAACTTATATCGTCGAATATGCAAACGGTCAAAAGTATGTTGCTAGAGATCATTTAGTAGATTGCAATTTGACATTGTCTGGTAAAATCTTTAAAATTGATCTTATTCCCATAGAACTAGGAAGTTTTGATGTGATCGTTTGTATGGACTGGTTGTCTAGAGTTCGCACTGATATTGGTTGTTACGAGAAAGTTGTAAGAATACCTCTTCCAAATGACGAAACATTGATAGTGCAAGGAGACAAGTCAGGGAAGGAATTGATTTTAGTGTCGGCGATAAAAGCGAATAGATATTTACAAAAAGAATACCCTGCTTTCTTGGCACTAGTGGTTGAAAGGAAACCAGAGGGTAAAGGCATTCAAGATATTCCAGTTGTTAAAGATTTTCTGGAGGTGTTTCCCGAAGATTTGACGGGACTTCCACCTCATAGACCAGTCGAGTTTGGAATAGACTTGGTCCCTGGAGCTGCACCTGTGGCCAAGGCACCCTATCGCCTTGCGCCGTCAGAAATGCAAGAATTGTCCAAACAACTTCAAGAGTTGTTAGCTAAAGGACTGATTCGTCCAAGTTCATCACCGTGGGGAGCTCCAATCCTATTTGTCAAGAAGAAAGACGGCTCTATGCGCATGTGCATTGACTATAGAGAATTGAACAAGTTGACTGTCAAGAACAGGTACCCTCTACCTCGTATTGACGATTTATTCGACCAACTGGAAGGTGCATCACACTTTTCCAAGATTGATCTCCGATCTGGGTATCATCAACTCAGAGTCAGAGAGACAGACATTCCTAAAACAGCCTTCAGAACTCGATATGGACATTATGAGTTTTTGGTTATGCCTTTTGGTTTAACCAATGCACCTGCTGTGTTTATGGACTTAATGAATCGAGTATGTCGACCGTATCTCGACAAGTTTGTCATTGTATTCATTGATGACATACTGATGTAACACCCGTCATTTTAAAACCTGGATTTCAAAAAACTTTTGCCAAACGGCGTTAAAACGTAGCGGAAAAGGATCACTTAAAAACTGCCCCATCCGTAACGGATGGTACCTTTCATAAAATGGTGTTACTAAAGTGCATCATCAAAACAATATAAATGAAATCCAAGTCTTGGCACCAACATAAATGCCATTCATTATTACATGTATCATAAACGTAAATAATGTAGCCGAAACATAGGCTATGGGAAGTCTAAGCATTCAACAATCTATGCTAATCTTCCTTTATTCTTCTACCCATCTCACGAGCTACACACATCTCTAGCTCATACCTGCTTATCCTGAAGGACACAACATTTTCATAAAAGCAAGTGTTAGCTAATAAATTAGCTAAATAAGATACACACATTTTACAAAACGCTCTTCATTTTACTTTCATAAAACTTCTTCGTATTTTATACATCAAAACATGATCACATTACATATCATCCACAAACATCGTAAGATAATCCCATCCTTACTTGTTTCCACATCCCATCACATTTCGTATCATATTAACATATACTTGCAATGCTAACGTATCATCATATCATATCAACATATACTTACAACTTAATCAACATCTCATATCTTGGCATAACACACATAAACATATCCCACGTATACATATTAGCACATGTAGAGTATATACTCCTAATTGTGCCTATCCATCGTTCTTATCACACGTCTCAACATATCTTATTTAATCTCACGTCACATTGTAATCCCACATCTTTAATTACATGTACATCTTTCTCACATATTCTTATAATTATCTTAATCAACTTATTCTCACGTCTTACATCTTTACGCACTAGCATTACAACTAGCACGATTTCCCACGTATTATCTTTTAGGAAAGGCAATGCCATTTCCATAGTATCCCGTTATGCTTTTAACATTGGTGGTTAGTCACTCCACCCGGAAATACTAGTCCCACTTAACTATGCCGCAAGGAGCTACTCAAGTGACCACGTACGCACTAGCTTTACAACTAGCACGGGTTAAGCTTAACACTTCCCACGTCATTTCTCACGTATTTAGCTATAGCATTTCCCACGTATTTATATCTTTCTTACTTTTTACGTACTAACACTAAGGCTAGAACGGTTTCCCACATCACACATTTTACTTTAACATTAGGTATATTCATTACCTAACTAATCCCACATCTACTTTAACGTTTAATCTCACCTACGTGCACAACTCATAACATTTCTTACGTGTATCTAGTGAACTAGACATTTCATACTTAAGTCTCGCATATAAGCCATCACATATCAACATCAAGGCATATCAACGACATTATCAACATCACAACACATATCTTAAACATATCATAGCAATCGTCATTTTATTCATCATACTATATATGCATATAATTACTTCAACTTTAAACGTCATCATATCATAATCAACTACTTCAATATGCATACATTCCCATATAACCTTTCGCATAACCCGAAAAACCCAACACACATAAGATAATCCGATTAAGAGGTTAATTATAGAAAACTACATTTTGTTGTGCCTCCAGCGTGAGAAAAGTCAGGTATCTTACCTCAATGGAGTACTCAACAATCATAAATGTGTTTACCGTGCTTGACAAGTGTTCCCGACAACCTATGATACAAGAAGGATGGAAATATAAGTCAACTAGATACGTAAACTGAAAGTGCAGGGGATCGATCGATTCGAGATTCCTACGACTATGTAAGTGCGGAATCCAAACATAATCGTTATTGAGGTAATTGAATGAAACAAACACGAAATCAATAAGAACAGGAGATATAAACAGAATTCCTTTATCATTAGTCGAATGATTACAATGAATAAATCCGTTTACAATACATCTACGATGATTACGGATTACAATCAACGAGATGACTCTTGATAATCGAATAATATGGTGGACTTACGGACTGAGGTTTGCGCATACCTCAGCCTGCCGTGAATGAAATCTGTTGCAACTAAAATCATCACCTAAAACCGAAACCTAAGAACACTATATATAGGCTATAAATGGGCTGGGCTTCAAACTCGTGGTACTGTTCACACGAGTTTGTTCAAACTCGTGGTACTGTTCACACGAGTTTGTCCAAACTCGTGGTACTGTTCACACGAGTTTGTTCAAACTCGTGGTACTGTTCACACGAGTTTGTTCAAACTCGTGGTACTGTTCACACGAGTTTGTCCAGTTGTCTGGATAATCTCTGTAAAGTAACAGCCCTTTAATTGAGATGCATCGGACACAAATTGTGCACCAAAACATGCACTTACATAAACGCGCTTAGAACTCTTCTGCCGGCTGATATCGCCGAGCCCATGGGTGGTCTCGTCGATATCAACTTCCAGACTCGCACCCTTCACTTGCAGGCGACTTTTCGACCTCAAGACGACCAAATGAGTCAAAACTTAGTTCTTAAGAAATGTAGAGACTTCAAAGACCTTTTCAGAAATATAAAGTTTGACTCTTGAAGTTCTATAATGAATGATTTATGACGTTTACAAGATACGCCTGCAGAAATCGTCCGAAATTCGACCACTTTTGGAAATCGACACTTTTCGCCTATCTATGTGCAAAATCCCCAGAAACTTTATTCATATAGATTTTAGAGGACACAAAGACCTTTTCAAAAATATAAGATTCATCTCCTAAATCTTTGTATTGAAAGAGATATGATTTTTTCAATATTACCAGATTTTCAGATCTAATAAACCCTTGTTTTTCAAACTATTTCGACCATCAAATGACCATAGCAACCACCACGACCTATGGATCTCATATGCACCCAAATTATGACTCATATGATGATTTCACAAGATCACTTGTTCCAGGGACAAGAGGATACAATAACAATACATTAGATTACCCGAAAACCCAAGTAATCGATGACGAAACATAATCAAATCAACCCTAACCCTTAAGATCCGAATTGATTGCGTAAAAACCATTCAAATGACTCAACAATTGATCAATAAATCATATCTTACCTGGAAGGAAGATTAAAGGATCGAAATCTATGTGAAATCACTCCCGAATCGACCCGAAATTGCTCTAAACTTGAAGGAGAGGCCTAGGGTTTTGTGTGAGAGATTTTTCTAGGGTTTGGATCTGATTAAAGGGTGTTTAGGTCGTGCATCATGCCCTATATATACTGAAACAACTTTCAAAACTTTACATCTAGGCCCTCGCACTTCCATACAACTCGTTTCGTCACTTAACTGCTCGTTTAACGCATACGGGAACACTTAACGACTTCATTAATCATTATTAAACCTTATTTTCATTACTTTAATCACTTTAACACATATCTCACGTTAATCATTTAATTCACACAAACCCATATAAATCACATATTAACTAACGGTCACTAACGACAAGTTAACGGTCAACGTCAAAAAGTTTTGGGATGTTACAACTGATTTACTCAAGAACTAAAGACGAACATGAAGGTCATCTGAGAACCATTTTACAACTGCTCAAGGATCAAGAACTGTACGCAAAGTTCTCAAAATGTGAATTCTGGATTAGGGAAGTACACTTCTTGGGTCATGTAGTGAATGCGGATGGAATCCATGTAGATCCATCTAAGGTCGAGGCAATAAAGAAGTGGGAAGCCCCTAAGACCCCGACATAAATTTGTCAATTTCTTGGACTGGCTGGCTATTACAGGAGATTCATTGAGAATTTCTCTAAGGTTGCTCAACCTTTGACTTTGTTAACACAGAAGACTAAGGAATTCATTTGGCAGGATGCCCAAGAAAAGGCATTTCAGACGTTAAAAGACAGACTATGTAATGCTCCTATTCTAGCATTACCAAATGGCATTGAAAATTTCGTGGTATACTGTGACGCCTCACATCAAGGCATGGGATGTGTACTTATGCAGGAAGGTAAGGTCATTGCTTACGCTTCTAGATAGCTCAAAATCCACAAAAAGAACTATACAACCCACGATCTTGAACTCGGAGCGGTTGTCTTTGCATTAAAAATTTGGAGACATTACTTGTATGGTACCAAGTGTACTGTATTCACGGATCACAAAAGTCTTCAGCATACCTTCGATCAGAAAATGCTAAATGTGAGACAACGACGATGGGTAGAATTACTCAGTGACTACGACTGTGAACTCAAATATCATCCCGGTAAAGCAAATGTTGTTGCTGACGCACTAAGTCGAAAAGATAGAATTTCACTATCTGTCATAAAAAGAGCAAGTTCTTATCTTGGCTCGTCGTTAAGGGATAGAGTTCTGGACGATCAAAACGATGCCCTACAGCCAGGGCGTATCGAGAAAGAAGCATTGTGGAATGCTGAACGTTTATTTGAAGTGGATGGCGATGGGATCCAACATGTTAAGGGCAGAGTGTGGATTCCCAAGTATAATGGGCTTAGAGAACTCTTAATGAACGAGATTCATCGATCTAAGTATTCAATCCATCCTGGCGCTGACAAAATGTACCATGGACTAAAGGACTTTTATTGGTGGCCTGGTATGAAAAGAGATATCGCCACTTATGTCTCAAAGTGTCTAAATTGTTCAATGGTCAAGGCGGAGCACCAAAAGCCTTCTGGGCTGCTCCAACAACCCCAAATTCCTGACTGGAAATGGGAACAAATTTCTATGGACTTTATTACTAAATTGCCTCGAACCCTGAAAGGATACGATACTATTTGGGTCATTGTCGATCGATTAACGAAGTCTGCTCATTTCATTCCAATACGGAGAGAATTGGAAGATAAGGAAATTGTCTCAGTTATATATTGAAAAGATCGTATCACTTCATGGCGTTCCTTTGTCTATTATCTCTGATCGAGATGGTCGTTTCACTTCACAGTCATGGAGACATTTTCAGCTAGGCACTCAATTGAATCTGAGTACGGCTTACCATCCACAGACTGACGGACAAAGTGAACGTACCATCCAGACTTTAGAAGACATGCTTCGGGCATGTGTCATTGACTTCAGGGTAGTTGGGATACCTTTTTGCCGTTAGCTGAATTTTCATATAATAACAGCTATCACACTAGCATCAAATGTGCTCCTTATGAGGCTTTGTATGGACGGAAATGTAGATCTCCTGTCTGTTGGCTTGATGCTGGCGAACGTCGTTTGTACAAATATGGACTAGTTCAGAAGACTACTGATCAAATTGTTGAAATTAGGGCACGGCTGAAGGCGGCTCAAGATCGCCAAAAGAGCTATGCCGACCGTAGAAGGAAACCACTTGAGTTTCAAGTGGGAGACAAAGTCATGTTGAAAGTGTCACCTTGGAAAGGCACTGCACGTTTTGGCATGCGAGGCAAACTTAGTCCTCGTTATATCGGACCATTCGAGATTGTTCAAAGAATTGGTTCCGTGGCTTATAAGCTCGATTTGCCCCAAGAGCTAGAACACGTTCATCACACGTTTCATGTGTCAAATCTTAAGAAATGTCTGACTGATGAAACATTAGTAGTACCTGTCGAAGAGCTGCAAGTGAACGACTCTCTTCAATTTGTCGAGGAACCTGTTGAAATTTTAGACCAACAGCTCAAACAACTTAGACGTAGTCGTATCAAGTTGGTCAAAGTTCGTTGGAACTCAAAACACGGACCCGACTCGACTTGGGAATGTGAAGACTTTATGAGGGATAACTATCCTCATCTTTTTACTGAGCAAGACTTGATTTCGGGACGAAATCCTTAGAAGTCGGGGATGCTGTGACAACTCGTAATTAATTAACATCGGGTTAGTCTTAATCTCGTTTAAGCTAAGTCATTATCGTAATCTCGTCTAATTTAGACGGTCTTTGACGTGGAAATTGTTAGACTTTTGGACTTTTGACTTAGTCAAATTAGACGTATCTTGATGACGTAGACTATTAGCTATCTAGACGAATGCCGAGTCTTAAATATAACTTTAAATTAATATTTAAAGGTTATGTCTTGTACAAAATAAATAGACTGTCTGGACTTAATATTTCAAAGTTGACTTTGACGAAATATTATTGGTTCGTCTTAATTTAAATAACACAAGGGAAGATACCTTTACTTTAAATTATAACCTTTTGGTCATACGGTATTTAATCGTAAGCATTTTACCGAATAAAGGGTACAAAATATCTCAAATTTAGGCCACATAGGCCAGCATTATGTTTGGGTGGAGGGAAAAAGGACACCAACACACCCCTGCCCTTTTCTTTTTCCTTTGGTCGACACCCACACACATACAAAACACACACAAACTTCCTTATTTTCAATCTAAATTGTTTTGACAAGAAATCAAAGGAGAACTTAAAGAGATTACTTGGGATTTTGATAACAAGAATCATTTGGGGCAAGGATAATCAAGGTTTTAACATCATCATCATCTTCATCTTCATCAATTTTACTTCAAGAACACAAATTTTGGTAAGTTACTTATTTCTTCAAACTTTTGATTTGATTTAAATTCAATTAAGGGTTTGTTTCAGTATTGTTAATGGAATTAGAAGCCTTTAAATTAGATATGAATTTAGGGTTTTGATGATAAATGGAAATTTTGATTTAGGAGTTAGGTCTTTGAAATCATATTGGTTGAAATGGTGAAATGGTTAGTAAAATGGAATGTTTTCCAGGTTTTTGAACATGTTTGAAGTCATTGCAATGAAAAGAATTGGTTAGATAACGTTTTGGTTTGCGGAAAAAGGTCGAAAAATGAGTTTGCTCGTTCAGGTCGAGTCTCGCGCCACGAGCTCTTCCAGGTCGCGCCGCGACTTTTGTTGCTGTTTGACATTTCGGATTTTGACGACTTAAAATCTTGAACTTCGTTTATACGAATTGGTACTTTGGACTACCTTATAATGATTTGTCTTTGTCTATGCCATGAGATTTGGTAAATTAAATCATTTGTCTTATGTCTTGCCATGTTGACGGCTGCCTGAAAATGTGTATACATGTCTTATGAAATATTGAACTAAATGACTTTTACTTGCCATGTTGTCGGCTGACTAAATTGTTCTTTGTGTTTGACGAACTAAAATGTTCCCCCTTATGTAGTTATTACCATTATGAGATCCTAATGGTTGTCTTATCAGACTTAGTTCTTGACTGTCATTGTTCTGGTCCGCACCCCATTGTAGACGGGAGACCTGTGCGAGGTATTCTGGTCCGCACCCCATTGTAGACGGGAGACCTGTGCGAGGTATTCTGGTCCGCACCCCATTGTAGACGGGAGACCTGTGCGAGGTATTCTGGTCCGCACCCCATTGTAGACGGGAGACCTGTGCGAGGTATTCTGGTCCGCACCCCATTGTAGACGGGAGACCTGTGCGAGGTATTCTGGTCCGCACCCCATTGTAGACGGGAGACCTGTGCGAGGTATTCTGGTCCGCACCCCATTGTAGACGGGAGACCTGTGCGAGGTATTCTGGTCCGCACCCCATTGTAGACGGGAGACCTGTGCGAGGTATTCTGGTCCGCACCCCATTGTAGACGGGAGACCTGTGCGAGGTATTCTGGTCCGCACCCCATTGTAGACGGGAGACCTGTGCGAGGTATTCTGGTCCGCACCCCATTGTAGACGGGAGACCTGTGCGAGGTATTCTGGTCCGCACCCCATTGTAGACGGGAGACCTGTGCGAGGTATTCTGGTCCGCACCCCATTGTAGACGGGAGACCTGTGCGAGGTATTCTGGTCCGCACCCCATTGTAGACGGGAGACCTGTGCGAGGTATTCTGGTCCGCACCCCATTGTAGACGGGAGACCTGTGCGAGGTATTCTGGTCCGCACCCCATTGTAGACGGGAGACCTGTGCGAGGTATTCTGGTCCGCACCCCATTGTAGACGGGAGACCTGTGCGAGGTATTCTGGTCCGCACCCCATTGTAGACGGGAGACCTGTGCGAGGTATTCTGGTCCGCACCCCATTGTAGACGGGAGACCTGTGCGAGGTATTCTGGTCCGCACCCCATTGTAGACGGGAGACCTGTGCGAGGTATTCTGGTCCGCACCCCATTGTAGACGGGAGACCTGTGCGAGGTATTCTGGTCCGCACCCCATTGTAGACGGGAGACCTGTGCGAGGTATTCTGGTCCGCACCCCATTGTAGACGGGAGACCTGTGCGAGGTATTCTGGTCCGCACCCCATTGTAGACGGGAGACCTGTGCGAGGTATTCTGGTCCGCACCCCATTGTAGACGGGAGACCTGTGCGAGGTATTCTGGTCCGCACCCCATTGTAGACGGGAGACCTGTGCGAGGTATTCTGGTCCGCACCCCATTGTAGACGGGAGACCTGTGCGAGGTATTCTGGTCCGCACCCCATTGTAGACGGGAGACCTGTGCGAGGTATTCTGGTCCGCACCCCATTGTAGACGGGAGACCTGTGCGAGGTATTCTGGTCCGCACCCCATTGTAGACGGGAGACCTGTGCGAGGTATTCTGGTCCGCACCCCATTGTAGACGGGAGACCTGTGCGAGGTATTCTGGTCCGCACCCCATTGTAGACGGGAGACCTGTGCGAGGTATTCTGGTCCGCACCCCATTGTAGACGGGAGACCTGTGCGAGGTATTCTGGTCCGCACCCCATTGTAGACGGGAGACCTGTGCGAGGTATTCTGGTCCGCACCCCATTGTAGACGGGAGACCTGTGCGAGGTATTCTGGTCCGCACCCCATTGTAGACGGGAGACCTGTGCGAGGTATTCTGGTCCGCACCCCATTGTAGACGGGAGACCTGTGCGAGGTATTCTGGTCCGCACCCCATTGTAGACGGGAGACCTGTGCGAGGTATTCTGGTCCGCACCCCATTGTAGACGGGAGACCTGTGCGAGGTATTCTGGTCCGCACCCCATTGTAGACGGGAGACCTGTGCGAGGTATTCTGGTCCGCACCCCATTGTAGACGGGAGACCTGTGCGAGGTATTCTGGTCCGCACCCCATTGTAGACGGGAGACCTGTGCGAGGTATTCTGGTCCGCACCCCATTGTAGACGGGAGACCTGTGCGAGGTATTCTGGTCCGCACCCCATTGTAGACGGGAGACCTGTGCGAGGTATTCTGGTCCGCACCCCATTGTAGACGGGAGACCTGTGCGAGGTATTCTGGTCCGCACCCCATTGTAGACGGGAGACCTGTGCGAGGTATTCTGGTCCGCACCCCATTGTAGACGGGAGACCTGTGCGAGGTATTCTGGTCCGCACCCCATTGTAGACGGGAGACCTGTGCGAGGTATTCTGGTCCGCACCCCATTGTAGACGGGAGACCTGTGCGAGGTATTCTGGTCCGCACCCCATTGTAGACGGGAGACCTGTGCGAGGTATTCTGGTCCGCACCCCATTGTAGACGGGAGACCTGTGCGAGGTATTCTGGTCCGCACCCCATTGTAGACGGGAGACCTGTGCGAGGTATTCTGGTCCGCACCCCATTGTAGACGGGAGACCTGTGCGAGGTATTCTGGTCCGCACCCCATTGTAGACGGGAGACCTGTGCGAGGTATTCTGGTCCGCACCCCATTGTAGACGGGAGACCTGTGCGAGGTATTCTGGTCCGCACCCCATTGTAGACGGGAGACCTGTGCGAGGTATTCTGGTCCGCACCCCATTGTAGACGGGAGACCTGTGCGAGGTATTCTGGTCCGCACCCCATTGTAGACGGGAGACCTGTGCGAGGTATTCTGGTCCGCACCCCATTGTAGACGGGAGACCTGTGCGAGGTATTCTGGTCCGCACCCCATTGTAGACGGGAGACCTGTGCGAGGTATTCTGGTCCGCACCCCATTGTAGACGGGAGACCTGTGCGAGGTATTCTGGTCCGCACCCCATTGTAGACGGGAGACCTGTGCGAGGTATTCTGGTCCGCACCCCATTGTAGACGGGAGACCTGTGCGAGGTATTCTGGTCCGCACCCCATTGTAGACGGGAGACCTGTGCGAGGTATTCTGGTCCGCACCCCATTGTAGACGGGAGACCTGTGCGAGGTATTCTGGTCCGCACCCCATTGTAGACGGGAGACCTGTGCGAGGTATTCTGGTCCGCACCCCATTGTAGACGGGAGACCTGTGCGAGGTATTCTGGTCCGCACCCCATTGTAGACGGGAGACCTGTGCGAGGTATTCTGGTCCGCACCCCATTGTAGACGGGAGACCTGTGCGAGGTATTCTGGTCCGCACCCCATTGTAGACGGGAGACCTGTGCGAGGTATTCTGGTCCGCACCCCATTGTAGACGGGAGACCTGTGCGAGGTATTCTGGTCCGCACCCCATTGTAGACGGGAGACCTGTGCGAGGTATTCTGGTCCGCACCCCATTGTAGACGGGAGACCTGTGCGAGGTATTCTGGTCCGCACCCCATTGTAGACGGGAGACCTGTGCGAGGTATTCTGGTCCGCACCCCATTGTAGACGGGAGACCTGTGCGAGGTATTCTGGTCCGCACCCCATTGTAGACGGGAGACCTGTGCGAGGTATTCTGGTCCGCACCCCATTGTAGACGGGAGACCTGTGCGAGGTATTCTGGTCCGCACCCCATTGTAGACGGGAGACCTGTGCGAGGTATTCTGGTCCGCACCCCATTGTAGACGGGAGACCTGTGCGAGGTATTCTGGTCCGCACCCCATTGTAGACGGGAGACCTGTGCGAGGTATTCTGGTCCGCACCCCATTGTAGACGGGAGACCTGTGCGAGGTATTCTGGTCCGCACCCCATTGTAGACGGGAGACCTGTGCGAGGTATTGGTCTACAATTGACATCAGACATTGAGGACTCTCATGTTTTTAGCTTTAATTGTAATAGACTGTCCAGATATTGAACTCGTATTTAGTGGGCCCAGTTCCAAATGAGGATGACTTGTATCCGTATTTTGGGGTCCACATTCTAAAACGATTGTACTTGTATTAGACTTGTATTTGGTATAAATGGATGTAATTTCTATTTAACTACGGTTAGTACGCAATTATTTGTTAACCCTGTATTTCCGCTACAACGGGGTGTGACAATTTTAACCTCCCCATACACCGTCGAGGTATTGAAACACAAAACCCGTGGAAGACGCCATTGAGTATTTAGTTTAATCCACTTCTACTCTATCTAGGGATTGGTTATGTTTATGTGCAACATTATACTTAGCCGGGATATGAATAGCAAGATCCTAAAACAAATTATTCACAAAGACAACTTTGAAAAAAAAAAAAAGAAATCAAAGGTTTTAATAAAAAAAACAAAAACAAAAAACTTTTTGGGAAAAAAATAAATTTGTTTCCTTCCCCTTCTTTAATTAAAAAAATAAGAAAACTCAAAACACAAAATAAGCATGGAAATTTGAAATTTAGAATTGACATACTTATATAAACTTAACAGCATAAAAAATAAGCATGGAAATTCGGAATTATACTAAAGTAGTAGTTAATTAGGGCTAAAAAAATTGGGTAAAGAATAAAAATTACCTGTTGATTAACAAAGGCGGGGAACATTAACGGCATTTGCTGACAATGCGGAAACATTTTAAGATTTTTTTATTTTTTTTTTATCTTTTTCCTTTATGGTTAATACTAAAGTAACATTGGTATCTCTATTTCTGTACTCATGTACGTCGCGTGCCCATAACCAATGGCAATAAGCGAGTTGATATTTGGGATCGATTATTTTTAATAGATTAACAATAACAAATGCTTTTTCGAGAAGATTTTTTTAATCGAAAAGATTAATTTTTTTCCTTATATGTAGGTAGATATCTGTTTTTCTTTTCTTATTTCTAAAGCAGTTTAAATAAACAATCCAAAACATCCTATTCCTCAAAGTTTTAATAAATCTAGCGCAATGCGACGACAATTACGACGGTGATAGGTGGTGTTAGCGGTGGTGACAGGTGACGGTGACGGAGACGGTGGTGGCGGCAGTGAGCAGCGTGTGGTTATTATATAAAAGTAATTGTCTAAAAGGGGTAATGTAGTTATTTTAAGAGTTGAAGGATGTTTGTTGTAAATAATTTCTTTAACAGTATTATTATAAGTACTATATTATGTAGAAATATGTAAATTAATGAATAAAGAAGAGAGTTAGTTTGGGTAGATAGAGGTTGTAAAATATTTTAACGGCATTTTGGGTATATTTAACGTGTGAGGTTGGGAAAATGTTAAAAATTAAAGATATTTTAGGTTTTTCAAAGATTAAAAGTTTTAAAAAAAAAGGGTAGTTTGTTTTAATAAAGGAAAAATAAAGTTAAACCATTCGAGAATGACAAAACTTAAAACTATATGTTGTTAAAGGTAAGGGATTAAGGTCATGTTGTTTGAGGCTTTATTGATTGTCGCAGTTTCGGTCATGTTTAACGCCCCGTAAGTTCAATTAATATGTGGTTCATTCGATGGTCATGCTTGAATAGTTCGTGTTCATAGTCGTATTTGTGGTTCATGCTAGTCGAGTTTGGAATTTGAATTTTGTCATAAACACCGCCCTGTTATTATCTCGCGTTGTGTGTTTCTTGAGCTCCTACATGCTTTCATTTTTTTTTTTGAAATGTAACCTTTATTCATATTCACACCCCCCAAACTAGGCGGGCTTATATATACTCATACAAGTATACAATACATACATGTTCTCAATACAACTTAAATATGCACCTGTCCTTCCATGTAATCGTTTTACTCGTTCTACTTTTAAACATAAGAATCACATTGCCTTGATTTAATGAATGATCCCGTATACATTAACCTTCTTATTTGAGAATCTCTTATCGTTCATTGCTTTTCATATACTCCAACATGACACAATAACAATTCCTTTTGGCACCTTTTGTTCCATACTCCCCACCCCCAAGTTTTCATGAATTTCAACTAAATCTTTGATATCACAAACAAGAAACCCGCTTACGTTGCACCATTTGCTAATAAACTGCCATCGCAACAGAACACGAGCATAGAAGGTGCTCTGCCGTGTTCTCTTACATGCTTTCATCTAGTAATCCAAAAACAATCCGTTCATAATTAGACTTTACATTTCTTTTGCTTGTTTACTAAGTAATTAACCCGGGTTCAACCCGGGAATATTAAGAAAAGTTTTGTAAAAGTATATTTTCACCACTGAAGTTGCGATGAAAATGATTGAGCCTATTCCTAAATATCTATGTGATAATTACTAAAACATTTTTAGTTTTGATAAACTAAATTTTGTATCAAATATACTTAGTGTGCGTAAACAACAAACATAAATATATTACTCATAAACTCGGAATAGTATACCTTATGTTTCAAATATATATAATTAGCTTATTAACCCGCATAATATACGGATAATTTAAAAATCTATTATGAGAAAATTATTTCGATGAAAATTTAAAAGACCATGTATAAATTATTAGAGTTTTCAAAAAAAAAAACATTTTAAAAAAAAATTAACATCATAAATAACAAAAATAAAATGAATAAATTTAAAAGGAAAGTGTTTATGACATCATAAATCTATCCTATAACTAAAAGAGTAGGTTGGGGGTACACTTGACACCTTAAAAGATGGGGTTGGGGGTACACTTGACACCTCTTAAAACCCTTGTAAATTTTTCCTCCTCTCTCTCCTACTCTTTTTTTTCTTTCTATTTTCATCTTTATCTTTTTAAAAATAAACTTTATTATTAACAAATTATCTAAAGTCCAATCTATTACATTTTATAATCACTAAAACTATTTTTCTATCGCTTAGTTTTTTTTTGTTTTATATCCGTAAAATCACTATCAATATTATTTTTGTATAAATCTACTAAAACAAGTTTATTCTTTTAATATATGAAATTTTCAAGTTTTAGTAATTATCTAATATCTAAATATTCTAATCTTTTTTTTCGTACAAAAAACTATAAATTATGAAAAGTAAAACCAGCTCAAAAACGATTATGGTTTTAATTCAGGTAAAGTTTATTCTTATATATATTTTGATTCTGTTTTAAATTTTTGATATTCAATTTATTATATCTATTTAAAAGTGACATTCTTTCATGTATAATCGTATAAGGTTTTTTTCAAGATGATAATTTATTTATCGATCTGATTTGTTTATGTAGTATAAACAAAACTGATATTTTAGTTTATGTGATTTTGATTTAACATTTGCTTTTAGCTAGAAGCTCAAATTATGCTCTATACTTGATGTTTATACTTTTTTTTTTACCAAAGTTTTTTTTATATATTCATTGATTATATTTTGTTTGATTTTTTTTTTATGTTTTTGGATAACAGGTAATATTTTTTTCACCATTGTATGGTGATATTGAATATTTTTAAACATGCTATTATATAATTGTTTATATGTTATCAATTTATTTGGTTAGGCGAAATTTTACAATTTATCATAAAATCCCAGAACATATTGAAATGAAACATACAAGACATATGTTTTGAATCTACCTGTTTATCCCACGGGACTGAAGACTAGTAAATTAAACAAAACAAAACTAAACTTTAAAAGAAAATGTGAGATGACAAATAAGTTATTTATATAAAATGCCTTATGTCATAACAACACAGCCGACACTACTATAATTCGGGGCTAAGCAATCTTTCGTATAGTAGCTTTAGTGTTTGAACTTTGGGCTAAGTATCATTATATAATTTTCATTTCAGTAACACCCTTATTGGTTTTTACATCAATCTCTACCTTTTTTTCACTAGTAGTTCAACAACATAACTTGAGATTTATTTTTTTTTGTTTACTTTAATTAGTATGTTATTGAACTAGGCCCCAAAATTGATCTCGCTTAAGGCCACCAAAAACTTTGAGCCGCCACTGCAATTGTCTTTTATTTAATATGGAGATTTGTTTCTCTTGTTCTATTCTTCCTTTACGTTAGACGCTTTTTAAATAACCTTAGCACTTTAATTAACAGCAAAGACCAATATTATTAGTCACATTATATATACAAAATGTGCATACTGGTTCAGCAATACGTCAATAAATATTTAAATTGTTCTAGCATATTAAACGATTACATTGAACTCATTTTGCTTTTAACCCAACATATTGAAATTTAATTTATTTACATCATCCATATAAAATTAAAAAACATTATATTAAATATACAGGTACACATACTTAAATATAAAAATAATAAATTGAAGTTGACCCCTCAAATTTAATTTTTCTTTTTTTGCTTTCAATTTGTTTGGAAGCAAATTGATATGGAAAATTGGTAAGCAAACTGACAATACAATAAAAATAAACAAATGTTCAAGAAGCAAATTGTCTTTGATAGATGACCTCACAAATGCCAAACAAATGTGCTCCGTATCTTTTTACTGCACAATTATCAAACACTTTGACTTGTGACTTTTCTTCTTTGGTGAAACACATCCATCACCATTTATTTACCTCAGTAGTAGACTGACATACTCCAATACTCCTTTTATGAAAAGACTTATCATAACTTTCAGCTACAAGATTTCTCTTTCTAGCTGAATTTGAATTCAACTAAATATTTTGGTTAAATTCAATTTCAACCAAATATTTTGGTCTTTGGATAAGTTAATCGAGTTAACTCAGTAACACGGACAGTTTAAAACAAACATTTATAATTATAGATAAGACATGTTGAAATAAGGATTACTGATCCATGTAAATTGCAAAAATCCAATTTTTTTTATGTTGACAACTGACAAGCATGCTTGTCAACAAATTGTGGAGGCAAATGCAAACAAACATATCAACACTTAAAATGCTTTCAGTACTCTCCAATCTACAACTAGGTTTAAACCTGATAAGGTTTCACGTCTAACCCAAATCTATCTATTTTAAATTATATATAAAAGCATAAAGGAGATTGACACCAAATTGCCATTCAAAAAAAAAAAAAAGGTCGACACCAAATTATCATAATAGAAAAGAAATGACTAAACTACACAATATGTGAGATAAATTATATGCTGGGAAGTAGCTAGATGCCATGAATCCTCAATTTGGATAACGGAGTCAATATACTACGCTTTTTATTTCGAATCAATATCCCAATCTGGATTCTCAAGACCCAAAATAAATTTGGTTGTTGACAAGCACAACAAGAGTTACAAGTCACCATTCAAAAAGTCTGTTAGAAGACCGATTCGCGATGGTCAATCTATCAAGAAATACAAGAAAGAAACTAGACTTTTGAAACACTTTAATTTTTTCATTCATATCAAACTCTCAATGCAACAATTACTTGCAAGAGAGGAACATGCTAAAACTACCCACTACTTCAGAAAATATAAACATGGAAGTTAGACTATATATCTTGGACTACATATAAGAAAAACTAAAAATGAAAGGTGACGTTGTGCGCACGGGAACATGCAGGAGTGGAGTGTTGGATCAAGTCATGGTATAAAACATGAAGAACGTACCAAGGTCGCAAGGGGTTTGAAACTTGAACTATATCTTTTCAACTTCCTCTTCTACCTCGCCTTCTGCAAAAATATCGGATGGGATTCAAAGACTAAAGAACATGTTATTGTATAAAACCATATAGAAAAAGAACCAGAGTCTAAACTACACAATATGTGAGATAAATTATATGCTGGGAAGTAGCTAGATGCCATGAATCCTCAATTTGGATAACGGAGTCAATATACTACGCTTTTTATTTCGAATCAATATCCCAATCTGGATTCTCAAGACCCAAAATAAATTTGGTTGTTGACAAGCACAACAAGAGTTACAAGTCACCATTCAAAAAGTCTGTTAGAAGACCGATTCGCGATGGTCAATCTATCAAGAAATACAAGAAAGAAACTAGACTTTTGAAACACTTTAATTTTTTCATTCATATCAAACTCTCAATGCAACAATTACTTGCAAGAGAGGAACATGCTAAAACTACCCACTACTTCAGAAAATATAAACATGGAAGTTAGACTATATATCTTGGACTACATATAAGAAAAACTAAAAATGAAAGGTGACGTTGTGCGCACGGGAACATGCAGGAGTGGAGTGTTGGATCAAGTCATGGTATAAAACATGAAGAACGTACCAAGGTCGCAAGGGGTTTGAAACTTGAACTATATCTTTTCAACTTCCTCTTCTACCTCGCCTTCTGCAAAAATATCGGATGGGATTCAAAGACTAAAGAACATGTTATTGTATAAAACCATATAGAAAAAGAACCAGAGTCATTCTTACCTTTGAGAAGTAAACCTAGGTTGGCTTGGGACTCGGCTTCAAAGTTTTTCTCCTTTAAAAAGATCCAAAAGTTAACATAATGCGATTTGCATATATACTTAAAAGAGAAAAATAAACTTGGAACAAAAGTTGCCGTAGTTGTCGATGAAGAGATCGAGTAAAATGCAGAATATCCCATTCTTAAAAGTCACAATAATTGTGGACATTATATGCTGGGAAGTAGCTAGATGCCATGAATCCTCAATTTGGATAACGGAGTCAATATACTACGCTTTTTATTTCGAATCAATATCCCAATCTGGATTCTCAAGACCCAAAATAAATTTGGTTGTTGACAAGCACAACAAGAGTTACAAGTCACCATTCAAAAAGTCTGTTAGAAGACCGATTCGCGATGGTCAATCTATCAAGAAATACAAGAAAGAAACTAGACTTTTGAAACACTTTAATTTTTTCATTCATATCAAACTCTCAATGCAACAATTACTTGCAAGAGAGGAACATGCTAAAACTACCCACTACTTCAGAAAATATAAACATGGAAGTTAGACTATATATCTTGGACTACATATAAGAAAAACTAAAAATGAAAGGTGACGTTGTGCGCACGGGAACATGCAGGAGTGGAGTGTTGGATCAAGTCATGGTATAAAACATGAAGAACGTACCAAGGTCGCAAGGGGTTTGAAACTTGAACTATATCTTTTCAACTTCCTCTTCTACCTCGCCTTCTGCAAAAATATCGGATGGGATTCAAAGACTAAAGAACATGTTATTGTATAAAACCATATAGAAAAAGAACCAGAGTCATTCTTACCTTTGAGAAGTAAACCTAGGTTGGCTTGGGACTCGGCTTCAAAGTTTTTCTCCTTTAAAAAGATCCAAAAGTTAACATAATGCGATTTGCATATATACTTAAAAGAGAAAAATAAACTTGGAACAAAAGTTGCCGTAGTTGTCGATGAAGAGATCGAGTAAAATGCAGAATATCCCATTCTTAAAAGTCACAATAATTGTGGACATTATATGCTAAGAAGTTGTAAAGTTTTTCTAAAGGAGATGAACTAAAACACTGGAAGCCAAGATGAATATGTGAAGGATCAGAAAATATAAGAGATATTTTACATTGTTTAATGAAGGGATGAAAGAAATATATACCCTATCAATATGACAAATCTGAAAAGACAGAAACTTCTCCTTAAGTTCCTTCACCACTTTGCACATATCGACCATGTTCTGAGATTTGGCTTTCCATAAACCGTTAACCTAACTTGTCGAAAATGTACATGATTTATTAGAGGAGTTAGTATGCAAAAATTAATAAAAAAAGTATATATATATGCGACATTTTATAACGTCTTGTACTCTATTAACACAGCTCTGAATAATAACAATAGATCATTGTCGTGATAGAAATAATAAGATCAAAATAAAAACCTGCATATAAACAATATTAGAGTCACCGTGGACACAAATATGTTGTATGTCTAAATCCTTTTTTAACAGCATACCGCAACCCTAAAATTACAGCGTGATATTCAGCAACCTGGGGAGTTGCATTGCCCAGACCTCCACGAACACGATAAACCTACAATTTTCATCATCAGATAGCTCAAGGCGGCAAGATATATAAATGATGAGTGTACGGATTTTGTAGTTCAGTAACTAATACCAGACTTCCATCTATTGCACGCAGCACAACCCCGGCACCCGCTCTTCCAGGATTTCCTTTTAATGCACCGTGAAACTCAAGAATACATGCGTACTGATAAGTAAATACAACACAATTATTTTATACTCACAGGATTAAAAGAACTTGTATTGGAAAGTAAATGACTATAGAATTGGAGAAAATGGTAAGTAGTGTTAATAGACTAAAATAAGAAGAGAATTAACGAAGAACCCGGCCAAATGGTCATCTCCCCTGCCCAAATGTACTAAACAGTCCACCAAGGAATATTCTTAAAGGATTTCTTTTCATACCTTACTCATAGACATATATATGTATCACTACAAACAATGTTGCATTTGTCCACACTTTTAATTAGTGTGAACAAATTAAAAATTTTGTCACGCTTTTATGTGTGTAAAAATAAGTAGAAATAAAAGTGTGTAGAAATTTCTCCACACTAAAAAGTGTGTAGAACTAAAAGTTCACACTTTTTAGTGTGAACTTTCATAATTATTTTGTAACACCTCATTTGTCCACACTAACTTTTTAGTTAGCGTGGACAAATGAGGTGTTACAAAATAATTATGAAAGTTCACACTAAAAAGTGTGAACTTTTAGTTCTACACACTTTTTAGTGTGGAGAAATTTCTACACACTTTTATTTCTATATATTTTTACACACATAAAAGCGTGACAAATTTTTTAATTTGTTCACAATAAGTAAAAGTGTGGACAAATGCAATATTATTTGTAGTGTATATATGTTGTTTCTTCACCCATTTCTCTTCGGGCCTTACATATTGCCATCGTATCTACTTTGCGCGTTATAATTCTGTTTGCTATTGACTTTCCAGGCCTTAGGCCCGCTAAACATGTTCATTAGCATTTTCTCAATTAGAAAATTATTACACGTAATGGAATGAAAGAAAATAAAGATTCAATGGTATAAAAGCTCACACTATATGCAGAACGAGGCAAAGCTTCAATAAAGGTTTCGGTTTCAGGCAACTTTATATGAACAGCATCTAATATTGTAAATGACCTAGCACCATTCTGTAGAAAGAAAACGTTAAACACAAAGAGCTAATCAAAAATAGTAACTCTGAGTTTCATCATATGGTAACTTCCTCTTGTTTTTTCTAGCTTTCAATTAAATTGTAAGTGTATGCTAAAGGTAAGAAGACATCAGGGCAAGAAATAATTAAATGCATTACCAGAAGGTCCTCCATGGCAGGGTCATTCTTGGTTGAAAAATCCTTTACAGCTTGATCAGGTTCAATCCAATTGATGAAAAGGCTGAGCAGTTGTTGCATAGAAAGATCTTGTTTGTCCTTAGGCACAGTCTTTTGGAATTCAATGGAACGTTCCACAAATTCATCAACTGAGTTATGACTGATCTGTTGTGTCATATTCACGGTCTCATTCGTAGGCTTTTGGAACTTTACGTTTTGAAGGAATTTTGTTCGGAAGCTTTCCACAAGCTGTTCAAAGCTGGATATGCTTCGCGGTGGCAGTCCTTGGAACCACATCCGTGCTTCTCCCCTTAGCGTGGTGACAAACAATCTGCACCAATTATGTTCTGAGAGACAGTAGAATCCCATTGTTTGTGTAAATACAAATATATGATCATCTGGATCTGTAGTACCATCATAAGTTCCGATATTTTTGGGAATCAGGAATTTATCTAGCCTGAAGAACTCGGATACTTTCCAAATAAAAGGAGATGTATCCTCTTTGAAAATATATGGCTTTGTAGATGACATTAAAATCGAAATCACCTATTCATTGATGAACGTTATCATAAAAAAGAACACAAATCAAAATCAGATTTCAAATTAAAAGCTCAAATCAATATCTAACTTCAAACAATATATGTCTTGAAAGAATTGGGATCATTCATGAATATAAAAGAAATCAAATAAATGGTGATATTATGTGTGTGTGTTCAACTTCATTTAAACTGCAGTATACAACTTATTGAGTGAAGCGTTTTTCAATTTATCGAAATTTGCCTCGGAAAGATACTCTATCCATATTTAAACCCTTTAATGGTAGGTATTTAAATTTCATTTAACAGCTCTAATAACTTGTTAGCAGTTGCTTTGGTTTTAGGCTATCTCCAGTGGGGATGTTTTTACACATCCTTCCATATCCTTGCTTGTCCTTCCTTGTTCTTAGCACTGAAGCATTTTCGTCCTTGTTTGTTCGTAAGGTATTTGTTCATAGTTAAGGACATGTTTTTAGATATTCTTAGCATATTCATAGCATTTATTCTTTGTTTGTATAAGAAATAAGGATATGTAAGGATGTTTGTATGGTTAGAGGTAAATTTAAAAGATTTTAAGAATTTTTAAGGATATAATGTTGCAGCTAAAGGACGCCTAAAGACGTCCGTAGCATTGGAGATAGCCTTAGTAACAATGACAACTTTAGTATAATTGACATATTAGCTAGAGTAATGAACAAGATCACCCGACGCATGCATACAATTTGAAGACAGTTACAGACTATAGTTTCATTAGACGGGTTATAAATTTAAATTCACTATCCCAGTAACCCATTAAAAAAATAAAAAGGGGCAAGCTAAGAAGGATCCTTGCTCAGGCTACCCAGTGAAAGTCAACCATTTGGTTCTGATATCAAAGGCTTTACCTTTATTCACGTGGCCTTTTCTAGACTTTCCCCTGGTCCTCCTTAGATGGCAGGTCATTCCAATATGTTTCAGTAAGGTTTGAACACGGGTCTCTTTTCAGTAGGCCTTACCACTTAGGCCAGATTGAAGATGGTTTAAGCCGTCAAAAAACACTATAACAACAGATTTTTTAGGGTTTTAGTATCCGAGGGTGTAAGTAACCTTTACACTTTTCCTAATGTGTGAGTGTAACTTTCATTTGGTTCATTGTATGTAACTAACCCGCTGAATTGAACGATTAATGTAAAAGTGTATACGTGGCACACCATATGAGCTGCCACGTAGAAGTTTTTGATTGGTCAATGTAAAAAACTTACATTAATCGTTCAATTTAGTGGGTTAGTTACATACAATGAACCAAATGAAAGTTACATTCACACAATAGGAAAAGTATAAAAGTTACTTACACTCCCAGATACTTAACCCTATTTTTTATCTATGAGCGTGAACATTACTAACAAGAATATAACTCAAAAACCTACACTAAACAACTTAAAATCATAGGCTATTTCTTAATCTATATAACAACATATATTTTTTTTTGTCCCTTACGATAAAACGTGCAATTTTATGTAGGGATATCGATGGATTCGGGTTGATGGGTTGAGAATACCAAACCCGAACCCGACTTGATATCAAAATAGGGTTGGAAATTTCAAACTGAACCTGACAATCCGTCAACCCGAACACAGCCCACCAACCAGGAAAGAATCGGGTTGACGCGTCAAACAGGTTATATGGGTTGGTGGCATTTTGATTTCGGGTCAAACATGTCATACCTGTTATGGGTTGGCGGGCTGATTTAGAGTAAAAAATCATTTACTAACTTTCTTGTTTTTTTTGCTTACGCCTCGTACTATGTCATAACCAATTAGAGAAGTAAAAAAAATTCAATAAATATGAAAAGAAATTTTACCTTAATAACTTTACGAAGTTTTTAATAAATTAATCATCAACAGTACGGTTTATAACATTACATCAAATAGAACTTCTTGAAAGGTAGTTTTACAATAAGATTTAGGTTAATGATCACTAAATTGTCTTTTTTTTAACAACCATTCTACGTTAATCCTAAACTATCACAGATCCTAAAATTCATCCGAAAAGGCAAGAGCTTAATAGGCTAATCCCACATTAGCATTCACTATCATGCTATAAACAAACAATGCTTAGATCAAGTGCTTAACACCATTGTCTCCAGAGACACGTTGAATGTTCTTTTCTAACCTAGGGTTGGATGTTCTTTTTTACCTTAGGTAGAACATGAGAGCAACCTATCTACTTTAAGTAGGGGTATGTCTGTCTAGATCTCCACCTCCTCGTAAACCTGGTTTTAAGACCTATATTCCGTGGAGCACGGTAATGGGAGTCATTTTACTTTATTTTACTTCTACACTACATTCTTGAGTTTTTTTCCACAGGATAAGAAAAGAAATGATAGAAAAATCTTTTAAAATTTCATTCTTGAGTTTTTTTTATAAAAGAAAAGATATGAAAAGATAGGAAAACTTAGGGGTTTTAAGTTAAGTCCCAAAGTTTTAGTTTTAAAAAAACTTTGGGACTTAAAACCCCTAAGTTTTCCTATCTTTTATTTTGGCATGATTGTGATGGAAAAGAAATGATAAATGTATGGAATTACCACTCCACCCTTCAAGCTACATCTAATACTCATTTTACAAAGGCTATATGTGTAAAACTATATCTTTTTTTTCTTTTCTTTTCCTTTCATTTAAACTCAAGAATGTAATCAACTATTTCTTTTCTTATCATTTCTTTCATTTTTTGTTAAACTTGAGAATGCATTATATGTATATAGTTTCTTTTCTTCTCCTCCCCTATCTAATCTTATCATTTCTTTTCTTATAAATAAAACTCGAGAATAAAGTGCTACATTCTCACATAGTCACATAAGCCCAAAAGGAAAAAAATAAAATAAAAAACTAGAATAGATAACGAAATTTAAACAAGTGAGCGTTGTGCGTACAACATTTGAACAGGATATATATTAATATTAATATATTCAAAGTTACCTGATGTACTGATGTCTTCTATTTGCTGATTGCTGCTGCTACAATGCTCGCTCTTCAATGATGTTTTGTTTTTCTCTTTCTGCTGAAAGCTTTTATGGTGGTGATACGAAGGAATTTTATGCGTGCAAACGGATAGGCGTTATAAATACTGGGATTTGCTTTTAATTACCATATTTAAATAATAAAAAAAATTAGGTTTTTACTAGACGAATAACATGTATTAACTTGACATATAATTTAAAGAGTAAACTTTTAATATACAATTATTTTATGCATGTTAAATGAAACACTATGTGCTCTTCAGTTAACATTTTCCTAAAAAAATTACATACAACCCAAATTTATTTCAAAATATACCTTATATTTATCTATTAGATTAGATTTAGGTAATGCTTCGTGACTTAATAAAAATGTTTAATCCATTAAGTCATCCAAAGTATTTTTTTTAACTTAATAAATAAAAAATCAATGTATTGACTAAATCCATGCAGACATTATTTATGCATTTAGTCACTTTATCAATTTATTCACTTAATAGTTAAAAGAACAAACAGACCCTAGATTCGTCTCAAAGTCTACGTTAAGTTTTAACATAAAACCAAATACAAAATTATAATAAAAAATAAAGTGGGAATTCAAATGTAAAGAATGTATATTAAAAATTTTATTTTTATCTTTAACTTTATATATATATATATAATATTTTTAATTTTTACTATTTAATTAATTAAAATATTTTCAATATGCTAATGTAAATTGTTATTAAGTATTTTTATCAAAAGTTTGTTTATAGTTACAACGTCCGGTTTTTAAACACAGACAATTATACATTGTGATATTTCGAAAAGTTTCTTTAAGGGATGATATGCAAAACAAATTTCGGATTAAATAATATAAACAAATATTGTCTATAACAAATTATAACAAAAAATGAAAAACAATATATACGTTTAATATTTTAGAATTATATTCTTTTAATTTGATTTTATCTACATTTTCTACATTTGAATTTACATATTCAATAATTCATCTCATTTTCAAAATTTCATATACAACCCATGTATCTGACACGAAAATAAATCTAATGTAATAGTGAAACAATAAACAATTAACTAATAAAAATTTTCATTTATTTTTGGAAGACAAAATTTTCCTTCCATTTTAAAAAAATGAGAAGACATTTTGCACTTAACTAAAAGCACTTTTAATTTTCGAAAAATTGAATTTTGAGTTTTTCAAAATATTCACCACATTCTTCTTTTCCACATTCTGCTATCGACGATGGTGTGATGGTGGTGGCGACGGGCAGCGATGACGATGGTGGTGGCGCTGGAGCTAGTGAGAGAGAGGGCAGAGGCTCAAGGAGGCTGTATGTTTAGATTAAGATTTAAGATATGTATAAAAAGAGAAACTCAAAGCGGTGGAAAGCTCAAGTGAGCTAGAGGCTCTTAAACTCAAAGCTCAATTGAGCTAGAAGCTCTTGAAGGAGCTAGCTCAGAAGGAACTTCTACACTAAGGCTTGTAGAAAGCTCTTAGGAACCAAGAGAGAATTATTTTAGAGTAAGAAACTAGAGAGAGAAGTATAGAAAGAAGTTTTTATTTCTTTTCTTGGATGGTTTACAAATGAGGGGGGAGGCTTCCTTTTATAGGCAAAGGAAAGGCTCCATTACATCATGCATGACATCATATTACAATAATACATATGGAAATATCTAGATATAAATATCTAGATGGATTATTCTAGTACATGCTTTAATCACTTTAAGAGTGATTAAGACCTTATTTATTTTTAAGCACACTTAAGACACACTTAGCACACTATTAATACAATATTAAACAAACAACACACAATATTAAACTTCTTTCTGGGGAATTAGCATCTTGACGTTGAACCACCATTGTTGACCATTAAACTGCATCGCTCATTGTGGCTGGGACTGTGAAATAGTGGACTTTGGTGAAGATAGGGAGCGTATTAAGATAATCAAGGTAAGCTTGATCCCATTCACGCACTTGTGGATGATTTTGGAGATTTTTAGTCCCGTTCAGAATATCTGGGTCCTTTTCTGCAACATCCGACTTGTTAGCTTCTGCCATCTTCATGCGAGTTTGTATCCAGGATTCATGGTGATTCTGTCTGTAAAACAAGTCTGCTGGATTCAGATCCGTCCATGCTTGGATGAACTCATCTGGGCTGCATCGCTATGTGGATTTGTGGAACTTGGGTTTGTAAAGAGTGACCAAGCAATGCTTCCTCAAACGCCTAGATGCTCTACCAGAAGAAGCCCTAGGTTTCTTATGGTACCTCACCGAAGACTTCCGTATGGCTTTCGGCTTTAACTCCCAGAAGTTGGTGACCTACCTAGTTCAATGCGAACTGGGTGAATTCTCCAAGAGTGAACTCAATACTACCGTCTTCTCCAATGGTTTCTCCCAATAAGTGAATGGATTTATGCGTTACGAAGAGCCCCTAGGAAGCATTGTTTGGTCACTCTTTACAAACCCAAGTTCCACAAATCCACACAGCGATGCAGCCCAGATGAGTTCATCCAAGCATGGACGGATCTGAATCCAGCAGACTCGTTTTACAGACAGAATCACCATGAATCCTGGATACAAACTCGCATGAAGATGGCAGAAGCTAACAAGTCGGATGTTGCAGAAAAGGACCCAGATATTCTGAACGGGACTAAAGATCTCCAAAATCATCCACAAGTGCGTGAATGGGATCAAGCTTACCTTGATTATCTTAATACGCTCCCTATCTTCACCAAAGTCCACTATTTCACAGTCCCAGCCACAATGAGCGATGCAGTTTAATGGTCAACAATGGTGGTTCAACGTCAAGATGCTAAATCCCCAGAAAGAAGTTTAATATTGTGTGTTGTTTGTTTAATATTGTATTAATAGTGTGCTAAGTGTGTCTTAAGTGTGCTTAAAAATAAATAAGGTCTTAATCACTCTTAAAGTGATTAAAGCATGTACTAGAATAATCCATCTAGATATTTATATCTAGATATTTCCATATGTATTATTGTAATATGATGTCATGCATGATGTAATGGAGCCTTTCCTTTGCCTATAAAAGGAAGCCTCCCCCCTCATTTGTAAACCATCCAAGAAAAGAAATAAAAACTTCTTTCTATACTTCTCTCTCTAGTTTCTTACTCTAAAATAATTCTCTCTTGGTTCCTAAGAGCTTTCTACAAGCCTTAGTGTAGAAGTTCCTTCTGAGCTAGCTCCTTCAAGAGCTTCTAGCTCAATTGAGCTTTGAGTTTAAGAGCCTCTAGCTCACTTGAGCTTTGAGTTTCTTACTGGTCTTGTATAGATCAGCCATACCCTCCCCCCTATCTGGTACGAGCCTGGAAATCTCAATAAGTGTTGCTGCAAGTATCTAAACCCAGTTATGAACACAGATAACCGCCTATCCCGCTCATCTTCTTTTTCTAGTTTCCGCCGCTCCCTTCTTCCAGAATTGATCAGTCGTATGATGTCTCATACTTATCTGATGATTCTAAGATTCCCATCACTAAAGTCCCAATTGTCAATCCTTACGCAATTTTCTCTAAACCACAGAAAACCTTCGCAAAAAGAGTTAGAAACATGATAAGCCCGTCGGCAAACTCAGGTGCAAGGGAGATTGTTCAAACATCTAACTTCTGCTCACACCAACTCCCTGCAACAACCTCCGAACACCTTGTAACCATAGAATTACCCCCAGATCTACCAAGGATCAGTCTTAACCATGGTTACACCAACATCCACTTTGGTGCAGTAAAGCTTGCACTCACCTTTCATGGTAGAAAAGGACTACCAGCGTTCTCTCGCATAGCCTTGGTTGATACTAGATTCAAAGAATACCAACACGCATGTATTGGTACAATCCAAAAAACCTTAAATGCTGGAACAGTCTTCGTGACCTTTTACCCCAACTTCAATATGTCACTCAATGATCCATCATTGATGACAGCCTTGAAAGCTCAAATTCAAATCGGTGGAACCCCACAAGTTAACACCTTTCAGGCCACGTTTCATTATCAGATGGCATACAGAGTCCAAAACCACTGTTTGGACATCATGGTACCTGGTCAAGACAACTCTGGTGATGCACTGCTCATAGATGTGGATTCCAATGCCACACCAACATGCACATACGTTCCTAAGAAGTTATCCAGGGAAGAGCTTATAAAGCTACTCCCAGAAAAATGGATCACTAATTATGAACAAATCCATCAAGCAGCACCGGTCCAAACTACAACAACTCCGGATTTTGTCCGACATCATGACGGTCTTGTTGAAGTTAAGTTTGCAACTCAAGATCGACGGGATGTGTTTCCCTCGATAAATATGATCCAACCGGTTGAAATGCCCAGTGATGTTACACACTTCCCTTATGATTTGTGTAACTTCAAGGTATGCTTGGATGAGGCAGATCAGGTAAAATATGATGAAGATATTCCCAAGAGAAAGAAGAAAGGATCACAAGCATCTCTAAAAAAGAGGTATGAAGCTGGAGACCCTACTATTGGTCTTCTTGGTGAACCGTCCGGAAAATTTGACTATTATGTCTCATATGAAGATTCACCGCTTAAACCTTCATCACCTACAAAACCAGAGATCCAACCAGATTTTAATTGGAAAGAATGCTTTGTCATTACCCCATCCCCAACATCCTCAGAATACCAAACAGAATTCCCACCGTTGTCCTCCTTTGAAAATCCACAACAAAAAACTAAACACAGCTGGAAAGTCCAAACTCCAAATGTTATTGGTCCCAGTGGTGTCACTAACACCGTCTCTCCTGCTGAAGCCACTTTGAACTGGCAAAGTGAAAACGTTGTTGCTCAAAACAAGGCCCTTCAGACAATTATTACCCAACAACAGACGGCCTCACAAGAACAGCAAGCAATACTAACGAGAGTACAAGGCTTAGAGGGAATCATTTATGATCTCAAGTCCAAAATTCTTGAGGTTCATGGTGAGCTCCTTGAAATGGTTAAGGACATCCCGTTCTCCCATAGACCTAAGCATCTCGTTAAAAAGGAGGAAGAGATGAAGTTCCTCAAAGCACAACTGACTGATCTGGAAAGACAACACAAACAGCAACGGCTAGACGCTCTTGCTGATGATCCATGGAGGGTGACTACTACCTCATTTGTTCGACCAGCCTTTGATACACAACCGTTGTCAACATCATTGTTTGCAACACCATCTCCATTACTTCGACTCTGGTCAAAAGAGCAAACCCAGATCAAACAGAGAGCCAGAAAGGCTTCCCCGACACAAAATGTCCTTTCCGACAGTGTAAACCAGCAACCATCATCAAGCAACACAAAAGAGCAAGTGGTTGATGACAGCATGATGATAGCCTTTTCCAAAGCCCCAATATCTCTACCTAAGAAAGAAGAAAACCCCATCTCATCTTTTCTGTATAACTTATGCCAGGAAAACCAAAAACCACTTAAAACAGTGGCTCCTGTCATTGTTCCAGAAACTGATGATGATACAGATTCCTGCTCTGATAATGGCTCTTATGAAGACTTACCGCCAACAACTGCTTTTGAACATTTGTTCATGGCAGAACCAGAAGAAGCCACAGAAAAGAACGCGTTTTACTCTGAGGTTGATGATGCTATGTCTGGAACAGCTCAAAATGAAAACATTAAAAGTGTACACAGGCACCCGAGCAACGACTCAAAAATACAATTCACTTTTGATGACATCCCTCCATCAAAATGGAGAGAAAGAAGTATTGAAATGTTGACTTGGTGCACAGCTGAGCTCCAGTATTACAACATCGACATTGTTATCAAAAGATTCCTAACCAGATGCCAAGGCAGGCTCAGAGACTGGTATATGAGTCTTGGTGATTACAGAGCCCATCAGCTGCTTTCTGCACAATCAGCAGAGGTTTTCATGAACTTTATAATACTAGAGTTCATCGGAGACCCAACACAACACACTGTTCGCGCCAGAGAAGAATTTCTAAAAATGAAGTGTTGTTCGTTCCAACTAAAAGACTTGGAGAAACATTACAACAGAATGTCAGAAAGATTCTACTGCTTAAATGGCATAGATGATGTGAATCTGAAACAAGTCTTTTTAAACTCCTTCCCGGAATCTCTTGCCAATGAAGCATACAGAGCACTGGAGAACAAGAACAAGACGGTTGCTAATGCCACCTTGGGAGAACTCTTCCAACTCATAAAGAATGCTTTGTCTAAGCTGTGTAACCAAAAGAAATTTTTGGTTGAGTTTGAGAAAACCGGAAAGAGTCTTGGATCAGCTTGTGATGAAAGACATTTAAAGATCAAATGCAAAGATGAATCATCATGTAGCTGCTCTCGTCCTCCAAAAAAGCCTCATGTTATAAAAAGGTTCAGTGATTACTATTCATCTGGCAAGAAGAATAAAAAAGACCAAAGGAATTGGAAGTTCCTTAGCAAAAAGGAGTATAGAGGAAGAGATACTGATAGATGCTATGTCTGCAACAAAAAAGGGCACTTTGCTAAGCATTGCAAAGAAAAAAGGAAGACTCAAGCACTGATCGAAGCAATCAACAAAATTGAACCAATTGATGTTTCAGATCTTGAGTCCTTGTATTCCTTGGATGATAACCCTGGAGAAAGGACAACCTGCTCAATCTACTACAATAAGAACGAGTCAGACACGGATGAGTCAGATACGGATGAGTCAACTGACTCAAAGATGGGACCCAGGCCTATCTACATGGCACAATTGGCTCTTCCTGAACAGAAGAGTCACCCACCTTTATCTCTCTCCCAAGAGACATCACTGTATCTTGACAACAAAGGCGCTACCAGACAGATAAGGGACCCCCCAAAAAAGTGGAAGAAATCTATCAAGAGACAACTCACAAGTGAGGTCCTACAGGCTATTAATAGTAGACCTAAAGATATGATTACGCCTGCAAAGATTCCTAATGATGAAGGCAAGATAATGCTCCAAAAAGATGCCCATAAGCTCAACAGTTCTTTGATTAGACAGAAGATGCCATCCTTCTCGAAGAACCAATGGACCTTCACTGTTCAGCACAGGAGCATGAATGAT
>CM067168.1:150046140-150056152 GCA_034093135.1 Erigeron breviscapus
GTCGGATGAGCGACAGGTGTTGATGCGGCTGTGAAACTATACAAGAAACAAACAGGGGAGAAATATTGGCATTACCAGAGTTGCTATGACCTTCTTAAAACCTTGTCCAACTTTTGGAATGAAAACGAGGCCACGGGTAGTCGACAAGCTCCGGCGGTAGATTTGACCGCCGATGATGTTCCATTAGGCGGGACCCCCATTCCCACTCCTACTCCCACCCCCACCCCGGCCCCATTTGAGGCCTTATTTGGGCCAGACCCCATTAGGCGACCACCGGGTCGTAACGTTAGTCGTAGGTTGTCTAGTTCATCCGATGCCACATCGGGTCGATCTTCGGGTTCTGAAACGGCTCAACAGATTAGTTCTTATCTTCAAGAACAAAAAGATGCTTTGCGACGGGCCGAGATTAGAGATGCCATGAAGTTTTTGGCGAAACCAATTCCTACGGGCTTGTCGGCAAACGACTTTGAAGCACATATGAGATATCGCCAATACTTGCAAGAGAACTTCGGTAGCTCGTTTTATGCACCGGCGGCAACGGCGCCACCGCCGGCTCCTAGCCACGACCCGGAGGAGGACGAGAACGACCAGACCGCCGACGACGAGTAGTTAATGTTTGTAATGTTTTTTATTTATTTAGTTGTAATGTTTATTTTAATAAAATTGAATTATTTATTTTGTGTAAATATAAAATAAAATAAATAAAAGTTATGGAAGAGGTGTGGAAGAGGGGTTATAGGGAGTGATTGTGGAAGAGGTGGATGAAGAGAGAGAAAAGCTGATGTGGCAGTGTGGAAGAGGGGTGGGGTGTTCTAGCTTAGGGAGAGGCCTAAACTCGTGGTCAACACATCTAGCAAAACAGCCCATTAATTGAGATGCATCGGACACAAAATGTGCACCAGAACGTGCACTTACAGCAACATTCGTGCCCCACATGCTCAGGATTTTTTATTCACCATACCTATTGACGGCTTGGGGTAGAGGATGAACCATTGTCAGTTATTTTAAAACAATTCAATACCGATGTTCTCTGAAGGTAGTATTTGTCCAAGTTGCAATGTGCATCGGATGGACCAATGGGGTGATCATGCGGTCCACTGTTCCAGTGAAGTAGGTGTAAAGTTCAGACATAACTTAGTGCGTGATATTCTTGTTGACATGTGTTCTAAGGTGGGTATTATGGTGCGCAAGGAAGCTCCAATGGGGTTTCTCTCGGATAATGGCAAAGATCTACGCCCCGCTGACCTTTTACTTTTTAATTGGGCCCAAGGTAAAGATGCATGTTTGGATGTGACATGCATTTCTCCTTTTGCTGGTATGGGGGTGACTTCCTTGGCACCCGGGGTAGCCTTGCACAATGCAGTGGAGAAGAAAAAGAGGAAGTATGCATCTAAATGTGAGGACAACGGATACAAGTTCATACCATTCGCTTTCTCTACTTTTGGGGAATTCGATAAAGAGGCTTTGGACACACTTTCACGTATTAAGTCTATTTCTAGTAGTCATTCTAATAATGCTAGGAGCGGTAGATTTATCTTTCATAGATTATGTTTTTGCATTCAGAAAGGGGTGGGAGCACAACTTGTGTCTAGACTCCCATCCAACTTTATGTAAAAGTTTCTTTTTAATATATTGAATGAAGTTATAATAAATAAAAAAAAAAATTAATAATAATAATAATAGTATATTAATATGGGTCTTAGTCACTTAGATAATGAAAAGATCACAACTTGCTGGAGGTTTCTTTGTAACATTCCCTATACCATCGAGTAGAGTTATCACTATCTACATTCCACCTTCCCAAACCCTGCAGATCGGGTATTGTTGTTATAAAAGAATACGATCACAAACTGCTTATAATACAAGAAGTGGACCAATACCAGGCGGATTGGCAGGCCTAAAAAGTTGCACTCTACCACTTCTGTTATAAGTTAATAAGTTATAACAGTCTTTCAACTGCAATGATTGAAATTGTAAGCTTTTCCATATTTGCATGCAACACCGAGATGATAACTAAGACAACAGACACACCTGAATGAATTGCCGTGATAAATTTAAATTTCATCACAGCACCAATATATATACAAATTGTATGAGTGTACGTTGTACAATAGTTAGTTTACAACAAAAATAAACAAGTTACAATGTTCTTAAAATGTTAGTAACTCATCTGAATATAATGTAACTTCCACAGTTATCTAAACGTTCTTCTTCATCTGCTTCCAAATCATGAGCATTAGGAACATACCCAAAAAGCTTCATTACACTACTAAGAGTTCTCAACATCAAATAGATTTCTTTCTTTTTAGCTTGTCGTTTATCTTTTACCAAAAACACATGAACTTTACCCTGAACTTCAATCCAACTACAACCTGGTTGTTTAACAACACCTCGTTGCTTCATAAGCCTTCTAATTCGTTTAACATCTCCCCGATTTCCCATTTCAGCATACATGTTTGAAAGCAAAACGTATGGACCAGAGTTATTACCATCAATTTCTATCAGCTTTTCCGCCACATACTCCCCTATCTCAATGTTACCGTGAAGTTTACAACCACCAAGCAATGATGCCCATACAACAGCATTGGGTTGCATTGGCATTATGTCTATTAAATCCTTGGCTTCATCAAGAACCAGCTCGACCGAGTAAATCCACAATACACGCATAACGATCAGGTGTTGGTTGTATTCTATAATCTTTACTCATTGAGTAGAAATAACGACGACCCTCATCAACTAAACCGGCGTGGCTACAAGCCAAAAGGAGTCAATATGATCTGGTTTTTCACCGGCTGCCAACATTTCCTTAAACAATTCAAGAGTTTCTGTCCCGTAACCATTTTGAGCAAATCCCACTATGATCGCATTCCATGATACCCAATCTCTATGAACCATATTTCTAAATACTTGCTTTCCATCTTCAACGGATCCACATTTGACATACATATCTATAAGAGAGTTTCCAACAAAAACATCATTTTCCGGTCCAGTTTCAAATCTAAATCCATGTTTTAAGACATGGGTGTGAGCCTGCTGTCCTAATCTCAAATCAGCAAGGTTTGCACACGCACTAAGAAGATTCCCAAAAGTGTAATGTGTTGGAAAGACATTGTCTTGTTTTAGTTTCCGAAAAAGTCCTAACGCAGTTTCATTATCTCCATTTTGTGTGTAGCCGGCTATCAACGCATTCCATGATACTATATTCCTATCTGGCATTTTCACCCAAACTATTGAAAATGGGTTGTTTTGGGTGATATTGTTAATCATTTGGGTAACTTTGGGTGATTCATTATATTGAAACGGGTGAGAATGGGCGATGATATTTTACATTCAGATTTGAAACGGGTCAAAATGGGCAGAAATTCATAACAGTTCGGTTTATAGTTCGCCCATATTTTCTATTGAATGATGGATAACTTAGGTTGAATCCATGATCACTGCCTACCACCACCTTCGCTGTCACCACTCTCGCACCACCGGAGTTACAACCAACTTCCGATTACCATACCAGTCATTGCGTTTTAAGCCGAAATCAAATTGAGACAAGATGAAGCCATCAAAACAAATTTGAAAGAGCAACAATTTTTAAGAGAAAGTGATGACGGCGATGTCATGGCCGGCGACAGAGAAGGTGGTGTTGGAGGGCGACGGAGAAAGTGATGATTAGCGGGAGTGGTGAGAGAGAAAGTGATGATTACCGGGATTGTTGACAGGGAAAGTGATGACGGATATATCATGGATTCATGGCCGCCGACGGAGAAAGCGAGGTGAAAAGAAAAAGTGATTGTTTCTTCCGGTGATTCTTTTTTGAGATTTAGTAAATAAGAATGAAAGTGACGTGCAAATTGGTAACTTTTATAGTAAAGCTTTAATAGCTTTACACCTACACCAGACTCTCTATTATAAAATACAGTAACAAATTACGAAGTATATGTTATACTTATTAATTAAGTGTTAAGAGTTACAATTATAATATATATTATAAACAGTAGATATTATTTAAAAAATTTGTATAATTAAACTCATTTTTAAAATGACCCGTTTTGACCCGAACCCGATTTGACCCGGGTCCATTTTGACCCGGACCCTATTTGATCCAACCCGATTGATACTATTTTCAAAACGACCCATATTGACCCGGATCCGTTTTGACCCGTCATCCAACCCGATCCGACCCGTACATTTTGCCACCTCTAATATATATGCTGGCATATTAACAAATATTGAACGTGCGGTGTCAACATTATCAGACTTTGCATAACCACTAATGATTGAAGTTTCCGTTATGATATTCCTAACAGGCATCGCATCAAAAATCCGTCTTGCTTCAACTATTCTACCGCATTTCGCATACATATCAACCAACGTGTTGCATATGACCATATCATTCCTCAGCTTATTAAACTTGATAACTCTGTTATGAATTTCCCGTCCCAAATTCAACTTACACAAGCTAGCACAAGCACTTATCACGCTAGCTAGAGTGACCTCATCCGGTTCAATCCCAAACTCCATCATCTTTTTAAAAACATCAAGAGCCTCATCAGCCGGACCATTTTGTTCATAACATGTAATCAAACTATTCCAAGAAACCACATTACGCCGACCCATCCCATCAAAAACCTTTTGAGCACAATCCACATTTCCACATTTCGAATACATATCTATAAGTGCACTACCCATATAAACATCTCCTTCATACGGAGACTTGACAACCGAACCATGAATCTGAACACCCATCTTCATATCCCTCAAACCCGCACAAGAACTAAGCACACTCCCATATGAATAAGTATTAAGCACAAAATCTTCCTCATGCATATGCACAAAAAACTCAATCGCCTCATCAAACCGATCACATTGAGCAAAACCCGACACCATCGAGTTCCATGAACACTGATCAGTATCAGGCATGGACAGAAACACCGATTTTGCTTCATCTAAAAGACCCCCATTTGTTAACATAGACAAAACAGCATTCCAAGAAAATATATTTCTCTCAGGCATTTCATCGAACACCTTGTATGCATTTTCGACAAAACCATTTTTCCATACACATCAATGAGCCTGTTTAGAATGAACGTTTCAGACCAAAATGGAGACTTGATGATGTGAGCATGTACGGATGGTGTTTGTTTTGATAATATTTTTGACTTCAGACATTGTTGTAATAAGCTTGCTAATGGGGATGAGTTGATAAGTTGGAAATTGTTGAATAAATATTTTGCCATATATATATCAGGTAAAATTTTTAGTAATTGAACCGATAAATATTCATAGACATTGTTGTGTTTGAAAAATAACAATTTCAAAATAAAAATTGATAAAAAGTTTTAGAATCCAATTCAAGCAAAACACCGAAGGGTTCACAAAATTTATGCTTTCGTATCTGCAATGAGTAAGCTAAAAATATTTATTGTTCAAATTTAATGATAACCAAAGTTATTTATAAATTATTTTAAATTTATGAACTTATATTAATCTAAATTGAGATTTTTGGTGTAATTATTGTTTTATATTTAAAAAAAAAATCGAAAATTTTATTTGGTTAACCAAACAGAATGGTACATTACCCCTACATTAGTGACACACCAAAATTTGACACACGGATATATATTTCATACAACTTTAAACTAAAGAGACTATGACAGGTAAATGCAATTTTGTTTTCATTACTAGTCTTGAACTCTAGATAAACACGGGAAACACTAACTATAACCTGGTTTGTAGCAATTCTTAAACAACCTACACTACTATAAGAAGCATCGATATTTAACGTGGTTTGTTTTCTTCAAATGTCGTGCCCGTGTTGCTACTTGAGTAATTAGTTTCCCATTCACTAGTAGCATACGGATTTAATGGGACATCATAAAGATCAGATTGGTCGACTTCTAGGACTAAGCTTTCGGTACATCTTTGTTGTTGAAGCCAAGGATGAGGCAACTTTCTCATCATGCCCTCAAGTTCCGCTGCTACTTCTTTCATTGTAGGTCTATCACAACCTTTATATTTAAGGCATCTCTTAATCAGATCAGCTACTACTTGTAATTTTTCAAGTGTCCCTTCACGTAAGAGTCTTGGTTCAACTATTTCAAATAAGCGGTTTTCCTCAACTGAATTGACAAAATATGTTGCTAAGTTCTTTTCTTCGTTGATTCTGTCGACCCCAATTGGTTTTTTCCCGGTTAAGAGTTCTGCAAGGACCACCCCAAAGCTATATACATCACTTTTCTCGGTTAGTTTGCTTGTGTTGAAGTATTGTGGATCCAAATACCCCAGCGTTCCTTGAATAAGAGTAGTTACTTGCTCGTGATCTAATGGAACTAACCTTGATGCACCAAAATCTGAAATTTTAGCAGTATAATTATCATCTATTAATATATTGGTCGACTTGACATCCCTATGTATGATTGGCATGATAGTTTCTGAATGAAGGTATGCAAGAGCACCAGCAGCTTCAGCAGCTACCTTCAACCGATTCTCCCATGATAACCAACTCATTCCACCTACTTTATGATGAATGTTATGGTATAGAGTGTTATTGGGGATGAATTCATATACTAATACTTAAGCTACCCTAACGTGATTTTCCCCAAATTAGATTTTCCCCAAATCTCAACCAAACCCTAAAAATCAGTCACGCAGTCAACTAACGTGATTGATGGAATAATACGGATTTAAAATGTCTCCAAAACGAAGATCTTCAAATCGAAGGCTGAAAACACCTAGAAAATTTGGGGATTCAATTCATGATTTAGATAAATTGAAGAAAAAGGATGCTACTATGGATCAGAATATGCAAAAAGAAGTTAATGAGGAGAGGAAGGAGCTGAAGGATAATGAGGAACCAAATGCAACAATTGCACCAGAGTCTAATGTTCCTGATAGAGCTCCTATCGATGACTATGGTGCATCACCGAAGTCAGATAATCATGGAGCTGATGGGTCTGGTGACCAGGACACTACTACGACTGGTGGTGAACAGGAGAAATACATCTGTTCGCAACCTGGTAATGGAGATGGGGTTAAAGTAAACATGGGAGACAAAGCTAACATCGATGGAAAACAAGATCCAACTAAACCTGGATCCTATGCAAGTGCTCTTAAATCTGAGACTCCAAAAAAGAAAGCTAATTTCAGGACGTTGAAGGTGGATGGGAATGTTGATGGAGCTGATTTGGTTCTGCCGAGGGCTTCAGTGGAAGAGGTAAATGGTTGCTTTGGCTATTTCTTAGGGAATCGTTTAGCTTTTCCTGTTGTTGAAAATTATGTAAGGAATACATGGACGAAGTATGGTCTTAAAAGAGTTATGATGAATTCAGCGGGTTTCTTCTTTTTTAAACTTGATACCAAGGAAGGAATGGATAAGGTTATTGAAAAAGGGCCTTGGATGATTCGCTCAGTCCCTATTCTGTTGAGTGCATGGAATCCGAACACTTGTTTAACAAAAGCAGAAATTACTAAAGTACCTGTTTGGATCAGATTGCATGATATCCCTCTTGTGGCATATACTGAAGATGGGTTGAGTATGATAGCTACGAAATTGGGGAGTCCAATTATGCTTGACAGTTACACAAGTCACATGTGTTTGGAGTCTTGGGGTCGAAACAACTTTGCAAGGGCAATGATCGAGTTAGATGCTACATATGAGATTAAAGACAAAGTGGTGATAGCGATCCCTAAGCTTCAAGGGGAAGGGTTCTCTAAAGAGACGGTGCATGTTGAATATGAGTGGAAACCACCTCTTTGTTCACACTGTAAGATATTTGGACATAGCAACGACACTTGTCCTAAGAAGGTTAAGGAAGTTAAAATTGTGAAAGAAAATGAAGCAAATGAAGATGGTTTTAATATCGAGAGTCGCAAGAAACGCAAAGGAAAAATGGTGCAACAAAATCCTTGACAAATTGAGGGTATTCGGTTGTCAAAACCAAAACCACATCTTATTTATCGGCCAAAGCAGCAAGGAGGTAACTCTAATAAAGATAACCATGAAAATCTGAAGAATGCCAAAGGTACTAGAAAGAAAGGTTTGGATCAGGTATCAACCTCCTCGTCTATGGGTAACAAGGTGAATGTTAGCAATCCTTTTGATGCTTTGGCAAATCTAAATTGTACTGGTGCCGCACATAATGATAATACTAAGCCTCACTATGTAACGGATTCTGATTCTGATGATAATGAGATAGTTTTCGATGAGGCTGCAAATGAGTTAGTTAATTCGGAGGGGGCAGGCACTCCCGGTAAGATGGTTTTCAATGTTTAATATCGCCTCTTGGAACATCAGGGGAATGAACCAGACCCTGAAACAAAAACAGGTTCGACAGGTATTACATGAAAACTCTTTATCTATTTGTGCTGTTTTAGAATCACATCTTTCTTATGCTCGTCTAGAGAAAGTATGTTCTAAGGTGTTTGTACATTGGAATTGGACTTCTAACAACTCTTTGTGTAGCAAAGGTACACGCATTATTCTAGCGTGGGACCCTAAGAATGTTGATCTAATGGTTCTTTCTCAAACTGATCAAGTAATTCACACACAAATCTTTTGGAAAGTCGAAAAGAAAATGCTACTATGCTCGTTTATTTATGCTCATAATCATTACATTGCTAGGCGTGACTTATGGCTTAATTTGTCTAGACACAAAGTGTTTGCTGTTGGTAAGCCTTGGTGTCTTATGGGAGATTTTAATTCTACTCTTAGCTTGAATGATAAGGCTATGGGACCATCAGTTCTTGATATCTCTATGCGAGAGTTTATTGAATGTGTTGAAGACCTTGAAGTTTCAGATGTTAAAATGATGGGTTTACAGTTCACTTGAAATCAAAAACCTAAGGGATCTGATGGGCTACTTCGGAAGATTGATAGAATTATGGCAAATATGGATTTTCAGAGAGAGTTTATTGGGGCTACTGCAATGTTCAAACCTTATGGTATCTCAGATCATTCTCCTGCAGTCCTCACTCTTCCAACAAAACCTAAATTTAAACCTAAACCGTTTAAGTTTGCCAATCTTTGTCCATGATACACGGTTTGGCGAGGTGGTTCGCAATTCTTGGCTGCAACAGGTTCATGGTTTCAAAATGTATCAAGTAGTGCAAAAGCTCAAGTCTCTTAAGAAACCTCTAAGGAAAATGCTGATTGATAGAGGGAATATTCACTCTAATGTTATAAAGCTTCGAGCTGAGTTGGATGCTGTTCAGACAGCTTTGGATAAAGACCCCTTTAATTCTGTTCTTCGGGAGGAACAAGCTGTGTATCTTCAAGCGTATAATGCAGCACTTATTGAAGAGGAACGGTTTTTAAAGCAAAAGCTAAAGTGGAATGGCTCCGGGTGGGTGACTCGAATTCAGCATATTTCCACAAAGTGGTGAAGAGTACAACGGCTCGAAATCATGTTGATTTTGTGCAGGATCCGCTTGGCAATACTCTTGAGGGACAGGATGTCTATGATGCCTTTGTCTCTCATTATACTAACTTTCTTGGCAGTACTAGTTCTGTAGTTCCTTTGGAGTTACAAAGTCTTATTACAAAAACTGTTTCTCTTTCTAAAGTTGCTGCCATGATGCGTGAGATTAGTGACGAGGATGTCAAAACTGCTCTTTTTTCTATAGGAGATGACAAGTCTCCTGGACCTGATGGTTATGTTAGTATGTGATCACGTAAAATGAACGTATGTCCGGAAATGATTTGAGCCTACGGGGTCACACGTCTCGATTCAAATATAGTTAATATTAATTGATTTATTAATTAATATGGATCACGAATAAGTTAACGAATGGTCGTTAATATTTAACGGTTACTAGCTAACGGTCGTTAAAGTAAGGAGATAAAACGATTAAGGGAAGGTTCTAGAAAAGCCATAGGGGGCCGGCCTCCCTACTAGGTTTCCTAGTGAAACCCTAAACTTGATGGCCAAGTTTGGGTCTACCTATAAATACTATAGGTAGGCTTATGGTTTTCTTTAACAATTACACATAAGAATTGTAACTCCAAAACCCTCTCATCTCC
>CM067168.1:150057152-150091052 GCA_034093135.1 Erigeron breviscapus
GCCGCCATTATTGTTCGCTCTCCAGCTGGTATAGTGTATGCATTTGGTCACCCAGATGCAGATAACTCATTGATACTTAACAACAACAACAACAATAATAATAATAATAATAATACAAATAATAATAATAATAATAACTATAACAGAAATGAGACAAAAGTGGTGCCAATGAATGAGTTTAATGAGCATTATGTGAAAGTGTCAAGGGAGTTGGAGGCAGAAAAGAAACGAAAAGAGATGATACTGGGTTCTAGTAGTAATAGCAAAGAAGCATGGTTCGAAAAATCGGTTGAAGGAATGGATGTTAGAGAGTTGGAAGAGTATCTTTACTCATTAGGTGAGTTGAAGAAAAGAGTGTTGACTAGAGCTGATGAGTTGTTGATCATTAACCAAACTCCGGGTTGGTTTGGCCCGAATGCGGTTGGAATGGGCTGGAAAAATGGTAATCATCAGATGAGTAGTTTTATGGGTGGTGGTGGTGTTCCTAATTACAAGGACAGTTTTCATGGTGGTTTGAAGTTTGGGAAGTTCTTGTAGAGCTATAGAAGAAGTTCATTATTATGGGATTTGAAGAATTAAGCATATGAAGTGTTTATTTTTTGTTTTTGTTTTTTATTTTTATTTTTATCAACATTTTGGTGTGATTTACTGGTTTGAATGTTATTTGGGAAATAATATATCGAGTGTTTGGTTTTAAGTTATGAACTTTAGCATGATATATATTATGCTTTGCTATATATGTATTTCATTTTGATTAGTTTTTGTGCCGAAAATAATATTTATCTATGTTATTGAAAAATACTCGTAATCATTATGAAGGTTTGTCAAAACTACGAAAATACCCAATTTCGTCAAAAGCGCTTTTGATCGATACGGAAAATATAATCTTTTATACACGCTAGGAGAGGAGAAAAATGGTCAAAACATATCCTTAATTACGAGATGTTCTAATTCATAAGGAGGAGAAATAAGAGATGAAACAGAGGTTAATGTATATGTGTTTATGAAAACATGTTTTATTTGCTATGTTTGTAAATTGTTTGCATGTGTCATAGCTTTTCAATATGTGTCTTGAAAATTAATCCATATTCAGATTGTTAATGACAGTTTTATTGACTATTATGAACATGTATATATAGTTGTACTATCATAAAATTTAATTAAATGATGAACTTTTAATATAAAAAATATAAATTTTATGCACGTTGTCTAATGGTGCAATTAGCAATTTTCCAATAAAATTCATACATATATCATGATACAGATTTGTAACTGGGATTTTGGTGATATTATATACATATATTTGTTTTAACGACCAACTAAACACTTTATAAACCGAATTTCGTTTGGAGTAACCTAATGACAAAAGGCTACCGCCAGCTGGCCCAATCCAGCAGAATGGAGCCAAGACCTATCAGTCACACGTTCCGGGAAAAACTCATCAACCTATTCACCCAAAAGCACGACAACAAATTAATGGTAAAATCTGATACTTATAAAGACTTAAACCTCGGTGTCCCAAGCCAAAGCCCTCGTATTAGGATAAAGACTTGTAACTGTGATTCGGTTATATTAGAATTGGAACACATGCATATATAAACACGATAACGACTAGTAACGGTAATTCTGGTGGATATTATAATACATACATTTTCTCTGTTCTGTCTTCTCTGCGCCTCCACCATCTTCATACGAGTAATTTGTATTATTTTTAGTGATAACATTTTATAACAGTCAACATCTAGTAACAATCACACACGAACAACTACATACCACCAGCGAACTAAACAAGTAGACCAAAATGGCCGCAGGAGGTGGTCTTGTGGGTCGCCGAGACAAAAACAATATACGCGGATCACAAATGGCTATCGGACTAGTGATTGGAGTTACACTCGGGTGTATCTTTGCATTTTTGTACTACCCACATTATGATCATGCTTTTCTTTCTTCATCAAAACAATCTACTTCTCAATTTCAAGGCCGCCTTGGCATCAAATCTTTTCTTGATCATCCGGTTCATTTTATATATCAATACTACTTTTCGTTTTTGTCATTTTAAGTTATTCAAACCATTCATGAAAGTTGATGTGTTGGGCCTTTTGTTATGCTCATTAAAAAAAATATATATATATTTTATATATATATGACAAAATAATTTGTATATATAGAGAAAGTTAAATGATGTATTGGGCCTTTTGCTTTTTGATTATTACTCGTATTGATTGTTTGATTCGGAAAGCCGTTTATGGTTGCTTATGATTTCATACTTTTTTACGTGCTTATAGCTTATTGCGTTTTTAATACGCAATAAGCTAATTCTGAGTGTTAACTATTAAGCTTATTGAACACTTAATTAAATAAGCACTTTTTCTTAAGCTCCACAGTAGGTGCTAGCTTATTACTATGAATTTACTCTCAAGAATAAGAACTATTCAAATATACAAATTTCAAACACTCGTTAATTGTTGTCTCTATGTGGTTAATTATGATTTAATTACTTGAATCAATCATGAGGTTAAAAATAATCCTGTTTCGATCTGCAGATTAGATCAACTTCATCATCATGTAAATCTTCAGAGCGGTTGAAATCAAAGCTGGCTGATTTATCAAGCGAGAACAATGATTTAAAGAAACAAGTTAAGGATTTAACTAAAAAGTTAACAATAGCATCAGCTGAACGAAAAACCAAAAAAGCCGGGCCTTTTGGTACTGTCAAAGGTACAAGAACCAACCCTGTAGTCCTTCCAGACAACACTGTTAATCCAAGACTCGCAAAAATATTAAAAAAAGTTGCTGTCAAAAACGAGCTTATAGTTGCACTCGCAAATTCTAATGTTAAACCCGTGTTAGAGGTGTGGTTCACTAGCATTAAAAAGGTAGGCATACCAAATTATCTAGTCGTGGCCTTAGACGACGGAATTGTGGATTTTTGTAAAGAAAATGATGTCCCATTTTACAAAAATGAAGATCATAATATTGTTGACAAATCTGTTGCTAAAACGGATGACCGTCATGCTGTTTCAGGATTGAAATTCAGAATCTTGAGGGAATTTTTACAGTTGGGTTATAGTGTCCTTTTATCCGACGTTGATATTGTATATATACAGAACCCTTTTGATTATATATATAGGGATTCAGATGTAGAGTCAATGTCTGATGGGCATGATAATATGACTGCGTATGGATATAACGACGTTTCTGATGATCCTTCTATGGGATTCGCTAGATGGGCTCATACAATGCGAATATGGGTTTATAATTCGGGCTTCTTTTATATACGTCCTACTTTACCTGCAGTTGAGCTTTTAGATCGTGTGGCTCAAAGACTATCTCGCCCGCCCCCTTGTTGGGATCAGGCGGTTTTCAATGAAGAGCTCTTTTTTCCGTCGCATCCAGGTCATGTTGGGCTTCATGCTTCTAAGAGAACCATGGATCATTATATGTTTATGAATAGTAAGACTCTTTTCAAAGAAGTAAGAAAAGATATTGGTAACTTAAATAAGTTGAAGCCTGTGGTTGTTCATGTGAATTTTCATCCAGATAAATTACCCAGAATGAAAGCAATAATGGAGTTATATTTCGATGGCAAGCAAGACGCGTTGGACCCGTTTCCAGATGGCTTTGAATGGAATTGGTAGAAAACTACTTTGATCCATATATATTGTGTCATCTATACATAAGTGAGTTCGAACATCATATTGACTCCTTTTAATGTATGACACTTTCTCTAGTTATCTTTTGTTTGTGATTGCGTTTTGAGATGATTATCTAATTATTGTGTTTGCCTAACGCAAATGTTGAAAAAATGTGTTTGACAAAATAAGTGATTATATGTGTTTTATTAAAGTAAAAACGCAAAAGCATGTGGGACATGTTTTTTTCAAAACATAGTTTTTAAACACATAATTTATTTTATAAACGCAAAGTCGCAAACGTAAACACTACATTTCGTTGGTTGCTCTATAATATTATTTGAACAATATTTTGAGTAAATTTGTTGATCCGGTGAAAAGTGAAACCTTCCTTGAATCCTCTTTGTAGAATCTCATACAGAAAGGATCGAGTCAAGAATCAATAATTTTATTATGAGTTATTTTATTTTTGTAGATAAGTAGAAAAATCATAAGCTTGAAAATAGATCAATCGGACAACAATTGGTTCATTAATCATGAACATAACTTATTCGAAACTGGACCCTTGTCACAATTGTAGCTCGAGATGAGTTTGTAACACAATGATAATTAAAGAAAATGCATAATCAACAAATAGATAATAACGTCAATGGGTAGCTAAAATTTGACATCCAGTCAGCGATATTAGCTACCCCGTGCTACTCCTATCTTCATTAATTGCTTAACCCGAGGACACCATGCATTTTCATATAACAAATGTCAGCTTAAAAAACCAGGAAAAAAAAAACTAAAAAATATGGATCATCATTTAAAACATTTTTTATGAAATCATCTCACACATATAATTAGACACAATTACACACCACCACATTCTACTTAGTAAGGATTATCAAATCCTAATAGTGTCTAGCAATCAACAACCATCAATAGTCTATATGTCATCCAATTAAACAATCAAAGTTTAACTTTATTTACGATTAAGTCCATTCTTTATTTATTATATACACTTTTCTTAATTAAAATTTATCAACTCTAACAATTTATTATATGTTGTTAATCTTTCAACTTTGATTGGATTTAAAATATATATTTGTATTATCATCCATTTATTAACCTATTTTTTATATTTATTTTTAACATAAATTTCAATAATTATGAAACCAAATATGACATTTTTCATAGGATTTTTCAATCCCCTAAACACAAAAACAAGCATATGTAAAAACTTGCTCTTGATTAGAACATTATTTTGTTAACTTTTATTTTAATCTGTATTTAAGTCCATTTTTTCATTGTACTTTCAAAAGTGTATATGAATTATAATGAAGTAAGGAAAATCTATATATAAAAATGAATCTACAATATAACTAAAATGTATAGTACACAATTTGATTTTATCAAATATATAAATTGTTAAGAGAAAGGACAAAAAGTAGATTATTTTATGTTAAATGATTTAGTTAGTATTTTATATTATTTTATTTTTATGAAGAATAAAAAAATGACTAGGAAATAAAAATTCTTTGTTTACAAAATATTCCCTTTAAATATTAGATTATCTTAAATGGAACATTTTTTTTATAAATTTTGTGTGACAACTAACCAACTAAGTTGTTATAAATATTACGAGTAATATATTATAATTTTTAAGTTTAAAATATAACTTAAAAATATTTCATATGTTAACACGAGAATAATCTAGTTGAATTAAAATACTAAGAAAGAAAATAAGTGACCCATTTCACAATTTGCTTCCAATTCACATGTATACACACTGAAACCGACTAATAAACGGTACTTCAGTGGCAACAAACTGAAGCTCGGTGTTCCCATTAGTTTGCATACTGACATGAGTAAACCATTAAATATAGCCTAAAGCATGTATGTACAAGAAAAAGTAAACTTATTTTTGATATCTCTCTATATAACTAAGAGATGATATAAAATAGCTTATGTGGCATCTTTATATACATGACAATTAGGATTTTTTCTTATTTGTCAATTACTTAATGATTAGTCTTTATTTAAATTTAATTAATTTATATGTAATATATTTACTCCCTCCGTCTCATTTTAATTGTCCTATTTTGACTGGTCAAGTCTTTTTCTTCCGACTTTGACTGTAAATATCTTTGTTTGTGTTATATATTAGTTGATGAAAATTATATCATTGAAAAGTACATTTAAAACTCAATCAATTCATATATGTTATATCAAGTGTTATATAACACAAACTGAAATATTTACGGTCAAAGTCGAAAGAAAAAGACTCAAAAAGTCAAACTATGACACTTAATATGGGACGGAGGGAGTAATATTTTAATATTATATTATATTCTTAGTTGGCAAACTTAATCCCTATATATTTGAAATTGGATATCCAATAATAACCATCTATACGAACGTATATACATTAACTTTTATAGTCTACAAGTTTGAGATTTACATATATCAAAAACTTCATATCTCTTTATATTACGTAGGTTATTATTAAGGTTATTATTGTTATTATTAATTATTATGTGTAAATTTGTTTTTGTGAATCATAGTTTCCTAACTAAAATTTTATTTTATTAACCTAAAGTATTATAATAGCCGATATTACGTGTATATACTAATTGTGCGACTATATTATTAATTATAACTATCTTTCAACGTCTTTTATAATTATTATGTTATGCACTAAATGTTTTTAGAAAAATATTTTGCATCATAGTCTTATTGAATTTTTTTTAATATATAGCTATTTTTTATGTAATATTTGCACATTACTAAGAGCACAAGATTTTTATATACTTTAGCCTAATTCTCCCTCCTAATTAATCCTCTATTTTTTTATATTTTTTTAATTAAAACTTTGCTAGGCCGACCTATTAATTAATAAAAAATAAAAAACAAATCTTTTTATCCTTAAAACTCTTCCAAAAATTATTATATATTTACAACCTAGGAAAAAACCCTCATATATTCTCAACAAAAAAAAGAAGCTACGACTATTCTCCACAAAAAAAGTTTGACTACAAAAAGGGTTTTTTTTTCCTCCTCCTTTAGCCTAATTCTCCCTCCTAATTAATCCTCTATTTTTCTATATTTTTTTAATTAAAACTTTGCTAGGCCGACCTATTAATTAATAAAAAATAAAAAACAAATCTTTTTATCCTTAAAACTCTTCCAAAAATTATTATATATTTACAACCTAGGAAAAAACCCTCATATATTCTCAACAAAAAAAAGAAGCTACGACTATTCTCCAAAAAAAAAGTTCGACTACAAAAAGGGTTTTTTTTTAATATATTTTTGTTTATGTTTAATCATTATTATTTGACATTGAATTCTTATGTTATTATTATTATTCATCTCTTTTAATTTAGTTTGTTGTCCATTATAGGTTCATTATGGCTTCTTCTTCAACTACAAAAAATAAGACCACGTTAGTTCATCTTGAAGATCTTAACCCAACACATGTTAACCATCATCTACGACTCCGTGTTGTGCATGTATGGATTGTTTCGGATTGGAACAACCCGAAGAAAATCAAAACATTCGAAATGGTCTTTGTTGATGAATTGGTATGTATTTTTATAATTTTTTAAAAGTTTCTACTATATCTGCATATCTATTATTGGGCTTTTTTCTAAACATGCCGTATATTTGTTTTTGGGCTCCTTTTCTTTCTTTGGACACACATATAAATATATAACCTAAGAAAAAGGGGTAAGAATTTGTATTTGATTACAACTGTAACATCCCGAACTTTTCGTGTTTAACTATTTGACTTTCCGTTAGTTAACGTTAGGTTCGTTAAGTTATGTGCCTTATATGTGATTATGAGATTATGTGCTTATGTGTTTAGTGTGAAATGAGTAATGTGATGTTTAATGAAAGTAATCAAAGTGACATTAAGTAATTAAGTGCTTGTTAGTGTGCTAAGACTCCCGGTAGAAAGATAAGCTAAGAAAGTTAAGTTTAGAAGTTGAAGGGTCCTAAGTGTAAGATTAGTAATGGCTGGACAGGGATTAGAGGGCAATTAGGCAGCCCTAATTGTCACAAATCTGCTGTAACTAGTGTGTGAGAAAAGCCCTAGCCGATCCCTTCCCTCTCCAAGCAAAGATCCATTCGTTTCGTGCCGTTTTTGATCAAGTGTTGTTTAGATCTCGAGTCCCCTACATCAAGTGCAGATAATATAGGTATAATCCTCTTTGAAATCTGATTATTTGAGTCATAGATGAGTATTCAACCCAGGCCATGGGGTGTGGGTTGGGTTATTTGATTAAACGTCTACCGATTTCGTGTTATTCGGGTGTTTGAATGAGTGATTCATGTTGTAAAGGATTAAAGGATTGATTGATGGATTAAAGTCATTAAAAGTGTTGTCAAAAAGGTTAATTTTATGTCTCCAGGTCGAATTAATGGTTGATGTTCGTATGGGATTCGATTAAAGGGTTTAAAAAGTTGGTTTTTGGTCGAACTGCGCTTTGTGCGGCGCACAAATGCAATTTTTGAAAGATGGATTTCTGAAGGGTGCCCGTTATGCGGCGCATAGAAATTCTATGCGGCGCATGGGTGGTTTGCTCAGAAAATTGGATAGTTTCTGTGACGAATTTGGTTGATTTGTGCGGTGCACAGCCTTTCCATGCGGCGCACAAATGCTTAATATGGTTTTGTGCGGCGCACAGGAACTTCCACGTGCGGTGCACAAATGGGTTCAGTTTGGTACCTAAGTTTTGTTTAGCTTATAGAACGATCTTATACTCATTATAGGTAGTCGGGAGCACTTAGCAAGCACCGTAAGACACTTTAACTCGTTGGTAAGCTGTACCAAGGTAAGATACACTACTTTGACACGCTGAGGGTTCAACAAAAGCATGGTTTTCATATTTTAACTTCCCTAATGATATCTTGTTCGCTTAAGGGTATTCGGGGTTACACGGGAGGTGATATGGGCTATGTACTTGACCATTGAGACCTGAAATGCAGTCCTCAATGATATGTGATGTGATGTTACGCTATGAAATGATATGTAAGGTCTTGTGATGTAATGAAATGTGACACGTGTTGATGACTATTGAAATGCGCATGAGTGTATGGCTTGTTCATCTAGTTCACTAGACTCTTTAAGTTGCCATGTCACGTGCACGTTTAAGGGCCCAAACGTAAAAGATGAATATGTGTTATGTTTAGGTAATGTGGTCACCTAAACTATATGTAATGTAAATCGAGCTCGTATTTGATGTGAAAGTGTTAAGCTTAACCCGTACTTGCCCTTGCCCGACGGGTGCGTATATGTAGTTGCTTGGGTGGCTCCTTGCAACATAATTACGTGGTTTGAGTATCTCCGGATGGAGTGATTACCCACCAATGTCTTGAACATACGGACTACTCCTGGATTGGCTTGCCATTTCTTAACGACACTGATGGACCGCTGAAAGGCTTATCCATCCAGTCGGGTGTGAGGTTCCCGTTAGGTCTTATGACCGCCTACACACAAACTTACACCTTATATGATATGCGTGACTTAAGTCACACCTGAAATGATGTTATATGTGATGATGAAAAGATGATTAGGCACAACTAAGATGAACGATCCTATATGAATGATGTTTATGGCTATATGAGATGCTTTATGATGATGTGTGCCTTAATGATGAAATACAACTTTTATTAAGTTTTAATTGGACAAACGTTTTCATAATCTTGTGTTATCTTACTTAGCTAATTCGTTAGCTAACACTTGTTTCTTGAAATGTGTTGTTCCCTCAGGTTTAGCAAGCTTTGAGTGTTGATGAATAAAGAGCGAGACATGGGTAGATTGCTTGAAGATGATCATAGTTTACCCATAGTGGCTGCTCCTTTAGACCTTTGATTTGTGTTAAGATTTTTATGAATTGTTAAGACTTGTGATCGGTTGTTTTATGTTGGGCAACCGATGGATTTCCATTTAGACTTGTTTCAATGATATGGCAAGTAACACCGTTTAATGAATAAACCAAACTGAATTTATTGGTTTGGACTTTTAAATGTTTGTTCCGCTTTCTTTGACACCGTTAGGTGAAATTTTTTGGAAATCCTTATTTTTAAATGATGGGTGTTACAACAACTCCAGGAGATCGAAAGATCCAACTGCTTTTCTTCACCTCTTTCATCATCTGACATGTGCCGTATATTTATTTTTGGGCTCCTTTTCTTTCTTTTGACACACATATAAATATATAACCTAAGAAAAAGGGGTAAAAATTTGTATTTGATTACAACTTCAGGAGGTCGAAAGATCCAACTGCTTTTCTTCACATCTTTCATCATCTGACATCTTTCTTTATTCAAATTGAAATTTTTTATTTAACTAATTATTACAAATTAATAAACAAAAGTAACGAATTTGCAAATAAAAAAGAAGTTGAGAAAGAGGTTAACTGGAATCGATATTGATATGGAGTTAATCTTCATATGTTTCGTTCTTTAATTTGTACTTTATCTATTTGAATTTTATTTACTTTTTATTTAACATATTTCGATTTTTTTAAAAACTTTGATTTATATATTTTGAGACTACCCGTCCAATGGACGACCTGAAGACTAGTATTATATGTAATTTTTAGTTTTGATCGAGTATTACGACATTATATAACTAGGGTGTAGGAAGAGCAGAAGACATGAAAATATATATCCATATTTCTTACTCCCTCCGTCCCAATTTAAATGTCATAGTTTGACATTTTTGGTCTTTTTTGTTTAACTTTGACCGTCTAGATTTTCATTTGTGTTATGTAATACTTGATGTAAGATATATGAATCGATTGAGTTTCAAATGTACGTTACAATGATATAACTTTCATCAAGTATTATAAAACACAAACACTAATATTTATGGTCAAAGTTGTGATAAAAAGACTTGGACAACCAAATTTGGATATTTAAATTGGGACGGGGGAGTATTTGACTTGGAAATAGTTGGGGTAGATCGGATCTGACCTGACCAGACCTGATTTGACCCGATCCGACCCGAATCGGTGAAAATGAAAATCAGTTTACTAGAGGTGGTTCACCCACAGAGAAGTTATACCAAACCGAAACAACCCAACAATGTCTTCTCCAACAACAACAGATGATAACAAAAGTAGTTACTATTTCTTAATAATCTTAATATCTTATTATTTTCTTTATTCATTTTCAAGCATATGTAGTTGTTGAAATTAAATAGATAATCCAGTTCTGCATTTTGTTGCACAGAGAAAGCACCTGCTAAGAGAGTTGCAGTTGTTGGCGCCGGTGTCAGGTCAATGTTACTACTTTCATATATATATCTTATAAAATATTTTGCCCTTTTTTTTATTAAGAAAAGATGATTTGAACTACCAAAATACCTTCACTTATTCACTAATTTAAACATCTCTACCTAATATACCTATAATAACCTTAAATCTCAACCACTCGTTTTTTTCTCTCTCCTCAAATCTCAACCACTCATTTTTTCTCTCTCATCCATAAATCATTTTATTACTCTAATTCATTCAAAATCTTTTATCTCAAAAACCGTATATCGATAAATTATAAAAATTGTACGGGTGTTCTTAAAATTTCATGCTCTTTCATTAGAGATGTCATTCGATATACTTTCGACGAATTTTTAAATCCGAGGGCGAAGCCCGTACGGCTAAGGCATTTGGCTATCATACTCTATGACTTGACCTATCACCCCACCATCTCACCGCCGCAACGCGCGAGCACTATCTCTCGTATAATATATATTTATCTTGCCTTTTTGTTTTACTTCTTACTTTTTACGGCGAAATACCCAAATATCCCACCCCACGAAAGGTTACGTTACGTAGACTTTTATTTAGACTTTGGTTTTCTTTGACCTCTGTAGTTGGTTTGGCCATGAAATGAAGGAGTCCTAAACCGAGGGGGAGTTTACTCTAGTTTGTTGATTTTGACCCCAAAAATGCTTTGCTTGTCGGAGGACATGACCAATACTTAGTTTAGAGGAATATGGTAGATAAGTAATCCTTTTAGGGGTTTTAGGGGTAGTTTATATACTTATATGTGGATTGTCATGCAAGATACCTTTCTTATATGCTCATATGACTTATTTGCACCATTTAGGGGTAGTGTTCTCGACAGCTAGGCGGCTTATGCTACTTTGTTTCATAGGTCGATTAGCACTCACTATTATATGTGGGCCCATCGGCCCCCAGGACTTTCCAGTAAATATCTACTTATATCTATGTATGCCTGGTTGATACCAACCCTATTTGCTTCTATGACTTGCTGGGAGGGGTTAAGGGGAGTTGTTGCACATGCCACTCGTAATACTAACCTCTGGGTAGAGGCAAGACTGTCTACATCTCACCTCCCCCATACCCCGCGCACAAGAATTGGGTCATGTTGTTGTTGTTGTGGATTAGAACCCGGATGGTAAGATGTTACCAATGGGGTCTACATATTGTTGATGTTTTTGCTGCTAGTATTATATATTATTTTGATTATTTGTTACATGTATGAAATTTGTAAATAAATTGGTGAGTATAGTAGTCTAGTGCAACATGATGATTGATTGATATTTAGAGGAATGGCCGGCCATATTATGTTGAATCATGAATGAATGACTTGGTTTGTTTCAGTGGGCTTGCGGCTGCATATAAGTTAAAACTACATGGATTAAATGTCACTGTTTTTGAAGCCGGTGAGAGAGCCGGAGGGAAACTAAGAAGCATTTCACAAAACGGTTTAATATGGGACGAGGGTGCCAATACTATGGTATGATATCGATGTTAGTTGGTTATAGACGTAACTTTTTTTTGTTTTTGTTTTTGTTTTTAAATTGTTTTGATGCTGTTTTACTTCGTATTTGTATAGACTGAGAGTGAAGCGGATGTCAGCAGGTTGCTTGATGATCTTGGTCTTCGAGATAAACAGCAGTCTGTAAGTTATATGCTGTTGGATATGGAATATCATGCTTCCTGTAGCATGCGTTGGAAATTTATTTTTGCAAATTTCTTCCATTGTATACTAAATGACATAGTATAAAGAAGAGGAAATTGTTTATATTACTTTTATTCTTGTTCAGATACGGAAGGCTAAATCCACTTAATGTGGCTGTAATGATTTGTCGGCTATGGTTCTTGTTTCGTTTAATTATTGTGTTCATGTGTGTATATGTTTACCATGGCTGAATACTACAGTATATTTCCTTTTGCAGCCACTTTCCCAGCATAAGCGATATATTGTAAGAAATGGAAAACCGGTACTGGTATGATATCTCAACACCATGCTTAAAACTAATCCTCTGTTATATATGAATAAAAGAATTTAAAAGTATAAGATGAAACTTTACTTCAAAATCATTAGTAGAAATTGTGTTTTATTGGACTCAAATTCTCAAGCTCATAAACACTTATCTTTTGTTTTGTAAACTGATTTTGGTTTTCAGGGAATGTAAATAATTATGGCAGTTTATTGTACTGTTCTTTCGTTTTGATAGTTATGAACTCAAATCACAAAAAGAAAGTTGTTTTAGTAAGCGGTCGTAGCTGTCATAGTTTTAGTTTTCTTTTGTACTTGTCAAGTTCATGTCTTATTTACTGAATGTAACTTGGCCAAACTCATGTCTGCAGGTACCTTCTAACCCCATTGCACTGATCCAAAGCAGTTTGCTTTCCACTCAATCAAAGGTTCATTAGTAGCTCTTGGATGTTTAAGTATGAAGTATTCAAACCGTATCTAATCCTTTCATTCTCATACTATCTACCCAATGATTCTCAATGTCAAGGCTCACAAAAACTCTTTATCCTACTATGCTTTAAATCTTTAATAAAAATGATGCATGCCCTTTTCGGTTGTATTTAAAAAATTATCCAAAATTGCAATGGTAATATATTAACACACGAGTTACACAAACTCTTTCCCATCTTGATATCAGATGATTTCGAAATTATAATTTGTATTTCATTACATTGTGTATGTGATTATGGGGTTTGTTGCAAAAATTAAAGCTTCAAATACTTTTGGAGCCATTTTCATGGAAGAAGAACAACTCATCTGATACACAAGAAAGGTAATATATAGGCTTCTTTCCTATTCATCTGTTAAACCCTATTAGGTGCTAACATTTTTATTTATTTATTATTTTGTAGTGTTGGTGCATTCTTTCAACGTCATTTTGGGAAGGAGGTATATGTATATTGTAGCCTTTTTCCTCAGTTCATTTATTCTGGTGTACATCTTTCTTTTGATTTTAAGGGGTCCAAGTTTTCATTTGTGTGGTACTTACTTCAAAATTTGTCCATGCTTTCCGCTATCTTAATTATCTATACTTAATGTACATATGTAAGGTTGTTGAGTATCTCATTAATCCTGTTGTTGCGGGAACAAGCGGTGGAGATCCGGAGTCACTTTCTGTGAGTAACTCTTCCAAATCCATGCTGCTTTATATTGGTGTGGAGATATACATAACTGATTTCTATTAACAAACAAAAATACTAAAAAGCGTGTGGAGGTGCAAATGCAGTCTTTTACAGCCCTGCTAAGTGCTACCTCTCATCATTAACCTTCTAGGTTAATCTATCAACCTCATATTTTCCATACAGATGCGCTATTCATTCCCTGAACTATGGGATTTAGAGAGAAGGTATGTACGCTACAAAATAATATGTAATTCATTCTTTAAGTGAGCTTGATTATCTGTTCCCATGCAATCTACTATGATTTTTTTATTATATTATTTATAAAGCTTAGATTCTTAAATTCGATGTGATGACGGTCAAATCAACATGCAGGTTTGGTTCAATCATTTCTGGGGCATTTCAGTCTATGATCTCTTCTCGAGGCAGGAAAAAGAGTCCTTCAGGAAGCAGCAAGCGCAGGCGTGGCTCCTTTTCATTTTTAGGTGGAATGCAGGTAAGATTGGTGATTCTGTCTGTCAAGATTAATTTATTGGAATCTAATATATTCTTCAAAGTAGGAACGACCATCAATATATTGCTTACTATATTCTTGTAAATCTTTATTCTCATGCAGACACTTACAAATGCACTGAGCAAAGAAGTTGGACAACATGAACTTAATCTTCAATCAAAGGTGCTTGAAATGTCCTATAGCTGTGATGAAAACAAACAATGTTAGTCGATCTATTGTGCTCCAGATCAAAACAAACAATTAAATCAGCAACCTTTTGATGCTGTGATCATGACTGTGAGTATAGTTGTGTAATCTTACGGTGACATTGACATAAAATTGGTTAATATTTTGCATTTTGACGAGACTGTTTTGTCTCAGCAACTTTTTTTGGTGCTATCTTGGTGGATCTGGATTCATCAAATATTCAAATCTGTGGACTAAATATGGAAATTCTTATTCTCTAATTCAGAAATAGGAGAATTCTTGAATATGCACCCATTTGTTTTAATGTTATTAGTTTGTAAGTGCAATTAGAATGTAACTAACACAGTACATGTTCCCAAATTAGGCCCCACTTGGCAATGTGAAAGAAATGAAGATTACGAAGACAGGAAGTCCGTTCCTGCTGAATTTTATACCTGAGGTATGTTATTATACTGTGCGACTTCTCTCATACGGAATTCGTGCAGAACCCCTTAGTTTTAGGCTTTTAGCTCTTTTGAAATTTGAACAATAATCTTTACCATGGGGAAAAATTCTTTTAAAAAGTGTGTTTTTATAATGCAGCTTAGTTATATGCCAGTTTCAGTCATAATCTCCACATTCAAGAAAGAGAATGTGAAGCGGCCCCTTGAGGGATTTGGAATGCTTGTTCCTGCCAAGGAGCAGGAAAATGGTTTGAAGACGTTAGGTAAAGCTTGCCTGTGTATTATCATTGCTATCTATAATTACTATTGAACATTCTGTTATGCAGGCACTCTCTTCTCTTCCATGATGTTTCCAGATCGTGCCCCTGAAGACTTGTACCTTTATACCACCTTTGTTGGGGGAAGTCGAAACAAAGAACTGGCCAATGCTTCAAGGTAGGCTTGATCACTGCCATAATTGTGCTTCAAATTTACTCAAGTATTGAGGAAGTATTTTGCTGTATAATGGCTGTCTCTAAAAACTTCATAAAAGAATCTTCTTGACCATTCCCTATAGGAATATCAATCTGTTGTTTATAATGATAATGACGAGTAAGTTATATTTTAGTTTGGAAACTTTTTTTGGAGAAAAGGAGAAATGTCGGAACTTTCTTGTTGCTGTTTAAGGGGAGGGGACATAACTCAAGCATAATTCTTGCAATTATATATATTCTGTAATAACAGGGATGAGTTGAAGCAGATAGTAACTTCTGACCTTAGACAGTTGCTTGGAGCAGAGGGAGAGCCACAATTTTTGACGTAAGGACACATTCTAGCTTTGCTACTATTTTTAAACGATAGTTTATCTAGATCAAAGGATTGCAAGAATTGCATACCTAGCATTCCTGAGCATTATACAAACAATTACACAATGTAATTTTCAACTTGGACTTTTTCATCACCACATGTTCACCAATTGAAATTGTTTCTTGAAAGTTTAACTTTTTTTCATAAGCCCGAGGTTCATAGATACTTGGACAATGTACAAGTAGCTTATGCTTAAATTGTCTTGTGTTTTTTTGTTCATGTCACACATATAATGCCGTGAGTTTAATTGCAGTCACTATTACTGGAGCAAAGCATATCCATTGTACGGGCGTGACTATGGCTCAGTTATAGAAGCAATTGAGAAGATGGAAAGAGAGCTACCTGGTTACTTTTATGCGGGTAAACCTTTTTGTGTTTGAAATAGAGTGTATATATATACACCTGTTCATATGTGAGCAAATTTGTTCACATATATCATTCACATATGAACATCAAGTTATAATTTAAAGGTTCTCATGGTTCCTCCAATTCAAATGGTTCTCACATGAACCTTTTCCTATATATATATATATTAAAAAAGCAAGTTATAAAGGATAGTAGGTTGATGAGAATGACTAAATGAGGATAAATCTATTAGGTAACCACAAAGGAGGACTTGCAGTTGGAAAAGCAATATCTTCTGGATGCAAAGCAGCCGAATCTGTGATTTCATATTTGGATTCATATTCGGATGAGAAGCGTTGCTAGATGTTGTGGTAATCCTGTTTATAATACAAAAATGAATGAAATTCTGAGCCTGCACCATATAATCTTGCAATTTCTAAATTATTATTCAAAATGCAAGACTTTTCAGGTACGTACATCTCAAGAAGTTTTCTTCCCATCGGGATTGGATAAATATGGCGAAAAAATAGTGTGGGTTTTTCCTGTGTCTTTGAATGTAGTCGAAGGACTAAGCTTTAGTTACTTTTATAATGCAATAATAATGGATCAAAATGCTGTTCCGGATGAAGTTAAACATTGCAAAATGTTGCAACAAAACATGGGACTCGGGTTTTACTTAATTTGCATCTGTAACAAAGGCCTGCCATTTTTGGGTATACTTTTGACTATCTGTTTCAACCAAATAGTTTAAATAAACATGCTTGAATTAGATGTACCTTTATTATAAAGTTTAGGGGGTGAATTTTTGATATGAAAAGTATAAGTTTTTATTCGGTTAATGACAACAGTTAGAAAAATCCCTAAATAAAAAGGTTTTAGGTTATTTTATTAAATCTTTTTTCTAATTTTTTTGAAAAGTTTTCCATTATTTTAAAGGTTATCCTTTGATGGTGAGCCATTTTTGCTCGTTATAGCAGTCTAAATAGATTTTACCTGTGACCGGTTTTGTCCACTTATATGGCCACCTCCAAAATATGTAAGGAAAGATTCAAACCTGAAATCTTTGGTGAGGAAACATATAATTCTGTATCACTAGATGAACTTGATGATGGTTAGCTTCTTTTTTGATTTTTTAATCATGGGTGTCTTACTCGCTTAGACTAAACCCAAGAGTTGACTCGCTTTGCGAGCCATGTCAGAGCAGGTGAGCCTCTGTGGTCACTAGAGTATCTTTTTCTAAGGAATCGGGAATTGAACCTGTGACCTTCTAGGAGTTTCACCTTTTTAAAGACACATGCCCAATTGGTAGACCTCCACCCTAATGTTTTGGTTAGGTTATTAAATTAAGTATTATTATACGAGTATATTCTTACAAGAGGTTTTAGATTAGAACATTTTTAGGTAATATCTTAGGAGTGGTTAGAAAAGGGTTGATTGGAGAGGATGTAAAATATTGTTACGCAAGGGGTCAAAGTGGAAAAATAAAGGCCGGTATAGTCTTTCATAGAAGTTTGTGTCCTCGAAATTCACCCAAGAACTTTGTCTTTGTGCTGTCGTACCTTTTTCTTTTTCTTTCCCTTTTGTCTTACTATACTCCGTATTAACTGAGGTTTTAATATTGTTTAGCTTAGCTAGATAGATTATTGGAGGATTAGTATTTGTTTTCTTGTCGTCTCTTTGTTTAGTGATTAACAAGTTTTTTGACCCCGGGCGTTGCCCCGGTAGGGTGTTGTCCGGGATCGACGTTGCGTCATGCAAAAATATATACATACAACATTACCTAAAAGTTTGGACACTTAAAGTTTACTATAAGGGATAGAAACTAAAAAAATTGGTGGTCGAAACCAAGAGTTTGATGGTAAAAGTTAGAAGCCTTAAAATAAGAGATAGAAAGTAAAAAATAAAATAAAAAATAAGAGATAGAAAGTAAAAAATAAAATAAAAATTGATGATTAAAGTTAAAACTATAATTAAGTTTTGATGATTAAAGTTAAAAACCCAAAAGTCAATTGGTAAAAATTAAAAACTGTCACTTAAGTTTGTATAAAAAAACATTACTTAAAAGTTTGGACACTTAAAGTTTACTATAAGGGATAGAAACTAAAAAAATTGGTGGTCGAAACCAAGAGTTTGATGGTAAAAGTTAGAAGCCTTAAAATAAGAGATAGAAAGTAAAAAATAAAATAAAAATTGATGATTAAAGTTAGAACTATAATTAAGTTTTAATGATTAAAGTTAAAAACCTAAAAGTCAATTGGTAAAAATTAAAAACTTTGTCACTTAAGTTTGTATAAAAATAAGAAACTAAAGTTAAAAAATCTAAAAGTTAAGTGGTAAAAATAAGAAACTTTAAAAGTAAAAAAAAAAAAAAAATCAGAAAAGGACAAAATAGCTGACGTCATGCTGACGTCAGCGCCTGGTACTGTAGTTTTCTCGACTTTAATTGTTATATTATAATAATTGAAGGTCTATCAAGATCCGAATTGATGAATCTAAAACCTATTTGCTTAATCATATATCTACAATAAAAGATGAATTGATTTGCTTAATTTTAATCCTTACGGTAAACATGAATTGAACTCTTAATAATTAAGAGCTAGGTTTTTATGACGGTTATTGGCTGCTTTAACCAAGTAATATGTCTGCATATCTCGAGTCGATTCAAATGATCACCCCATTATTCTGTCAGTGCTTTTAGGACAAAATCAGTAGTGATAAGTTCATAGTCTTTTAAAACCGTTATAAAGCTACAAGTATTAGATTCATCTTCTCTACAAAGAGAGGTGTATCTTACACTTAAAACGGATAAAAAGATGAATCTTTTCTTATCGGGTAATTTTTTGAACTTTTTCGCTAGTCGCTTCTAAAATTGTATATAATGAGATTCGAACTTGAGACACCCAACTAAGGATTCGTGCCTCGTAAATACATGAGCTGAAGTTAAAGCCAAATCAATCTTTTCACTTCTATTACCCAGTAGCATATTCATTATTAATAATAATTTTTACATGTTATAGTTGTTTAATTATCTATAGTCGTCATTAACATCTGTTTGAGAAGTTCATTAAGTTCCAGTACACTATATATCTATGAAAATATAGGGACATAAAGAATCCGTAATCACTTATAAATAATTGGAGTCGTTGTCTGTAGTCCCCCCTCATATTTAATTACCCATAGATCTTTAACTACATTTATTGATTTATACATTATTTCATATAGCATTTTCTGCAAATACGATTTGTTATATAGTAGCATAGACCCATGTTCAGTCCAAACATACTAGTACAATTTTGGAGCAATGCAATAATGAGTATCTAAAGGTTCATGTGAGAATAATCAATTGCTTACAGACACTAGACCTTTTTTAATCATCACTTTGTTCCCGGTACATTGGCACCAACACGTCTGAGCCTTCGGCTCGTTGGCCAGCAAGTAGTTTCGGTTTGGTGGTCACTGTGTCGAACAATTGGGTGCGTTAAGTGTTTTTTATATTTTTAATTTCATATGTATCTGTGCGTGGGTGTGTTGTATAGGTGATGTGAAAAAGACGATAGGTCTTATATTAGTTTTAGAAAGTTTTTTTTTAAAATCCTATTCTTTAATGTAAAACATATTTTATTTTAATTGGTATTAGGTTTATTGTTATTGTTAATAATGTCGATATACACGATGAGGTGACATCAACAAATTGGATTTTTAGTATGGCGGTTCATGGTAAAATTGGTTTAATGCATTGCTAATGTGACACTAACAAACTGGAATTTCCGAGTGATATGATTTGCAATGGATCATGGGGGATCGCTCAGTGGCATTTGACGCGGTGCTTGGCATCGAGAGGTGATCGACACCGATGGTGTTTGGGGTAGTGGATATACCAATGCCGATGGAGCGGAATGCGAGTGTCCGGGGTAGAGAAGATGGATAACAAAAGGTAAACATGATATATCCGTAGTAGGATGAAAAAAAATAAGCCGATGTTCCAAATCTGATGTATATTTTCAATGAAACATGTCATGTCTAAAAGGACATCATTATACATCTCTCATTTCAATTTTGTCCCAAAACATAAATTAAAAGCATGATGTGTGGCACCTATATATTCAAATGAACCCATATCCCCTACCCAAAATCCTATCTCATTATTCTTTTCTCTTCTTCCATTGCAGCAGCTTTCCACTAAATGCATATGCACTCTCTTCTTCATGTCTTCAACTACCTCCCATTACTCTTTTCTTGCTTTTATTTTCAACACCCATTTCTCCCTTTTTAACTTACTAAACACACACACCCAATAAATTCTCCAAAAAAGGACCATAATTAACCAACTACTATTCTACATTATCTCTTTTATCATTTCTTTACAGCCTTTTGTGCAAGAGTAGTCATGTTTAAAGTTCAAATTATTTTCATGCATAATTAAGTTTATATATATATATATATATATATATGCTTATACCGAATTTTTTAGCTTAAACTTGATCCATTTTCAAGATTCTTGAAATGGGCATATACTATTTCTTTCACATAATCATTGTTTTATGGCTTTTCTTGATCTCAAACACATATGCATTACAAACCACTCAATCTAGAATTCTTCTTCAGTTAAGACAACATTTGGAATATCCAATTCAGTTAAACAGTTGGGAATACTATTATGGAGATTTTTGCAACTTCCCTTCAAGTCTTCATGTAAGTATAAAATGTGAAGACAATTCTGTTACTGAACTCAAAATAATGGGAGATAAGCTTCCAAAAGTCAGTCTTTTCAATGGATTTGCTCTGCAAAACCAAACGTTATCCGAAACTTTCTCTATCGAATCGTTAGTTGTTACATTGACAAGACTGACTACTTTAAAGGTTCTTAGTTTAGTATCTTTAGGAATTTGGGGTCAACTTCCTGATAAAATCCATAGGCTTAGTTCACTTGAAGTCTTAGATATGAGCTCAAATTTTATGTATGGTTCTGTCCCAAATGAGATTTCGAGATTGAAAAATCTTCATACTTTGACACTAGATGGTAATTTCTTGAATGAAACTATCCCTGACTGGTTTGATTCATTATCTAACCTTACCATTTTGAGCTTAAAGAATAATTACTTAAAGGGTCATTTCCCTGTTTCAATTTGCAAGGCTACAAAACTTACAGATTTAGCACTTTCCCACAATCAACTTTCGGGTAAATTACCTGATTTAAGTACTTTATCGAATCTACATTTACTAGATTTAAGGGAAAATCATCTAGATTCTGAACTTCCTTTGTTGCCTAAAGGAGTGATCACAGTTCTGTTAAGTAACAACTCCTTTTCGGGTAACATTCCTGAAGAGTTTGGGAAACTTAACCAAATTCATCATGTTGACATTTCATTAAACTCGTTGGTGGGAACGCCACCATCTGGTTTGTTCGTTTTGCCAAACATTACTTATCTGAATCTAGCTTCAAATATGTTAAGCGGGTCACTTTCTAATTCGATCAAATGTGGAAACAAACTTGGTTTTGTCGATATTTCTAGCAATCAGTTTACGGGTAGGCTTCCTTCTTGTTTGGACGCAACTTCTAGTAACAAACGAGTTGTAAAGTTCACTGGGAATTGCTTCTTTGTTGGTAATGGAAGCCATCAAGAATCTGATTGTAAAGAAGGAAGGATGGTAAAGAAAACATATATTTGGGGTAGAGCTTTGTGGGTCCTCATTGTTGTAACTTGTTCCGGGATCTTTTTAGCATCATTTGCGATTCTCATACTAATATACCGCAGAAGACGTCATCCAAGAGAGACAGTTACGCTACAGCACACTGCACCGAAAGTCAGTAAGGAGAGTACACCAACAGGAACCTCTCCTGAAGTTATTACTAATGCTAGTAAGTCATACTTGATATATTCTCTTGTGGTTATTTAGTATTTGGAGTCTATAGTATCAAGTGTAAGACTTTAGAACTTCTTTCATTTGGGTCTAGATCCTGCTCTCAAACGAGGCACTTGCTTTGATTCATGATTTTAATCAAGCTTGATCCTTTGTAAATTCATCTTTATTTTGATTAAGATTTCGGCTTTTAAATGTTTTGTATCCCCCCAAAAAAGAAGTCATACTTGATCAACATCCAATCTCGGGTTGCATTCACTTATCCAGTTTTGTTTCAATCAAACAAAGTTAGTTTATCTCATCACCATTTTAGAATAATTGAGGAGGTATTATAGTTTTCTATCTTGTTATCCAATTAACTCATACATTTTGCAATGTGATTTCAGAAGACCATCAAAAGTTGATTAAAGTGTAACAGAAAAAAATGATCTGTTTGGGGTTCTGTTTCAGGGATTGTGTCTGAAGCATCTGAGTTAGGAACACAAGTTGCCCCATCGTGCCGAGTGTTTTCCATTGAAGATCTAGCAGAAGCGACAGACAACTTTGATCAATCGGCATTCCTGGGTGAGGGTTCCATTGGGAAGGTAACATCAACGTTTCTTAAGTTTTGCTACGCTTCAAGTAAACCAGTGAAATTTCAATTTTGGGTCAAACAGATTAGCTTTTAAACTTCAAAATCTTAGTAGGTTGTGTAATTAGATTATACATTACAGGTGAACAAAAAGAAAGTTGTATACAAGTGGGTGTTAAGGGATGTGTTTTCTCATATTTGTCACAATAACTAGTTTTTTAAGGTAAAAGCTGCATATTGAGTTTGCTTTTATGCAGCTTTACAAGGGAAGATTAGAAAACGGAAGTTGTGTTGCAATACGGTCACTTTCTTTGTTCAAAAGATACTCAAAACGGAACCTGAAAGTCCGATTGGATTTGATCTCAAAGCTTCGCCATCCACATTTAGTTGGCTTCTTGGGTTATTGCATACACGATGGTGGAGGAGAAGATTCAAGTTCTAGCAGAATCTTCCTCGTATATGAGTACATATCTAACGGGAATTTTAGAGCTTTTCTCTCAGGTTGTTGCAAGTTTTTTATAACTTTTTTAATCTATATATCATGAGTAATGATCATGCTAAAATCTATATATGAGTATCTCGGCTGGAAAATATGTTAAGTTTCGGAAAAAAAATCAATTAGCTACTTGCTGACTTAGAAAAATAACACTTGCTAGAAGGTTGGGGGAGCTTTTTTATGTTCATATTTTTCTGGTTTTTTGGCTTGAAGAGTTTGCAAAAGTTAAGGGCGCGTTTAGTTCGAGAAAATGTTTTCAAGTTTTCCATTTCCAATTTTCTAGAAAATGAAAAGGGTTTTTCATTTCTAAAAAACCCTTGAAAATTTTGAAAACGCGTTCAAAATAAAAGATGGAGTTTTCATTTTCCATTTTAGAAAACTAGAAAACATGTTCAAATTCACTTGTTTTCTAATTTTAGGTTTATAAAAGGTTTGGAAAATAGAAAAGTGAAAACAAAAACCGAAAAAAACAGTTTTCTAATTTTAGTGCAAAAGTTGGAAAACGGAATTTTCATTTTCTAGGAAAACTTTTCTAGAAAAATACAATTTGAACGTGTTTCTTGTTTTCCATGTTTTCTTGGAAAATGAAAATGGAAAACATGGGAGTTTTCTTGAACTAAGCGCACCCTAAGTAGTTTCATTATGCATTTTCCCTTCCTAATTATGCAGAGAGCAGGCTGGAAAGAGTTCTTAGGTGGCCAGACCGATTAGCAGTTCTGATAGGAGTTGCAAAAGCTGTACATTATCTGCATACAGGAGTGATCCCCGCTTCATCAAGTAACCGTTTAAAGACAAACAACATATTGCTTGATGATTATCAAATTGCAAAGCTCAGCGATTATGGCATGTCTGTCATCACAGGAGAACTAGAACAGCTTGAGGTATTTTGTATATCTTACACTCTTGCTATGATTTTAGTTAAAAATCATGTACTTACATTCGGTATTTTTGTGATGCAGTCTAAGGGATCAGATGTGCCTAAATCATGGTAATGAACTTATTTTGAAGATATTGTTTAAAGCAAAAAAAGTTTCCTTCCAAGACTTATTTTGAAGATGTATTGCAGGCGTTTAAAGAAGATGGCTGATGATGTATATGATTTTGGATTCATATTACTCGAATCACTTGTAGGGCCAATTGTAAGTGGCAAAGGCGAATCATTTCTGCTCAACGAAATGGTATACCAACTTTTGTGATTAGCAACCATCTAAAATTTCATAGTTTGTCTAAGGTGTGAATGTTTCTTTAATTTGTATAGAAATCTTTTGGAAGCCAAGACGGGAGACAAAGGATTGTTGATCCGGTAGTACTAACAACATGCTCTCAAGAGTCTTTATCGATTGTGATATCAATCACAAACAAATGCATATCACCAGAACCAGCAAACCGGCCATCGTTTGAGGACGTGCTTTGGAACTTGCAGTATGCAGCTCAAGTACAGACCACGGCTGATCTTGATCAGAGATCAGAAAGTGCTTCAATGTGTTGATTGTTTTAGACTTAGTTAGCTAGTCTTAGTTCATATAACAAAATCAATGTTCATTATTCTATTTTAGACTAATACAGTTATAAACCCAAAGTTGTTACAAATTTACCACATTACTTTCTTGCATTTGGCTATATAGTATTTAAATAAAAATTTCGAAATTATAATCTTCAGGAAATACAGAAAGCCCATAGTATGCTTGCAGCACCTTGCCTACCACGCAACGAACCAAAATATTTCCCCCTTTGCACGCAGGTATATGACTTTGTCATTGGAAACCACTTTGCAGGTAAAACGGACAATATTGTGGTGTTGCTAAGCGAGTACATGTAGTCGAGGTGCCAAGGTGTTACTACGAATTTCAAATTAAATCAGATCTATTGTGCTCCAGATCAAAACAAACAATGTTAGTCGATCTATTGTGCTCCAGATCAAAACAAACAATTAAATCAGCAACCTTTTGATGCTGTGATCATGACTGTGAGTATAGTTGTGTTATCTTACGGTGACATTGACATAAAATTGGTTAATATTTTGCATCTTGACGAGACTAGTTTGTCTCAGCAACTTTGTTTGGTGCTATCTTGGTGGATCTGGATTCATCATATATTCAAATCTGTGGATTAAATATGGAAATTCTTATTCTCACATTCAGAAATAGGAGAAATCTTGAATATACATCCATTTGTTTTGATGCTTAATAGTTTGTAAGTGCAATTAGAATGTAACTAACACAGTACATGTTCCCGAATTAGGCCCCTCTCGGCAATGTGAAAGAAATGAAGATTACGAAGACAGGAAGTCCGTTCCTGCTCAATTTTATACCTGAGGTATGTTATTGTACCGTGCGACTTCTCTCATACGGAATTCGTGCAGAACCCCTTAGTTTTAGCTCTTTTGAAATTTGAACAATAATCTTTACCCTGGGGAAAATTTTTTTTAAAAGGAATATTTTGTGGTTTCTATAATGCAGCTTAGTTATATGCCAGTTTCAGTCATAATCTCCACATTCAAGAAAGAGAATGTGAAGCAGCCCCTTGAGGGATTTGGAATGCTTGTTCCTGCCAAGGAGCAGGAAAATGGTTTGAAGACGCTAGGTAAAGCTTGACTGTGTATTATCTTTGTTATCTATAATTACTATTGAATATTCTGTTATGCCACCTTTGTTGGGGAAGTCGAAACAAAGAACTGGCCAATGCTTCGAGGTAGGCTTGATCACTGCCATAATTCTGCTCAATATTGCTTCAAATTTACTCAAGCATTGAGGAAGTATTTTTCTGTTTAATGGCTGTCTCTAAAATCTTCATAAAAGAATCTTTTTGACCATTCCCTCTAGGAATATCAATCTGTTATTTATAATGATAATGATGAGTAAGTTATATTTTAGTTTGGAAACTTTTTTGGAGAAAAGGAGAAATGTTGGAGCTTTCTTGTTGCTGTTTAAGGAGAGGACATAACTCAAGTATAATTCTTGCAATAATATATATTTTCTGTACATACAGGCATGAGTTGAAGCAGATAGTAACTTCTGACCTTAGACAGTTGCTTGGAGCAGAGGGAGAGCCACAATTTTTGACGTAAGGACACATTCTAGCTTTGCTACTATTTTTAAACGATAGTTTATCTAGATCAAAGGATTGCAAGAATTGCATACCTAGCATTCCTGAGCATTATACAAACAATTACACAATGTAATTTTCAACTTGGACTTTTTCATCACCACATGTTCACCAATTGAAATTGTTTCTTGAAATTTAACTTTTTTTCAAAAGCCCGAGGTTCATAGATACTTGTACAATCTACAAGTAGCTTATGCTTAAATTGTCTTGTGTTTTTTTGTTCATGTCATACATGATAACGCCGTGAGTTTAATTGCAGTCACTATTATTGGAGCAAAGCATATCCATTGTTCGGGCGTGACTATGGCTCAGTTATAGAAGCAATTGAGAAGATGGAAAGAGAGCTACCTGGTTACTTTTATGCGGGTAAACCTTTTTGTGTTTGAAATAGATTATATGTATAGGGATAAGTATTTTGGAATGTAACAAACTTTGGACGAATGTCTATAGTGTGAAATAACTAAAGTTGTGTTCATTGTATGTATTTATCTTTAAATTATGTCTATTGTATGTAAAAATTTGTATCTGACCAATCAAAAACTAACAAGTGGCAGCTATATATGGTTACCACGTATGAACTTTTACATACAATAGACATAATTAAAGATAAATACATACAATGAACACAACTTTAGTTATTTAACACTATACACATTCGTCGAAAGTTTGTTACATTTCAGGATACTTATCCCATATATCTAAAAAAAACAAGTTATAAAAGAAAGTGGGTTAATGAGAATGACTGAATGAGGATAAATCTATTTAGGTAACCACAAAGGAGGACTGGCAGTTGGAAAAGCAATATCCTCTGGATGCAAAGCAGCCGAATCTGTGATTTCATATTTGGATTCATATTCGGATGAGAAGCGTTGCTAGATGTTGTGGTAATCCTGTTTATAATACAAAAATGAATGAAATTCTGAGCCTGAACCATATAATCTTGCATTTTCTAAATTATTATTCAAAATGCAAGACTTTTCAGGTTCGTGTACATCTCAAGAAGTTTTCTTCCCATCGAGATTGGATAAATATGGCAAAAAAATAGTGGGACTTTTTTCGGTGTCTTTGCATGTAGTCGAAGGACTAATCTTTAGTTACTTTTATAATGCAATAATAATGGATCAAAATGCTGTTCCGGATGAAGTTAAACATTGCAAAATGTTGTAACAAAACATGGGGCTCGGTTTTTGCTTAATTTGCATCTGTAACAAAGGCTCGCCATTTTTGGGTATACTTTTAACTATCTGTTTCAACCAAATAGTTTAAATAAACGTGCTTGAATTTGTTGTACTTTTATTATAAATAGGTAGGGGATGAGCTTTTGATACAGAAGGTACAAGTTTTTTATTCAGGTTAATTACAGTCGTTTGAAGAATCCCTAAATAAAAGCCAATCAGGTTTTAGGTTTTTTTTTTCTTGAAAAGTTTTCCATTATTTTAAGGGTTATTCCTTAATGGTGAGCCATTTTTGCTTGTTATAGCGGTCTAAATAGATTTTACCCGTGACCGGTTTTATCCTTTTACATGGCCACCTCCAAAATATGCTTAAGGAAAGATTCAAATTTGAAATCTTTGGTGAGGAAACATATAATTCTGTATCACTAGGCATGAGCACGGTCAAAAGACCGGACCGGACCGAACCGGACCGATGTGGACCGAAGACCGAAATGGCACAAAAACTCAAACCGAAGACCGGACCGAATGTGGCTCGGTCGGTCCGGTTCGGTCCCGGGTTTCCTCGGGTCGGTCCCGGTCTATGTAGGGTTGGACCGAAAATGATAAATGGGCTTGAGATGTTGGACTTGTGTGGCTTTGCTAGACAGATTGGAGACTTGCTTGAAGTGTAAGATTAAAAAAGATTCAAAAGCCCAACATAAATCACTCTCTTTCTATCTTCTCCACCCTTTCTGTGTTTCTATAGATATAGTTTTGTATCTATGTAATTATAAATGAGTAAATATATGTAAAAAAAACACCACTTTTCGGTCTTCGGGTTAACCCGGTTTTTTTCGGTCTTTGGACCGGACCGGACCGAAACCCGATATGTACCATTTCTGTGAACCGAAGACCGGACCGAATGGGTCTCGGTCGGTCCGGGTCGGGTCGGGTTCGGTCGGTTCTGGGTCGGTCTTCGGGTTTTCGGCCCATATGCTCATGCCTATATCACTAGATGAACTTGATGATGGTTAGCTTCTTTTTTGATTTTTTAATCATGGGTGTCTTACTCACTTAGACTAAACCCAAGAGTTGACTCGCTTTGCGAGCCCATGTCAGAGTAGGTGAGTCTCTCTCAGTGGTCAATAGAGTATCTTTTTATAAGGATGATCTGTTAGGAGTTTCACTCTTTTAGAGACACATGCCCAATCAATGAACCTCCACCCTAGTGTTTTGGTTGGGTTAATAATTAAGTATTATTATCCCTATTATATATTCTTAGACCAATTGTAACGCTTGGTGAAAGAGCTCAGCAAAACAAAAATGAAGCCAGCGAACGGTTAAGATGGCTCAGTGAAATCCATCGGTGAAAGATTACTCGGTGATATATATCACCGACTCTTTCTCTGTTTTCTACAGAACTTTATTTTAGTGTTATTATCATTATGTATTTATTATTTATGTCTTTTTTTATTAATGTGATAGTCTTAATATAATGTGGTTTTAATTATATATTAATAAACATTGTTATTTATAATTTAAATATATTGTGTAAATGTATTGTATTTTTAATTAAAAAAAGGTGGGGACCAAATAATAGGTGAATGGTTAAGGAGAAAAATAAAAAGTGAAAGAGGTGAAAAGGTGATGTCGCTGGAAAAAAATGTAGGTGTAAAGATTGAACGGTTACAAGTTTATCACACTTTATTATCTCACGTAATCTGCGTATAGTTATGCCATTTTAATCAACAATAAAGGTTTTGTGTGTAGGCGGTCATAAGACCTCACAGGAAACTTCACACCCGACATGATGGGTAAACCTCTCGGTGGTCCATCGGCGTCGTTATGGATAGGCATAACCAAATCCATGAGTAATGTTAAACTCTCGGATCCGGCTATCACGAGCCGAGGAAAAAACTCACTATTCTACCTTTAACAAAACCTTTAAATAAAAATCATAAGTATATTTGAATCTTAACTAACTTCTATATAACTTTAACCCCTTATAAAGAGTATTGAATTAAGACATTAAACATATTTTTTGTTCCAAAAATGTCCCTTTCAGCATATTTATGATTTTCAAAATGCCCCTCCACACACTACAACACTATTTAATGTATGTATAAATATTATATTGGTTTGTTTTTTGCTTTATTATATTAGTTCACTATTTTTGTTATCAATATGTAATTGATTCTAATTTAATTAACATTGATCTTTCTATATAGTTTTAAAACAATTGACAGAATCTCATAATCTATATTTTTGACACACTCTGTAACCAATGTATTCATCCAAAACGGTAGTTATAAAATTCCGCTGCAACGCGCGGGTACTATGCTCATTAATTTATTAAATAATAAATTAAAATAAAAATCTCTCTATATAACTAAGAGAGGATAATTTTTTGATTAGTTGGCAATTATGAGAGAATGTCATGTAGGATTTTTCATTATGTGTCATACTTACATTAATTTCCTAATTTTAAGCATTCTTTTAAAAATTATTCTTTATCCTAATCATCATTAACTAATGGTATCATTATCATTATTATTATCATTGTTATTATATCATTTAGCTTCGTGCAATTAATTATAGGGTTACAAGATTCAAGCTTCTCTCCAAAAAAAATCTATTGAACTTTATCAAGATGTTCTCACTTATGGTGCAACTGTTCTCATAAGTAAATTCAATGTCGCTGCCAATAGTGTTAAAGGAACAAATCGACCCGCCACTACCACAAATTTAAAATTTGGTTTCAGCCATCGACTATAGTGAAAGTTATTAACAATTATGTTGCCCTTTCAAGAGTTAAGAGCAAAAAAGGTTTGAAGGTTTTAGTACTAGACAAAGATGGAAAGCCTACCAATATTACAACTAACGTGGTTTTCAAAGAAGTGTTAACAGATCTTTAATTTTCATTCAATTAGATATTACTTTAATGGTTTTGTTTATCTTCTTTAGTTTGAATTTTTGTTTTGTGGTTACTTTGGCACATTAAAAATATTTGTATTATTTTGCTTTAATTCCATACATCGCACTGAATGGTTTCGTTTATCTTTTTTGGTTTAAATTTTTATGTGGTTACTTTAGCACAATAAAAATAATTGTGTTATTTTCTCTTAATATACCGTGCATCGCACGGGTTTAATCTAATATATATTCTAATTATGCAAAAAATTGACCTGACCAGACCTGATTTGACCCGATCCGACCCGAATCGGTGAAAATGAAAATCAGTTTACTAGAGGTGGTTCACCCACAGAGAAGTTATACCAAACCGAAACAACCCAACAATGTCTTCTCCAACAACAACAGATGATAACAAAAGTAGTTACTATTTCTTAATAATCTTAATATCTTATTATTTTCATTATATAATGTAATATCTTATTATTTTCTTTATTCATTTTCAAGCATATGTAGTTGTTGAAATTAAATAGATAATCCAGTTCTGCATTTTGTTGCACAGAGAAAGCACCTGCTAAGAGAGTTGCAGTTGTTGGCGCCGGTGTCAGGTCAATGTTACTACTTTCATATATATATATATATAGGGGTTATTTAAGAACTCACAAATAAAAAAGAACGCGAGAACAATTCTGGACCACATATTTCCCCCACCTTTCTCTCTTCAATTAAATAAGAAAATTCATCCAAATCATTCAAAATGTTTTATCTCACAAACCGTAAATCGTTAGATGAAAAAAAAGTATGGGTAGTCTTAAAATTTCGTCCTCTTTCATTAGAGATGCAATTCGATATACTTTTGACGACTTTTTAATTTTCGTTTTCTTTTTGATACTTACACATAACCTACACATGTGTAGGTTGAACGAAAATTGTGATTCGGAACGGGCTTCGCCCTTAAGGATATTCATAAAGGGTAGCTGGTGGGGGTGATAGGTCATTGAGGGTGATAGGTCATAGTGTGATAGGTCATAGAGGGTGATAGGTCATAGGGGGTGATCGGTGATGGGTGATCTACCTAACGGGCTCCGCCCTTAGCCGTTATGGCTCCGCCATGGACTGACGGGCTCCGCCCTTGGCCACCATGGCTCCGCCATGGATTGACGGGCTCCGCCCTTAACCATCATTGTTGTGTACAGATGGTTATTTACTAATTTACATGTGAAAACAAAGATCCTACACATGTGTAGGTACACAAGTACAAGGGGAAAAAAACGAAAATTAAAAAGTCGTCAAAAGTATATCGAATTGCATCTCTAATGAAAGAGGACAAAATTTTAAGACTACCCATACTTTTTTTTCCATCTAACGATTTACGGTTTGTGAGATAAAACATTTTGAATGATTTGGATGAATTTTCTTATTTAATTGAAGAGAGAGAAAGGTGGGGGAAATATGTGGTCCAGAATTGTTCTCGCGTTCTTTTTTATTTGTGAGTTCTTAAATAATCCTTCCTCTCTATATATACATATAGGAAATGTAGCTGTTAGATATATATATTTATCTTGCCTTTTTGTTTTACTTCTTACTTTTTACGGCGAAATACCCAAATATCCCACCCCACGAAAGGTTACGTTACGTAGACTTTTATTTAGACTTTGGTTTTCTTTGACCTCTGTAGTTGGTTTGGCCATGAAATGAAGGAGTCCTAAACCGAGGGGGAGTTTACTCTAGCGTTTGTTTTTGACCCCAAAAGTGCTTTGCTTGTCGGAGGACATGACCAATACTTAGAGGACTAGGATTAGTTTAGAGGAATATGGTAGATAAGTAATCCTTTTAGGGGTTTTAGGGGTAGTTTATATACTTATATGTGGATTGTCATGCAAGATACCTTTCTTATATGTTCATATGACTTATATGCACCTTTTAGGGGTTTTAGGGGTAGTGTTCTCGACAGCTAGGTGGCCTATGCTACTCTGTTTCAGAGGCGAATAACACCCGCTATTATACTTGGCCCATCGGTCCCAGACTTCCTAGTTATATCTACTTATATCTATGTATGCCTGGTTGATACCAACCCTATTTGCTTCTATGACTTGCTGGGAGGGGGTTAAGGGGAGTTGTTGCACATGCCACTCGTAATTGTTTTCCTACACTTCTGGTAGATGCCATGTGTAATTGTTGCTCTCATCCCACTTGCTTGGTTTTATGCAGTGTTATGTTTATTATGTTTTTATGTTGATGTTTAATATGTTCAAATGTCCTATTTACTATGTATTGTTAGATGTGCGATAAAGTGTGCTATGTGGTATGTTTCTACTCTTTCTACTCTTAATGTTCAGGTGATACTCGGCCGACAGGTATGGTTACTAAACTCTTTACACTCTTCCTACTTTTGCCTTTTTGGCCGGAGGTCCTTATGGAAGCAGTCTTTCCTACCTCTGGGTAGAGGCAAGACTGTCTACATCTCTCCCCCATACCCCGCGCACAAGAATTGGGTCATGTTGTTGTTGTTGTGGATTAGAACCCGGATGGTAAGATGTTACCAATGGGGTCTACATATTGTTGATGTTTTTGCTGCTAGTATTATATATTATTTTGATTATTTGTTACATGTATGAAATTTGTAAATAAATTGGTGAGTATAGTAGTCTAGTGCAACATGATGATTGATTGATATTTAGAGGAATGGCCGGCCATATTATGTTGAATCATGAATGAATGACTTGGTTTGTTTCAGTGGGCTTGCGGCTGCATATAAGTTAAAACTACATGGATTAAATGTCACTGTTTTTGAAGCCGGTGAGAGAGCCGGAGGGAAACTAAGAAGCATTTCACAAAACGGTTTAATATGGGACGAGGGTGCCAATACTATGGTATGATATCGATGTTAGTTGGTTATAGACGTAACTTTTTTTTTAAATTGTTTTGATGCTGTTTTACTTCGTATTTGTATAGACTGAGAGTGAAGCGGATGTCAGCAGGTTGCTTGATGATCTTGGTCTTCGAGATAAACAGCAGTCTGTAAGTTATATGCTGTTGGATATGGAATATCATGCTTCCTGTAGCATGCGTTGGAAATTTATTTTTGCAAATTTCTTCCATTGTATACTAAATGACATAGTATAAAGAAGAGGAAATTGTTTATATTACTTTTATTCTTGTTCAGATACGGAAGGCTAAATCCACTTAATGTGGCTGTAATGATCCTTGATCGACACGTTGTCCTTTTAATTTATTTTATGTTTATATAACTAGCCAATGAACCCGTGTGCAAACACGGGATGCCATTATGAATTTATAAAATCAAAGTGATATGAATGATCACTTCCTGAATCAGCAGGAACATCATGAGCCATCTTAGTTCGATGCTCATTACTAGAATCAGCAGCGACACTATCATATTCATCTGTGTCTGCTTCAACAACATCATCACCCC
>CM067168.1:150092052-150119057 GCA_034093135.1 Erigeron breviscapus
ACTGACTCATTTTACAAAGTTCCTTTTGAGAGACACTGTCACTATAGATTTCTCATTCCAATCAATTGGACTAGCAACTCGAAACGAGTTCGGTCGAAAGCCTTAGTGAACAGATCAGCTAAATTAAAGTCACTCGGCACCTTTTCTAGGACTATTAATTTCTTTTCAGCACAATTACGTATAAAATGAAACCTTATGTCTATGTGCTTAGTCCTACTGTGCTTAACAGGATTATTGGTTATGGATATGGTGGAATTACAGTCTGTCTTTATGAGAGTACAAAGAAAAACCTAACATTGATAGCCCGAGCTGGTGAATGAGTATTCACTTGCTGTTATGTAATCCGATCTCTCCCCTAAGACTGACATCCACTAATGTCTATTTCCTCAAGAACACCAATTTCTTCATCCCTGTGATTAAACTAGTGCACTTCTGGAACTGACATATAACATAACCAACAACAAAAATAAAACATAAAATATGAGAATCTGTACTATAGATCATCATCTAATTATGATCTTCTATAGTACTTTGTTTATTACAAGATAAATTTACAAAACAGACATAGAATCCTTTAACAGAAGTAAACTCTGTTCAATAATCCCTTGTCCTCCATAATGTGCTTGGAGCTTCCGCTATTGACAAACCATAAACCTGCGGTCTTCCTTAGCAGCTCCTGCACATTCAAAAACAATTAGTTTTTCAAAGGACCCCTAGCCCTGTTGGCTTTGGGTCGATCATTCTCTTCATCCGAAACTATGTCAGCCCAAGATTCACCAGTAGGCACCCAAACCTTAGTTGGTTTAACAGATGAGTTGTCAACAGGCCTTCTGCTAGGTGAAAATTGTGAATTTCTTCCAGCACTAAGCCTACGACTGGGGAACCACTGGACCTCCTTTGATCAAAACCCTTATAATTCTTTTGAAATCTTGACATTTTCTCAGGAGATGATGAAGACATTCTCCTAGGATTATGTCGCTGAAATAAAGGATTAGAATTCAACTTAGCTTCAGCCATTAATCTTTCATAGTAAGCACTGTTGGGTTTATCTCTTAATTTACTGGACTGACTCGAACTACTAGAACCTTCTCGAGATGAGACTCTTTTAGACTTACTACTACTTGTCTGGGTTCTATTCTCAATCTCCTTTTGTAAGACACTTCTAGATTGTACAGACTTATCTCTAGGTGAGACACTTCTAGACTTCTCAGATCTGTCTTTTTCAAATTTTCTAAATCTTAAGTAGTTCTTAACAGCTAGACTATCAGAATTTCTCTCAGCATATTCCTCATAATATTTATTCTTGTAATCTTTCATGGACATGCTGTGCACAGACCTACTGTTTTCACTAGAATCCTTATCACCTCTAGATTTTTCAGGTGACATCCTAGATTTATTCTTCTTATAAGGACAACAGCTTGACACGTGACCTACCTCACGACACTTAAAGCATGACCTTTTAGAAGCCTTTTTCAATAAATCACCATGTAAAATCTCAGGCACTGGAACCCCATGACCTCTTAGTTCATCTATATGTTCAAGGGCTCCATAAGCCTCTTCCCAAGAAGTCGGTGCTTGTATGGGAGGTGCATACCGATTCACAGTTTGAATCTTTGGATCAATGGATAACATTTCTTTAATTTTTCTTTCAGCAAATTGTTCAGGTGTTTCAGATTGAACACTCAAACCTTCTGCATTAATTGTAGAAGTTTGAACAAAACCTTTCTTGAAAACAGTATCTTTAAAGTTCTTGCTTTTAACAGGTTTTGGCAAATGTTCAGATTTTACGGGTTCATCAAGACTCCATATTTGATCAATATTTTCAGGATATTTACCGTTTAAATCTGACTCCTTTGCTGAAAAAACTTCATCATTACCTTTCAAAGTAAAGTAGACAATTGTTTCCATTTCAACTTCTTTTTCAATTTCTTTTAATTTATTATCCACTGTCCGTTTGGCTTCACTTGGGTCTGAGTGAGCCGTAGATTCACTAGTCTTGTTCCCAGATCCCTCTGACTTAGACATCTCAGGGATAAGAACATCACTAGTTTTGGTCTTCAGAGGGTAGTCTTGGGTACATTTTCAGGACTTGATTTTTCAGATTCTTCTAAAGTAAGCTTCTGAAAACTGTCATAATTGTGACTAAAAGGTGGCGGAACGGCATTATATTTCTGAACAAGACTAGGTTGTTCACCTTTAACTTTTGCATCTCTAAGGTGACCCATCATAGTTCCTATGTCTCTCATTTTATTTAGTTTGCCACTTAGTTCAACAATCTGTACCCTAGAATCTGCTAATTCTTTGTCCTTTTTAGCACTTTCTTTCACTACCCTTTCTAAATCCTCTTCTAGCATTTGTTTTCTGCCTTGTAACTGAGCATATTCTACCCTAAGTAACTCAAATCTATCTTCTTCAGATTTAATCCGATTAAGATATTCTTTGGCATGACCTTTAAATACCATAACATCAGTAGATAACTTACTTCTATCACTAGTGGCATCATTTAAAAGGGTCTTGGTAGAGTCGAGTTCCTTTCTAAGGACATTTACTTCGCAAGACAGACCTATGCTACTTTTACAAACAGAAATAAGTGAATGTAGAGAAAGACTTACCTGTTGTTCTGGTGCCTCAAGATTGGCCACAAAATTCACGAGCTCTTCTGTACTAAGATCATCATGTATCTCAATCTTTACATCCTTATCCTTTTTCTCAGTTTTCACAATTTCAATGGCTTCAGTGAAAACATCCTCATTCTCAACTCTTACTAGTTCTGACGGTTCAGATTCCTCTTCTACCTTCTGATGAAAACTATCATGATCATCCGTGCTGGCATATAGTGTATAGTCGAATGAATTATCAACAAGATCATTCATTCCTCCATCAAAGTCATGAATTTCTGCCAAGAATGCATGATTCTGATCATCGGTACTAGTCGAACCCCAATTTTATGTACCATCAGATTGAACAACTAAGGCTCTTGAGTTGTTCGCTTCTCCTGAGCTTCGGTTCCCAGTATTAGCATATTGATGTCCGAAATTCTGACTCACTATAGAACCACTCTGATTGAAGTTCTGACGGCCTGTAGCTGAATTGTTGTCCCGTCTTGGCCTCTGACACTCTCTTGCAAAATGTCCAAAACCATCACAGTTATAACACTTCACCTTGGTCTTGTCAAACCCTACTTTGCCATTCACAACCTTTCTTCCGGTTCTATCTGTGAAACGCTGAACTCTCAATGTTAACATAGCTAATTGCCAGTTCAGATCCATTTCTTCCAAATCATCTGGATCAACTTGCTTGTAATCCTCCCTAACCAAATCAGGATCAGTTAGTTTTCCTCCAATTAACTTTTCATGAGCAGACACAAATGAAGCGAGCATGCCCAATTGTCCCTCAGCAGATCTTATGCTCATCGGCATCCCTGTGTAACTCGAGCTTGGAGAACTACCATTCTGACTCCCATTATGCACTATCATGGCCGATTCTGGAGAAGTTACATACATCAAGTTGCTATCAGAATCCGTTGACATCTTCATCTTGTCATCATCTCCACTATAGAAGGCATTAATCCCTCCACTTGAAGATTTTGCAGAAGGAACGCTTGATTTGCTATGATAAAGTTCAGGACGCTGAACAAAATCACTGCTACCTGCTTCCTTCGACTTTCATTTCATATCTTGACCTCTCAGCTTTCGAATGATCTGATCCAGAGTCCATGTGCTAAATTCGGGATTTTGTTGGATTGAAGTCACAAACCCTTCCCACTTAACTGGAAGAGCTTCCAACAACTTCTCGATAACATCTTCTGGATCAGGTTTGTACCCAAAGTATGCAAGCTCAACCAGCAAATGACTGTAACGAATCAAGATCTCATCAAGAGGTTCATCTTTGAAGCTAGTAAAAACATAATACTGCTTCTTTAGCAAATCCTTCCTTCTCTTTTTGAGATCATCATCACCTTCACAATGCTCTTTGAGTGCATCCCATAAGCCTTTTGCACTATCATACATTTCAAACAAGTGCAAGAATTCCCCTTGGAGAGCCATTCGGAGTGATCCTAAAGCTTTACTTTCTGCTTCGTAATCTTTCTTTTGATCGACAGTCATTTGCTCATACGAAGCTGCTTTTCCACCACCGAACCAGTAGGTTCTTTGTCATTTTGCACAGTGGGATGAACATAACCATTAACAATACATATCCACATCCTCACATCCATTAACCTGCAATATGACTAGAATCTGCCCTTCCAACTGAAATATCTATCAAGGCTTATCAACTTGGGCGGTGAGTTGGCCTTTCCGGTTTCGTGATCCATCAAAATTAATTGATTCAGCAAAGATTGATAATTTGCGGGTAATTGAGACGTCATTTTCTCCGAGCTAGCAAAATTCACGAACTGTTTATAAAAACGAGGTCGTAAAAGTTCACGAGGTCGTGAAGAAACACGAGGTCGCAATTAACTACTCGAGGTCGTAATTGAACTGGCGAGGTCTTAAAGAGCTCACGAGGTCGCAAACGAAACACGAGGTCGCAATTGAACTGGCGAGGTCGTAATTAGCTACCCAGGTCGCAATACGAGCTGGATGAGGTAATACGAGCCCGCGAGGTCGCAACAGCTGCTGGAATCCTTAGATCTCTTGAATTCGAAACCCTAAACACCAACAATAACACCTTCGACTGCTGCAAACACAAATCGAGGTCACAAACAAGATTTCCGGTTGTAAACTCGTGAAAGAATCACGTTAAACGACCCTAAATCAATATTGTCTATCACCAACAAGCTATAACCTTCCGGTATTAAACCAAGAGGCTCTGATACCAATTGTAAGTCCCCTGGTACGGATCGTCAATAGCTTGCTCAGTTATCTTGAGGTGCGGAATCCCTCACAATAACTTGGTGATCAACAAAAAGCCCCTAGATCATCTGCGGCCTCGCAGATCTTCTTCGGGCTAGCGGAACAACCTTTGACGACTATAACCTGCAAATATGCTTGATATTTCGACAAATGTTCAACCCTAATCTCTGTTAGGGTTCGATATATATAGGTAACACCCGACATGGGCTTCAGCACATCGGCCTCGTAAACCCAGTCCAACCCGTCACTAATGCGAGGTCGCATTCTGTGATTGGCCTCGTATTTGACCCTGCAAATACGGGGTCGTATTACCTATTGGACCTCGTATTTGACCCTGCAAATACGGGGTCGCATTTCCTCTGTGAATTGCGAACTCGCAATTCACACTTAGCAGATTTACTATACATTCAATACTTAAACTTAATCTAGTATTCTATGCATAATACCAAGTTCATTAATGACAATCACATTACAAAGACATATAACAATATAAGCCCAAACAATCTAGACTGATATTGACATAGATGTGCACTTACATTTCTAACAAAACAAGAACAACTTAATAAAAGTGTATAGATGGTATGATAAACCCATTTTTCATCTATTTTAAACTTATCTTACAATATCTGCTAAAAAAAATTAAGTCGAGTATATTAAGTATTTTGCATATATTTAAAATGTAAGTTTTTTTACCTTATCAATACATGAATTGAATTTGGGAAAATTTAAGACTCTGATGTGAGCAAAAAAAAGTGCATTATTGTTGGAAATTTTTTCTGATAGATTTCCCCTAAAATTGGTGTTTAGTATATGTAGATGCAATGATGTTGAGCATAATTTTACCGCTAAAAAATGATTTTATTAAAGTGTATAGATGTTATCGATAAACTCATTTTTCATCTCAAGTTAAACTCAGTGTTCATGGTGTTAGTTTATTATTATTTAGAAAAGTTTACGCTGTGTTGTGATTGATACAGTCTTATTGGTTATTTCACTTCGGCTAACACTTCGCTTAGGCTAGATTTTTTAGTTTTAATAATTTGTATATGATAACGATGTATAAATATTTCAAAAGTTAATAAGTATGAATGAAATTTTTGTTTACGTATAAATAAAATAGAAGATACATTTTAAGTTTAAAATTAGTAATTTAATATTTAATTTGGTATAAGAAAATAATCTGTTTTTTTATTAAGTTTATAATTGTACTAAATAAACATGTTTTATCTTTATATTTAATTTTACTTCATCAAAATACAAAGGTATAACAAAAGTATTTTCAGATTTCTATACAATAATAACCATTTCAAAACAATAATATCACCATTTTAAAAGGTATACCGTCATTATACAAAACATACATATCCTACTAACCATCTTTGATGCAAACAATATTCGAATAGTAATATTATCGCTTTTCAATATGTTTTATCTCTAATAATGTTTGTATATTTAATATGTTTATCTCGCGTATTACTCGGGAAAATAATATAGTACACTATATATGAATGTGTATATTATGTATATACCAATATAATTGTTTACTTTTAATATCATAAGTATTTAGCTTCTAAACTTTTTATATGTACCTGCCTATCTTTCTATTCTACTAAAAAAGGAAACAATCTAACATAAGATTTGTTTAATTGTCAAGCTGTTAAGCTAATCCGTACATAATTGTGAGGTAATGGATGATGAAATTAGTGGTTTTTTATGGTGTATTTAATGTCTGTAAGTAATATATATGTATACTTAAAAAATGGGCGGGCTATTTGGTTTTTGAATGTGAAAGGAAAGAGAGTGCAGGGAGAGTGGAGAGAGAAAAATTAAAAGGGTTTTTTAATTATCAGATCTGAAATATCTTTTAGAAATCTCCTAATTTTTCTTTCTCCTTGTTAATCCATGTATATACATACATCTATAAATTGAATTCTTTATTTATTGTCTTGAATTAGAGAAGAAGAAGAATAAGAATTAAGAATATAGAGATGTATACGGCTTTTGATGATGATGATGATGATGATATGTAGAGACATAGATATGTAAAGTAACTTCTGTTAAGGCTGTTGCCGCTGATGATGATGATGATGATGATGATGATGATGATGATGACGACGACGATGAAGGAAAGAAAATCTTTTCGGATGTAATCAGCCCGTCAAGAACCATATATGGTGAGTTTTATTTTAAATTTAATTCTTTAAATCATCTTTTATATATTTTTATAGATATGGGTTCTATAATTTGTTGTTGGAACATACAAATCTTGAAGTAATCATTCTACTTTTTTTATAAAATTGTGGGGAAAAAAAAGTGGCTTCAAACTTTTTGGGTTTCTTTAGATAAGATTTGGGTTTTAATGATATGTTTTTTGATTTTTGTTATATAGGTATATACTATTTTGATGGTGATCAAAAGGTATTGGATGATTTATATTCTTATAAAGGTGAAAACTTATTTTATTTTCATATGTTTCGAGATAATTATTATGTAGTTGATTTTGTTGTTTCTAAGTTTTTTGACCTAATGCAAGAAATAAGGTAACTTTGATAGGAGAAATGTATATGTTGAATATAGTAGTTATATGTATCAATAATAGATTCATATCAAAACACTTTCTAAAGCAAGATCAAAACAACCCGAAAAATGTGTTAATCAAACATGATCTTTCGAACTTTTGAGTTTTTATTAAGGATAATTACTTATTTATTTTAGTCGCAAGGAGCAGAAAACAAAGTGGGCTATGCTAATATGATGACAAGGTATTAAGTGATAACATTTGTGTTCATTTTGTCCGTCTTTTTCTTTTGTTAGATGTAATGGGACTTAACAAAGCATTAGTATTTGAAAAGTACATGCAACAAGAATGAAGAGGTGGCTGCCACCACATGAATGATATTGAAGATTAGTGTTAAAAATGGATCGAGACATACCTTTTGGGGGTAAAATGTTGTTTATATAATGGTATGTAAGGGAAATATGCAAGCTTTTATACGGTAAAAGGTAAAATTGTACGTTTTTGTTTTGCGGGGAATGGGGGCAAACATGTTATTTATGTTAACTAAAGAAGTCTGGCCGTGGTCGATAGTTAGCAGATTTTGAGTTCTTTTTTGAATATTGTGATAGTATTTATGTGTTGATAGCATGGGTTTTGATAAACTAAGATTACATTTTAATAGAAAAGACTATTAAAAGATTTTGTTTTGAGCTTTTCCATGTCAATTTAGTGAAGGGTATTCAAAATGAGGCTCTTATTGAACTCTATGTTTGAAGGGACGTAGAGCTGTTGGGATTAGCCATGTTGAACAATTAGAATGTGTAATTTTATACAATTAGAATGTATATGAAGTTAGAGTTCTGTGCATATTCCACCAATTGTGTGGTAGATATGAATTGTAACTTTTAATGCTCATGGCCACTTGATGTAGTAATGTTGCAGGAGTCTCTTATCATATTATAATAAGGTTTTTGTTTCATAACCTCCTGCTTTCAATTGGGCTACAGACAAACAAATGCAATTACCAAAATTTTAGGATCCTACATGATTTGGGTTCGTGCCTACAGATGAGACACATATATTCTTCTATCCTCATTCATCAGAACCATTAATGGGAACGATGATGAGTAATGACTATAAGAAGGTTGGGCGCTGCTACCGTCTGTGGAAATGATGAAAACATGGAGATGGTCAACGTTTTACTGAACAAAGGTATGATATGTGGGTTTACATTGGTTTGTGTAATAATAGAAAGATAAGTTAATGATAAATGCAACTAAGTAGTTGGTTCAAATACATTTGAGATGCAAATCTTGCTATGAAATTCTCATTATGTGGATGAAACCATGTGAATTCTAAATATGTGAATTTTGTAAATTTAAGAGTTTTAGTACTAACAAAATGTGCCTTAAACTGATTCTTTGATGCATCTTTGATGGATTGCATATTGCTACTCTTAATTTTGAGGATGTGCTAGCACATCATCCATCCATAATTGATGTTGCAATATCATTAATAGATTAGTCGTATCTATAATTTATTTAGAATATTTACATTGTGTTCTTTAAGAGATAAATCTTGTATTTATTTTATAGTTATCTCCTACCATAATTAGGGGAGACCCTTTTGTATATATAGGGATATTATGTTAATGAGAAGAGGCAAGCAATTTTATAATCTATCATGGTATCAGAGCAAATACGATCCTCTCCTCTCTTCATTAGGTCGGATTCCCCCCCCCCCCCCCACCCTTCTCTTCTTTCTGTCCCCAATGTTTTGAAAACTGGACCGGACACTGAACCGGCTTTCATAATATTTTACTGGTCAGACCGGTTAGACCGAGTTGAACCGGGTTTATATAATATAAATAATATATACATATATGTACATAAATTATTGTTTAACTAACATTTATTTATAACAATGTAAAAAAAATTAATCCTTTTATAAATTAGGTATATATAAAATCTTAATGGCTCACAAATTGTCTATTTATGTCATCTAAATCCACTCTACATATATCACTTTACTATAATTAATTTGAAATAAAAAACAATTGGGCATGATAAAAAATTAAAAATTACCATCAATAGAACATTAGTGGACCCATGTAATTGTGTACGTTTATTAAGATGTCTTTTCTTCCTTTCTTTCATATCTCAGTACACTACCCACCACCCTTTTTACATAACTTACACTTCCTTAATCATGAACATCATAAAATATATAATCACCACCACTCAGTGAAATCTCAGAATTCAGATCACCATCACCGTAATCATTCACAGTTCTCATCGTCTTTCTAACTTTTCAGCCGATTAGCCCTCAGATTCACCTTTGGATCCACCTTCCACCACCGTTGTCATTCAGATCTACCTTCCACCATCACTGCCGCCTTTCAGATCCACCTTCCACCAGCCGTTTGGCTCGTTTTTCCAGCAAATTCTTCGCCTATTTGGCCATTTGACCGATTCGCTACGGTTCGAAAGTGGTCCGGTTCGATACGACTCACCAGGTTCATGACGGTTTGCTCCGGTCCACTTTCGCTGAACAAACCGGTATCTATTAAACCGGATTTCTTAAAAATTCCGGTCAGATCGCGGTCCGACCGATCTGACCGCCCGGTTTGAAAACATTGTCTGTCCCTGTTCGACCAAATCCCTGTTGCCCCCTCACTGTACTTCTTCCATCTCTTCTATTATGGCTTCTCCGTTACATCCAGCAGTCACAGTCACTAACATCAAGACCTATATCCCTATAACCCTAGATATTGAAACCGACCATTACATCACTTGGTCGGAACTCTTTAAAATCCAGTGCAAATCCTTCCAAGTTTATGATCATATTCAACCTCCTGTTCGTGCTACTACATCTACATCATCTGACAAGGATAAAGAAAAAGAAACCCCACCGTAGGAGCTCTGGGAACGACGTTGGGGAGACTTTTAGTCCGGTTGTTAAACCGAGTACTATTCGCACTGTTTTAACTCTTGCTTTATCTCGATCTTGGTCCATACATCAACTGGATGTTACTAATGTTTTCTTACATGGAAATCTTAGTGAGACTGTCTACATGTACCAACCTATGGATTTTCGTCATCACCAATATCCTGATCATGTGTGCTTACTGAAGAAGTCTCTATACGGGTTAAAACAGGCACCGCGGGCTTGGTACCAACGTTTTACTGATTTTGTATTGTCCATTGGTTTTCGGCAGAGTAAGTGTGATAATTCCTTGTTTATCTATCAACGAGGTTCTAATATGGTTTATTTACTTATATATGTTGATGATATCATCCTTGCATCTTCTTCTACTACACTTCGAGTTCGACTTATTCATCAGTTAGCTGCTGAATTTGCAATGAAATACCTTGGTCCTTTAAGTCATTGTCTGGGGATTCATGTGACCAGGAAGCACAATACTATGTTTTTGTCTTAGCAATCCTATGCGTTGGAGATTATTGATCAAGCTGGCATGTCTTCTTGTAAGTCGGTTGCTACACCTGTGGACACAAAGTCTAAACTTAGTGTCTCTTCAGGTTCACAGTTTGATGACCCCACATTATACCACAGTCTGGCTGAAGCACTTCAGTATCTTACCTTCACTCGACCAGACGTTACATATGCAGTTTTTCAGGTTTGTATGCATATGCACTCTCCTTGTGTTGGTCACTGGGATGCACTTAAACGCATCCTTCGCTACATTCAGGGCACTTCTTCTTATACTTTAACTTTGGGCTCTTCACTTGATTTATCTTTATGTGCTTATACTGATGCTGATTGGGCTGGTTGCCCAGACACGCGACGTTCAACTTTTGGCTATTGTGTCTATTTGGGTACTAATTTATTATCATGGTCTCCCAAACGTCAAAATGTTGTCTCTTGATCTAATGCAGAAGCGGAATACTGTGGTGTGGCAAATGTGGTTGCTGAACTTTGTTGGATTCGAAATCTATTATTAGAGTTACATACTCCTCTTCGGCGGGCTAGTTTGGTCTATTGTGATAATATCAGTGCTGTTTATCTATCTGTGAACCCAGTGCAACATCAACGTACAAAACATATTGAATTAGATATACATTTTGTTCGTGATTTGGTTCAACGTGGCAGTGTACGTGTTCTTCATATACCTTCTCGATATCAAGTGGCTGATATTTTTACTAAAGGTCTTCCAAAGGTTTTATTTGATGATTTTCGATCCAGTCTTAGCATTCGGCCTCCCCTTGCTCCGACTGCGGGGTGTAATAGATTAGTCGTATCTATAATTTATTTAGAATATTTACATTGTATTCTTTTTATTTTATAGTTATCTCCTACCATAATTAGGGGAGACCCTTTTGTATATATAGGGATATTATGTTAATGAGAAGAGGCAAGGAATTTTATAATCTATCAATCATGGTAAGCTTAATTAATTTTTTTTTAATCTTCAAAGTTAGCTGTGAATAAATGCAATTAGTTTCTTTCAAGTTTGTTCTTATGACGGGTGCTAATTACAATATGCATTGATTATTTTATGTAAAATTGTATCAGAAGAGTACTACTTGGTGTTATGCCTGAGATTTTCACCTCCAAGATCTTCGGGTCCAAGATCTTCGTGGTCCAAGATCTTGGGGCTCTAAGATATCTGACCGTTATTACTTTGACTTAGTAGTACAGGAACAGGTAAAATGGAAGACTTGCCCCCAAAGTCGGAATTTATGGTTGAAAACGTGTGGAAATGGCCCCACAACGTCCATTTATCAAGTCATCAAGTCAAAGAGAAGAATCTGCTCAAGATCCCTGATTTCCAGCTCAAGATCCCAGATTTTTAGGATAGTTAGTTGGCATCTAGGTCTATAAATAACGAATGAGGCTGATCGATTTAGGATATACTTTACTTACTAGCAATACCTCTGATCACTTGTATTCACACACTACTCTCGTTACTCTTATCTTTATTCTCACACTTAGCGATAATCGATCAACCGAATTCCACCATTGTAATCATTTTAACAATCATTAATAAGAGAACAAAGGCAGGGACGATTGCTTCCTCCCGGGGTTTTTATGCCGGCAATCTAGAAGGATTAAGGGCTTTTCCTCGTCAACAAATCACGGTGTTCTTATTCCTTTATGCATTTTACTTTATTTATAGTTTATATATCGTTTTTCTTACGATTATCGCTCATATCTTTACATTTTGCTTACTTTTGATCAACTTTTACAAAGTAATCTTTTTATTTACGTTCAAGTACTTTAATTAGTCATATTTCATGCTTTTATATTGTTTCTTAACGAATTATTAAGTATTATCACGTTTTAACGTTATTTATTCAAGATCTTGACACTCTATTTGTTCATTTGTTAAGTTTTATAAGTAGATCTTTACTTTTACAGTCTTATCTTGATAAAAACATTCATTTTAGCTTTAATTTACGTGATAATTCAATATTTAACAAATATGTTACATTTTCGCATTATTTTAACGTCTCAGTATACTGACCTTTAAAGATCTTTAAGCACACAACCTCACGAACGAAAGTTTGGTTACATAATTAATATGGGTCTTCAACGTAGATTATCTTAGGTAAATTTTTGACCAAAACAATTTGGTGCCCACCGTGGGGCAAGTGGTGCTTTTCTCAAATTTTTTCTTTAAATTCGCGATTACATTATCTTACAAAACTTATTGCGAAAATGTCATTTCAATCCAGATCTTCTTCTTCTTTTTTATCATCTTCAATTTCAGGGACAGATGGCTCTCCTCTTCATATCCAATCATCTCATAAGGAAGATGGTGATTCGGCCAAGATATTGACATCCGGGACAACTACGTTGGATCCCATTGTTAATTCTAACCAAGATCTTGTTTCTATGATTTTTCAATTTAAAGAACAGGTACAAATGATGATAGAAATGCAAAGATCAAGGACCAGAAAGCCGTTTGGAGCAGAAACCACATCTTTGCATCCCGAGATCTTGGATTCCGATGTCATGGAATCTTTAAGCAAATATCAAGGAGACATTCTAACCAGACAGCCGCCATTTGTGATGCATCATTCAACTCATGCTGTCAAGATCTTACCAAATCGGGATCTGGACATCACTCAGGATCTTAAAGCTCAGGATCTTAGAGCTCAAGATCTTAAAGCTCAGGATGTTGACGCTAAGGATTTTGACGATCATGGTATCAGTTCTGAATAAGTTCCACCAAGAATCCATGTTGGGTCAAAAATCGACCAAGTATAATTTGTTCAGAAATAGCTGAAGCTCAGTGAAGAATACTTGTACAGAATTCTGAAGCCGTTCAGAATTAGTTCACTGAAGCTTCACTTCAGTTCAGATCAACGTATCAGAATACCATTCAGCTGAAGTCAAAGACTGAAGACTGAAGAAAGAGAATCAGCTCAGATGTGGAACTCAGAAGTTGATTCTACCTGATCGAATACTGAAGCATCTCAGTGTAAAGTACTTACAACACTTTACACTGATTACGAGGAAGCCTTTTTACTTTACTAACCTTACCCAGTTAATAGCTTTAACTATTAACAAGTACAAGGTTGAGTAAAAGGTTGGGAATAAAGTGTGAAACGTCACATCAACAACTTTCACACTTAAACCTTAAAAGTACACATGTTAAGGAATTGACTTTAATTCCTTAAATGCTCCCAACCATATTTGTACGGCCTGGTCCACATCAGCATGAACCTTGCCTATAAATATAAAGGCTTCTCACAACTTGCAAAGAGCTTGAAACTTTAGCATTGCAACTTGTGAGATATACTCTAAGTAATTCTTAAGAGTATTTCCAAGTTATAAGATCACTTGTATTTGTAGGTTGTTTAGATATTTACACTTTGGTGTTTATCTTTGTTCCGCAACAACCTTTGTATTTGTTTATATCAATAAATCAAATACATTGAAAAAGTACATCGTGTCTCAATGCTACATACTTGATCTATACATATTATTTATATAGTTTCAGCACTTATTGTTTCTTGCATTTACTTTCAGTTCCTTTACCTTATTGTTTATCCATATCTGGATCGTATTCTGAACTGGTCTACTTCCAGTTAGAATTACTTGCCAGTCGGGTTTTAATCATCTATATTTGGGACTCACAATTGGTATCAGAGCAGCAAGGTTGAATTATATTAATTTCTTAACCTTTGATCTGCAAAGATGGTTGACCAAGTATTCAATGAAGGCCCTGACCCTAATGCTACTACTCCACCCCTATCATCAACAACAATATACCATCGCATAATGTACACGTACACTTTCCAAATAATCATGTTCCCAAGTTTGATGGGAACAGTGAAAATTTTCAAACATGGAAAGCATGCATGCTCAAATATATTGCTGGTGTTGAAAGACATTTGACCGATATTCTTAAAGAAGGACCCTTTGTCCCCATGAATGCCTCTTCTGTTGTCAGAAATGCCGATGGGACTCCTAGGGTATCACCTAAGGAGAAGGATCATTGGTCTGAGGAAGATCATAGGCTGGTAGACCTTGATACCAAGCTACAAAATATGATCTTGTATGTTGTTCCTGAAACTCTTATGCCCACCCTTGTTTTACTTGAAAATTCAAAATTAATGTGGGAGGAACTTATGACACAGTTTGAAGGCACCTCTGAGACCATAGTCATAAGAAAAGTTGCTTTAAATAAAAGATATGAGTCTTTTTTTGCTATCCCTGATGAAACTTTAACTCAAACATACATCAGATTTACTAATCTGGTAAATCAATTGAAAGCCCTGGGTGTAACTAAAGACAAAGAAATTTTGTTAGAAAAGTTTTGTGACATCTTACCTTCTAAATGGGAAAACTTGATCTTGGTTTTGAGACAAGGAAAAACCTTGCACAGTCACACTCTTGCTTCCTTATATGGAGCCTTCAGATACACTGAAGAGAACAAAGCTGAGAGAGCTGTGGCTGAGCAAGATGTCAAAAATCATGCTTCTACCAGTTCAGTCATGGTTCAGTACTCTGAGCCACATGGGACTGCTCTACTATCTTCTGAGAGTGATCATTTCTGACTCGATAAAGAAGATGGTCTCTGAAATGTTAAAAACTGGTATTTCTGGTAATGTAACTCATGATTGTGATGAGGATGACAATGATGATCTGGTTGCCATGCTGGCTAAAACGTTTAATCGTTTTAAGGCCAAATCAAATCGATCTGGCAAACCATTTGCTTCCAGCGCTTCTATTGACAAGTCTAATCTTGAATGCTTTAAGTGTGGCAAGAAAGGACATTTCATGAAGGAATGCAGATCTAGTCAACTTTCATCATCACAATCTACCCCTAACCATTCTATTTTTCAGAAATCTGATGATAGCTATAAGGCTAAATACAAGAAGTTAAAAGCCCATATAGCTCTCATGGCACAAGACAACTCAAGCAATAATGGTTGTATGATTGCCAAACCTGAAAAATGGGAAGAATCTGATGAATCGTCTGATGATGAAGAAGAAGTTAGGGACATGTGTTTCATGGCACGTGAAGATCAAGGTCATTTGGTCAAATCTGATGTTGAATCTGGTCGATGGGTGGATATAGTCATGAAAAAGGTTAGTGACTTTGGTTTTGAAAGTAACGAGGAACAAAAACTGGACCTTTTGGTTCTTTTAGAGGCTGACATTTCATTTGTCGAAACTGTGCGTTCAGAAAGTCTAAAAATGTTTGAAAGTAATACTTCTGAACTGAACGTCAGTCAGGCCAGACTAAAAGAGCTGAAAGATGTTCAGATGGCTTTAAAAAGTTATCAGTCTATGGTTGCCACTTTAGAGTTGGAAAAAGAAGAATTGAAAACCATCCTTGAAAAGGAACAAAAAATAATTAAATCTTGGATGAAAGCACCAAATCCAGATGCTGCAATTAAAAATACTTTTGCAAATCAAAGAACAGCATATGAATCTGGTGATCTTCATTTGGCATCTATAATCACTGATTTAGATGCACTTCCAAAGGCAATGAAACCAGAAATTATTTTTCCTGAAGTTGGCAAACAGAAAACTGTGACTGATAAGGCCCAGGAACAATCTGAGGGTAAATCTGAAACAGCTCAGACAACTGTTTCAGAAAAGAAGGCTAAATCCAAAAAGCCATCCCCTCAGTCTTCATCTAAGGTTCCAAAAGGCCAAAAGAAGAAGAAAAATATCTCCCCCACTGAGCCTTCTACCCCAGATTCAGGTAAGGCTCAGGTGTCTAATGAAGAATCAATTTTGTTAAGGTTAGAGAGTCAATTTCAGTTATTGGCTAGACAAGTGCAGACTTGTAATGCACGTTTGAAAAATGTTGAAACCACTCCTCTTCAACCTAAGCAAAATGCAAAACCTTTTTCCAAACAAATCAAGCAAAAATCTGAGAAGAAAAAGGTTGAAACCCCCATCAAACCAACTGTTTTTGTGTCATCTGAGATCATGACTGAGATCCCCTTCGATCCTTCAGTTCCTTCTGAACCAAAGAAATCTGAGACTACTAAGGGAGAGTCTAGTGAACCCATCAAGAGATGGGTTCCCAAAAAGAACTAATCTTTGTGTTGTGTGCAGGGAGACCGAAAGAAAAATATATGGTATCTTGACAGCGCTGCTGGCAGAACCATGACTGGTTATCAAACCCTGCTGGAGGAATATAGGGTGCAAGAGGGGCCCTCAATAACTTTTGGTAATGATGAAAATGGAAAAATGAGGGATATGGTGTGGTGAATAATGGACAGGTCAAATTCACACGTGTTGTATATGTGAATGGTTTGAAATATAACCTGATTAGTGTCAGTCAACTGTGTGATGATGGCTTCAAGGTATTATTTGATATTTCACAAGGCACCATATTCAACAGAGATGGAAAGGTAGTATTGATTGCACCAAGAAAAGGAAACATTTATATCATTGATATGAATAGTTCACCCACTGAACAATGTTTCTACACAAAGGCAGATGAAGACACAAACTGGTTGTGGCACAAGAGATTATCCCATCTGAACTTCAAGAATATTAATAAGTTGTCAAGAAAACAACTTGTTAATGGGATACCCTCAATGTCTTTCAATAAAGATAAGCCATGTCCAGGTTGTGAAATGGGTAAGCAGAAAAGAGCTTCATTCAAGACAAAGCAAAGTTTTAGTATAACTGAACCTCTTCACATGCTTCACATGGACCTCTTTGGACCAGTGAATGTCCAGACAAGAGCAGGAAATAAGTATACCCTTGTTGTTGTTGATGAATATTCAAGATATTGTTGGGTAATTTTCCTCAGATCCAAGAGTGAAGATGCTGCTGAAATCATTGCTCTCATCAAACAAATTGAACTCAAGCATAAACGAAAAGTTTGTCAGCTGAGAAGTGACAATGGCACTGAATTCAGAAATGCAACTCTGGAGTCCTTCTGCACTGAAACTGGCATATCTCAGAACTTCTCTTCAGCCCACACACCAGAGCATAATGGTGTAGTAGAAAGAAAGAATTGTACGCTGATTGAAGCTGCTAGAAGTATGCTAAATGAATCTGGTCTTCCAAAAATTTTCTGGGCTGAAGCTGTTGCAACTGCTTGCTACACTCAGAACAGATCTGTCTATGTCAAAAGACACAAGAAGACAGCCTATGAAGTACTCAGAAATAGAAAGCCTAATATTGGATATTTCCATGTATTTGGATGTCCAGTATGCATTCTGAATGATTCCAGTCAGCTTGGAAAATTTGATGCAAAAGCTGATGAAGGGTACTTCCTAGGATATTCAACAAATCGCAAAGCCTTTAGAGTCTATAACAAGAGACTTGAAAAGGTTGATGAGTCAATTCATGTTACCTTTGATGAGTCTAATTCTGCAATCTTTAAGAATTCAACTCCTGTACCACCCTCAGAAAGTCCAATAAGTTTTGGTGATTCTGATCCTATTGTCCAATCTGATCAGTCACCTGAACCTGCTTCTGAACATCTCAGTTCAGAACCAATAATAAACAACTCAAGCAACATTCCATTCTATCCTTCAGTCAGTTTTAAACTACCTTCTGAACTGACTATTGGATCAGATGTACATGCTGCTTCACCTCAGATGTTAGTTTCCACTGAATTACCCCAATCTGAACAGTTTCATGATGCAAATCACGATCTGCAGGAGGAAGATGATGAGACTGAATTAGTCTTTTCTGAAGCACCTCCTAAAGTAAATCAGAGGAGTTCTTGCACTGATATCATTGTTCATCCTGGTCATTACACTAAGTGGACAAGAGCACATCCAATCGAGCAAATCATTGGAGATTCCACTAGTGGGGTTCAGACCAGAAGAGCCACAAGCGATCAATGTTTAAATGTCAGCTTCTTATCACTGATAGAACCGAAGAAGATTGACGAGGCTATGAAAGACCCCAGCTGGATTGAAGCCATGCAAGATGAGCTTAATCAGTTTAAAAGGAACGATGTTTGGGAACTTGTTCCTTGTCCCAGTGATCTGAAGAAAGAACCAATTGGGACAAGATGGGTCTTCAGAAATAAGATGGATGAAGAGGGTCATGTGATTCGAAACAAGGCAAGACTTGTTGCAAAGGGTTACTCACAAGAAGAAGGAGTAGACTTTGATGAAACTTTTGCACCAGTTGCTAGACTAGAAGCTATCAGAATTTTCTTAGCTTTTGCAGCTCATCATGAGTTCAAATTCTATCAAATGGATGTTAAAAGTGCATTCTTGAATGGTGAATTGGAAGAAGTTGTGTATGTGTATCAGCCACCAGGGTTCATAAATGAAGAAAGACCTCATTGGGTGTACAGACTGAACAAAGCATTATATGGTCTGAGACAAGCACCTAGAGCCTGGTATGATACTCTTACTAAACATCTTCTGAAACATGGTTTTAAAAGGGTGCAATAGATAACACTTTATTCATATTGCATGATAAAAGTGATATCTTACTTGTACAATTTTATGTCGATGATATTGTGTTTGGGTCTACAAATAACAAAATGTGTGAACAGTTTTCTGAAATAATGTCATCTGAGTATGAAATGAGTATGATGGGTGAACTGACATATTTTCTGGGTCTTTAAGTGAAACAAACCAGTGATGGTATTTTTATAAATCAAGAAAAATATGTCAGAGATTTATTAAAGAAATATCAATTTGATTCAGTCTCATCAAAAGATACTCCTATTTCTGCACCATTAACTTTGGACTCAGATCCCAATGGAAAACAAGTGGATCCCACAAAATATCGTGGTATGGTGGGATCACTTATGTACTTAACTGCTAGTAGACCTGACATAATGTTTGCAACATGCCTTTGTGCAAGATTTCAGTCTGATCCCAGAGAAGCACACGCAAATGCTGTGAAAAGGATTTTCAGATACCTTAAAGGTGTCTCCAGACTTGGTCTTTGGTATCCCAAAGGCTCAAGTCTAGATCTAATGGGTTATTCAGATTCTGATCATGCAGGTTGTAAAATAGATAGGAAAAGTACCACAGGTGGTTGTCATTTCCTAGGTGGCAAATTGGTTAGTTGGACAAGTAAGAAGCATACTACAGTATCACTCTCCACAGCTGAAGCTGAATACATTTCTGCAGCCAGTTGTTGCGCTCAGATTTTGTGGATGAAGAACCAACTAACTGATTATGGTGTTAAGTATACAAAGACTCCAATATTTTGTGATAACACCGAGTGCCATTGCCATCTCTCACAATCCTGTCATGCACTCCAAAACCAAGCATATCGACCTCAGGTATCACTTTATTAGAGATCACATTATTAAAGGTGACATTGAACTTCATTTCATTCCCACTGATAAACAACTCGCTGATGTTTTTACAAAACCTTTGGATGTCAAAACGTTTAAACATCTCATCAGTGAGTTAGGTATGCTAAATCCTGTATAGCATCACCTCAGGGGGAAGTGTCAAATATTTTTGTGTTTAAAAGAATTTTTCTCTAAGGGGGAACTTTGCTTTCTGAAAAATATTTTGACTGAAATGCTTCAGAATTTCTGAAATGATTTCAGAATATGTGAGTCCCAAACTCTCTAAATGGTTTAACCCAGAATGTAAAATACAACAAGTCTAATAAGCACTAGATTGGACTAGTATTACTTGAATATAAATGCAAGTATATAAACAAAGTAATACACGACTAAAAGTAAAGGTGGAACACAATGTAATTTTTCAAGTGTATTTTATTTATGATGTTAAATAAATACAAGGTTGTGCGGAATCAAGATAATACAAATATGTAAGTATCCTAACAACCTATGAATTACAAATGATCTATATTTGCCAAATAACTCTTTTAGATCGAGATACTTAAAGTTGTGAAGTATCCCTGTTTAATATCGAGAGTATTTAGACAAATTCACCTTTAATGCTAAAAGTAATTTTAACAAGGAAATGACTTTGTATTTATAGGCAAACAAATTCACCAGTGAATTTGTGCCGTACAAATATGGTTGCATGCATTTAATGAACCGACAAGGTTATTAAATGCATTGGTTAAAGTACAAGGATAAAGTCACATCAATATGACTTTATTCTTTTAACCAACCACCTTTACATACGTATGCACTTTAGTAAAGAACAAGTGGAATGTTCTTTGGAAAGTGTGTAAAGGCAAAAAGTCAATTCCTCGTAATCAGTGTTCAGACTTGTAAGGTCTAGAACACTGACGAACCTCCAGTGTTCAGATCTGGTAAGACTTCCAGTGGACTCCGCCATTTGTCAGTCTTCTTTATTCTAACTTCAGTCTTTGACTTCAGTGAGAATGTCTTCAGTAGAATAGATCTGGACTGGGGGTGAAGTCCAGTGAGCTAATCTGGAGGATGTCTCCAGATTTCCTATACAAGTATTTGCTCACTGGTCTTCCATTATTTCTGAACAAATCTTCAGTGTCGCTCCAGTCGTCAAGTCTGGAGCGAGTCCAGTAAATCTGGACCTAACAAATTCCCCCTATTTGTTTAGAAATAATGCAAGGTTTTTCAAGCTTATATCTATATAATTTTTGTATGCTTGAAAAACACTTGTTTTGACTTAGTCTAAAAATTTATGTTACTGGGAAACACTTTATAGATCATCAGTGTTCCAGTTTCATCTTTTAATTCTAACTTAGACTAAATCTGATCATTTACTTTGTGAAACAAAATATGCAACTATATTTACAGCCATCAACAGAAAATAAGTTACAATTTTGTGAAAATAAATACAAGTACAAGTAAATGATACAAGAGTCAGGCCCTTCTCTTCGATGTCTGTCCTGGAACATCTTCAATAGCCTTTCTCTTTGGAGATGGAGAGGATGGTACAGACTCTAGTGGTTTCATGCCAATTGCAACTTCCATCTGTTGCTTTCTCTTCCATACCTTCTCAATCCTCTTCAAAAATGCTTTAACATCAGTCGACAAATCTGTCTTCCCCCTGAACGTTAAGGCTATCTCCTTCAGTTCAGTCCATCCAAAAGCTTGGACTGAAGCACTTTTCCTTTCATCAGTAAAGTTACCCTCTCTGGTCAACTTTATTTCAAATCTGCTCATGCCTTCATGATTTTCAGCAAGCTTAATCTCTGCACCAATGATCCTTCTGGCATCAGCCCTGAAATTCAACATTTCTTCATACTTGGCTTTCTGCTTTGCCATCTGGATCATGTATTCAGTTTCCTTAGATACTTTCTGTTGTTCTATGGCAGACTGGATTTTTTCACGATTGATTTTTGTGAAGTATCCAAAGGAATGAATGTGCTCAGATCAGCATCTCTGATTTCCTTGATCTATTTGGCAGTGAGTTTTGGTAAGCCCTTAATCTTCTTTCTGTACTCTATCTCCAGAGCACCAGCATTCTTTCTTATTTTCTTCTGGAGGTTCACCAGTTCCTCGTCCTTTGTCTTATCAGTTCCACTACACTGACACCATAAGTTACAGCATCATAAGTTTGTTCTTCTTCAGAGTACCTGGAACGAATGTAGACATCATCCAATGCATCCAGACATTGATGAATTCTGGGGTCTTCCTTCATTCTTTTATAAACATCAATATGTATGCCCAACCTGCCAGCATTGTAAGAATCAAGAGTCCCCATGTTTCCATCTCCCTTTTGTGGGCCAGCAATTCATCCTTTTGATTTTTCTTGAATATTTCTATCAATATGCATTCTTGCTCCAGTCTCTTCGATGTATCATCATCAGCAGTAGGGAGTTCTGATGAACCTTCAGCTGTTTCAGTTTCACCTCCAGATATCACATGTTTCTTTCTTTTTACTGACTCTTGAGTAGTTATGATATCTGGGAATGCTTCGAATTGGGGCTCACTGGCATCAGTACCAGTAGCCTCTTCAACCTGCACAATGGCTTCAGTGCCAAGTGCCTTCTGTGCTTCTTGTGCACTGGCATCAGTACCAGTAGCCTCTTCAACCTGCACAATGGCTTCAGTGCCAAGTGCCTTCTGTGCTTCTTGTGCACTGGCATCAGTACCAGTCACTTCTTTCTTTTTCTTTATCAAACCTTCTGGAACAGACTTTTCCCTGACAACCTGTACTTCAGACTTTTCCCCCTTGGAATGTCCACCAGTTTGAGACTTGTGGGCACTCCATAACTGTTCAAGCATATATCTGTCTGTAGCACCAAAAGTTCTTCCAGCCACTGGAGTTGTGATGTTCACTGTCTGCCTTAGCTCAGTCACTTCCTTCTTAATGATTTGAATTTCTGAAGACAAGTGCTTTGGCATTTCATTTTCAATCATTTTCACTACTTGTGGAAACAATCCATCTTGAATTGTTCTAAGAACAGACCCAGAAATTTCTTCAGTAATCTCTTTTAACATGCCATGTCTGAACTTCTTAGCACATTCATCACTGATGGTGCTAACAACAGCATTCTGATCAAGTGTTGGCCTGCTTTCCAAATTACTTACCCTGGTAATCAACTTCTGAACCTCATCTGTCAGACCTGCCAGTGGTTGAACAAGTTCAGCTTTCACTGCAGTCTGAACAGAGTTTACTAATTTTGTCTCTAAGCCCTGGACTGCCACTTTGGTATTTTCAGAATTGTTATTTGTGGCCAGTACCAGCTCATTCAACTTCTCAAATACCAGCTTCTCGTTACCAGCAAAAAGATTTATTTCTGATGAAAGATTATTCGATAAAAGAGATTTGAAATCAGAAACAACCTGTGATGAAGACTGAAGTGATCTCTCCAGGTCCGCCACCTTACTTAAAAGGCCTTGGACCTCGGCTGAAGAAGAAGAGGAGGGACCACTGGGAGGATCAAGAGTTGAAGTCATTCTGGTCACCATAGGTACTTGTGCCTGGACCTCTTCAGTAGAAGCTTCAGTTGTTACAATAATAGAGTCCAGCGCACGGTGTTCAGATAAATCAATTGGAGTTTCAAGTGGTGGTGGTTGATTTTGTGAAATTTGAATTGTGGGAGGATTGAAATATGCAGTGGTTTGTGGAATTGAAAATGGTGGTGGTGGTGGTGCAATAGTGGATGTGGTGGTGGTGGTGGCATTTCAGGTGGTGGTGGTGACTGGTGGTGGTGGTGGTGGTGGTGGTGGTGGTGGTGGTGGTGGTGGTGGTGGTGGTGGTGGTGGTGGTGGTGGTGGTGGTGGTGGTGGTGGTGGTGGTGGTGGTGGTGGTGGTGGTGGTGGTGGTGGTGGTGGTGGTGGTGGTGGTGGTGGTGGTGGTGGTGGTGGTGGTGGTGGTGGTGGTGGTGGTGGTGGTGGTGGTGGTGGTGGTGGTGGTGGTGGTGGTGGTGGTGGTGGTGGTGGTGGTGGTGGTGGTGGTGGTGGTGGTGGTGGTGGTGGTGGTGGTGGTGGTGGTGGTGGTGGTGGTGGTGGTGGTGGTGGTGGTGGTGGTGGTGGTGGTGGTGGTGGTGGTGGTGGTGGTGGTGGTGGTGGTGGTGGTGGTGGTGGTGGTGGTGGTGGTGGTGGTGGTGGTGGTGGTGGTGGTGGTGGTGGTGGTGGTGGTGGTGGTGGTGGTGGTGGTGGTGGTGGTGGTGGTGGTGGTGGTGGTGGTGGTGGTGGTGGTGGTGGTGGTGGTGGTGGTGGTGGTGGTGGTGGTGGTGGTGGTGGTGGTGGTGGTGGTGGTGGTGGTGGTGGTGGTGGTGGTGGTGGTGGTGGTGGTGGTGGTGGTGGTGGTGGTGGTGGTGGTGGTGGTGGTGGTGGTGGTGGTGGTGGTGGTGGTGGTGGTGGTGGTGGTGGTGGTGGTGGTGGTGGTGGTGGTGGTGGTGGTGGTGGTGGTGGTGGTGGTGGTGGTGGTGGTGGTGGTGGTGGTGGTGGTGGTGGTGGTGGTGGTGGTGGTGGTGGTGGTGGTGGTGGTGGTGGTGGTGGTGGTGGTGGTGGTGGTGGTGGTGGTGGTGGTGGTGGTGGTGGTGGTGGTGGTGGTGGTGGTGGTGGTGGTGGTGGTGGTGGTGGTGGTGGTGGTGGTGGTGGTGGTGGTGGTGGTGGTGGTGGTGGTGGTGGTGGTGGTGGTGGTGGTGGTGGTGGTGGTGGTGGTGGTGGTGGTGGTGGTGGTGGTGGTGGTGGTGGTGGTGGTGGTGGTGGTGGTGGTGGTGGTGGTGGTGGTGGTGGTGGTGGTGGTGGTGGTGGTGGTGGTGGTGGTGGTGGTGGTGGTGGTGGTGGTGGTGGTGGTGGTGGTGGTGGTGGTGGTAAGAGGTCCGGTGGTGGTGGTAAGAGGTCCGGTGGTGGTGGTGGTGGTGGTGGTGGTGGAAAACTCATGTCAGTATCAAAAATATTACCTTCTGACATGGGTGAATCAGCCTCATTCCAAATAAATGTTTCATCAACTATCTGATCACCTGTCTGATCACCAACTTCTACATTTAAGTCTATCTGAGCATCTTGCTCACCAGTCTCTTGCTCAACAACCTGTACATTTTCTACATGCTCAACATCCTGTACAACATTCTCTTCCTGCTCAAAAATAGGAGACCCATCCACATTCATGACATCACCTGGATAGCTCATTTCAGCTCTATCTGGATTGACCTGAACTCCAGCCCTCATAAGGCGTCTGGCCGTTCTTGGTCGTCTAGGAGGGTCAACATTTTCTTGTTGTTGTTGGTCAGGGGCCACTTGGGTTACTGGTTGCACAATTTCAACATTTAGGTCACCAGAGGGTCCTTCACCAACTAGGTTCCCACCTGGAGCCTCTTCTTGCTCATCTTCCCTTTGGAAACTAAGCATGGTCTGAGGGATATTTACCTCATTTGGTGGAGATCTAAGGTTGGTCAATTCACGCATATACTCACATACAGAAAAGTGAGTGGTTTCATAATCATACTGGTCACCTAGAGCTCTTTTGAAAATTAGTGAAAGGAAACGAATATAAGGTACAAATGCTTTTCTACCTTTCACCTTAAGACGCTCTACCAGATCATCAAATAAAATTTGAGCAAAATCCACTCTGTATCCGAACCAGAGGCAGTAAGCAATCTGGAGATGTGTTTGATTTATCTGGTCAAGTCCTCCAGAACTGCCTCCCAAACATTCAACTAAATGAGTGAAAAAGATTTAATCTCCCAATAATGGATTGGGCATTATGAACACTGGAGAGTGCGAGTTTGGCCATCCAGTTATTCATGTTTATTCTTATGGCCTTTGCCTCTAAGGTGATATGGGGTGCCTTAACAACATTGGCAACCGGAGCATATTCTGCAGCAAGCAGATTTTTCAGTGAATTAGATTGTCTTGGTGTCATTGAATATGATAGATAGATGATATGAAGATGAAATTGAGGAATTAGGGTTTATGAAGATTTGATGAAGTTTCATCATCATATACTGCAGTGTACCAGAATTCACAAAGATAGTCGTGGTACATCTTCCCAGGATTTAGGGTCAATGCACCATAAAGAGGACATGAGAGAAAAAAGGTATTTAATCTCCCAATAATGGATTGGGCATTATGAACACTGGAGAGTGCGAGTTTGGCCATCCAGTTATTCATGTTTATTCTTATGGCCTTTGCCTCTAAGGTGATATGGGGTGCCTTAACAACATTGGCAACCGGAGCATATTCTGCAGCAAGCAGATTTTTCAGTGAATTAGATTGTCTTGGTGTCATTGAATATGATAGATAGATGATATGAAGATGAAATTGAGGAATTAGGGTTTATGAAGATTTGATGAATTTAATATGAGAGAGATTTATGATTGGAAATTGAATGAAGAATGAAGTAAATGAAGGAATTTGAAGAATTTGGGAGTAAATATGTTCGAAGTAAATGCTAATGAAAGGAAACGAATATAAGGTACAAATGCTTTTCTACCTTTCACCTTAAGACGCTCTACCAGATCATCAAATAAAATTTGAGCAAAATCCACTCTGTATCCGAACCAGAGGCAGTAAGCAATCTGGAGATGTGTTTGATTTATCTGGTCAAGTCCTCCAGAACTGCCTCCCAAACATTCAACTAAATGAGTGAAAAAAGGTATTTAATCTCCCAATAATGGATTGGGCATTATGAACACTGGAGAGTGCGAGTTTGGCCATCCAGTTATTCATGTTTATTCTTATGGCCTTTGCCTCTAAGGTGATATGGGGTGCCTTAACAACATTGGCAACCGGAGCATATTCTGCAGCAAGCAGATTTTTCAGTGAATTAGATTGTCTTGGTGTCATTGAATATGATAGATAGATGATATGAAGATGAAATTGAGGAATTAGGGTTTATGAAGATTTGATGAATTTAATATGA
>CM067168.1:150120057-150135271 GCA_034093135.1 Erigeron breviscapus
CTCTTCAAAAATGGGAGACCCATCAATATTCATTATATCACCAGGATGGGTTGATGGATTTACCTGGACTCCTCCCCTCATCAGACGCCTATGTGATCTTGGTCGTCTGGAAAGCTCAACAGTGGGTTGCAAGCCTTCTTCAGGAGCCACTTGACTTATTGGTTGTATCATTTCTACAACCTGGACATCTTGGTCAACAGAATGTTCCTCAACAACTTGAACACTTCTTGGTGCCACAATCTCTTCTGCCCTTTGAAATGAGAGCATGGACTGAGGAATATCTACCTCACCATCTCTTGACTGTAGATTGTTCAGATCCCTTAAAAACTCACTCATGGAAAAATGAGTAGTATTAATATTGTATTGGTCTCCTAGACCACTTCTGAACATAAGGGAAAGAAAACGAATAAATGGAACGTGTGGTTTTCTCCCTTTTGCTTTCAGTCTATCCACCAAATCATTGAACAAAATTTGAGCGAAGTCCACTCTTATCCCAAACCACAAACAATAGGCAATCTGGAGCTGCGTTTGATTTATCTGATCAAGACCTCCAGAACTACCTCCTAGACACTCTACCAAATGAGTGAAGAAAAATCTCCACGAATCTGTCAGCCTACTCATATAAATTGTTCCTTTTCTCAACAACTGGCCTTGGTCATCTACAATTTCTGTGTGCCCCATCAACCTGCACACTTCCCTGAAATTTATGCCAGTAGGGAGTTCGATGGGCAGCTCATTCTGGTCATGGTAGTTCAACTGTAAAACAGACCTGAGCAAATTCACCGAAAAACTCAAAGATCTGGTACCTCCATTGAGAGTGTAAGAAATTGATGAAGTTTCTTCATTATAGAAAACGGAGTACCAGAATTCACATAAGTAGTCATGGTACATTTTCCCTGGATTTAGGGTTAATGCACCATACAGAGGGCATGAGAGAAAGAAAGTATTCAATCTCCCAATGATAGATTGAGCAGGATGAGAACTGGAAAGTTTGGCCATCCAGTTATTCATATTGATGCGTATGGCTTTCGCCTCAAGAGAAATATGTCTCGGTTTAACTACATCATCAACCGGAGCATATTCAGCAGATAAGAGATTTTTGGGTGCCATTTTTGATTGATAGATGAAGATGAAATTGAAAAATTAAGGTTATGAAGAATTTAATGAATTGCAGTTAATATAAGAGTTATATGATTGGAAAATGAATGAAGAATTTTAAGAATTGAATGAAGAAATTTTAGATTTGGGAGTAAATGTTCGAAGTAAATGAAATTGAAAGTGAAAGTGGGTATTTATAGGAGAGACAATGTGGAACTCAAACATCTTATTTGAATTTATCAAACAAAGTTTTTGATCGGGTTTTGAGATCCGCATTAATTACATCACATCACACATAAATGCATGACGGTTTACAGCCCACAAAACAGTAACAACTTGTACTTTTTGTTTTCAAGGTAAAAAGACCATCATTGCGTTGAAAAATTTACATGCCACGTAGGATTTATAAGATAAATATCTTTGAAAAAGTTTGCTTACGTGGCACATACAAAGATCAAGTAATTTTGAAAATATTATGACATATTTCAGTGCATCTGGAGGTTGACTGGACACTCCAGTATCACTGGTGGATTAGTCCAGTGAACATATACTGATGGTACACTGGAGGGACACTCCAGTAAAGTACCAGTGAAAACCATTTTGAAAGACTGGAAACTTTAAACTTGCACGTCAACTAATACAGACAAATGAGAGGGACACATTTACAAGGAGACAAAGTCAACTCAAACACGCACTTCAACTTGTCCAGTTACCAGTGAGAGGGACATATTTACAAAGCACCAGTAATATTTTCTGAAGAATTTGTCCAGTGAGAAATAAAATTCCCCCTGAATTTAAAACACTTTTAATAGGAAAATATTTTTCAAGTCTTCCCTGGAATGTTGCTCCAGAAATCCAATAATGCAAAGATAGTACACAATGGCGTTCAATATCTGAGCAATCACCAGATTTAAGGATTTAACATTCCCAACTCACCAACAAGATATTCAAAAGTTTTGACATCCAGTGGTTTGGTAAAATGTCAGCGAGTTGTTTGTCAGTGGGAATAAAATGGAGTTCAATGTTGTTTTTCATAATATGATCATGAATGAAATGGTACCTTAGATCGATGTGTTTGGTTCTGGAGTGCATGACTGGATTGTTGGAGATAGCGATGGCACTGGTATTATCACAAAAGATGGAGTCTTTGAATATTTAATACCATAATCAAGCAACTGGTTCTTCATCCAGAGTATCTGAGCACAACAACTGGCTGCAGACACGTATTCAGCTTCAGCAGTGGATAATGAAACTGAAGTTTTACTGGTCCAGCTGACCAGTTTGCCACCAAGGAAATGACATCCACCAGTTATGGATTTCCTATCTATCTTACAACCTGCATGATCTGAATCTGAATAACCCATTAGATCCATGCCTGAGCCTTTGGGGTACCAAAGACCTGGACTGGGGACACCTTTAAGGTACTTCAGTATGCGCTTTACAGCAAGCATATGAGATTCCTTTAGATTAGACTGATATCTGGCACATAAACATGTTGAAAACATAATATCTGGTCTACTGGCCGTTAAATACATCAGTGAACCAACCATGCCTCTATAGACAGTGGTGTTCACTGGTTTGCCATCTGGATCCGAGTCCAGTGTCAGTAGTGCAGAAATTGGAGTTGGTTTAGATGGTGAAGAATTCATATCGAATTTCTTTAAAAGATCTCTAACATATTTTCCTGATTAATAAAAATTCCATCTTTGTTTTGTTTAATCTGGAGTCCAAGAAAATAGTTAATTCACCCATCAAACTCATTTCATATTCAGTTGACATTATTTTAGAAAATTTCTTGCACATGTTTTCATCAGTAGACCCAAAAATAATATCATCAACATAAATTTGTACCATTAACAGATTAACTTTCTCATGAAGAATGAACAAGGTATTGTCAATTGCACCTCGTTTAAAACCATTTTTCAACAAATGTTTAGTCAGAGTATCATACCAGGCACGTGGGCTTGTCTGAGGCCATAAAGCGCTTTGTCCAGACGATATACCCAATGTGGATGCTTTTCATCAACGAAACCTGGAGGTTGTCTGACGTAAACTTCTTCTTCAAGCTTCCCATTCAAGAAAGCACTCTTTACGTCCATCTGGTAGACCTTAAACTGATGATTAGCAGCGAATGCTAAGAAAATTCTGATCGCTTCAAGTCTAGCCACTGGAGCAAAAGGTTCATCAAAGTCGACATCTGACTGGCAGTAGCCTTGTGCTACCAGTCTGGCCTTGTTTCTTATTACGTGGCCATCTTCATCTACTTTGTTTCTGAAGACCCATCTGTTCCAATTGGTTCTTTCTTTCCAACTGGGAAAGGAACCAGATACCAGACTTGTTCCTTTCAAACTGGTGAAGCTCTTCTTGCATAGCAGTCACCCAGCTTGGATCTTCCATAGCCTCGTCAATCTTCTTTGGTTCCATCAAAGATAGAAAAATTAACGTATAAGCATTGATTACTGGAGGCTCTTCTGGTCTGAACTCCTCTACTGGAGTCACCTATGATCTGATCAATAGGATGAGCTTTTGTCCATCTGGAGTACTGACCAGGATTGTTAATGACAACAATATCAGTGCAAGAATTCAGTTGAGTCTCCTCTGGAGTTGCTTCTGGAGGAGGATCTTGCCAGACTACTTCAGTATCTTCATCTGAGTCATTTAAATCACGATTTGCATCATGAAATTCTTCATTTGAAGGCATTTCCTGGAGTACTGGTTCAGTTTGAATTTCTTCATAAGAAGACATTTCTGGTCTATTCTCAACTGAAACTGATACTGGGGGAGTAGTACGCACATCTGAACCAATATTAATTTCAGTGGGTAGTTTGAAAATAATAGAGGGATAGAATGGAGTACTACTGGAGAGTTTCTTTTTCTGAACAGGTTCCAGATCAGGATGACTGGAAACTGTGTCTGGTGAATCTTCATTTTTGTCGTTTATTGGATCAGATTCACAAAAGACAATTGGAGTTCTGGGGGAGTGTCAAGGACTGGCTTCTTGTTGATTGCAACATTTGATTCATCAAATGTGACATGAATTGACTCATGGACCTTCTCCAGTCTTTTGTTGTAGACTCTGAAGGCCTGCGAATGGCTGAATAGCCTAAGAAATACCCTTCATCAGCTTTGGCATCAAATTTGCCTAGCTGACTGGAGTCGTTCAGGATGTAAACTGGACATCCAAAAACGTGAAAATAACCAATATTTGGTTTTCTATTCTTAAGACTTCATAGGCTGTCTTTTTGTGTCTTTTGATGTACACTGATCGATCCTGGGTGTGGCAAGCAGTTGCAATTGCTTCCGCCCAGAAACTGGTAGACAGACCAGATTCAGCAAGCATACTCCTGGCAGCTTCTATCAGCGTTCGATTTTTCCTTTCCACCACTCCATTTTGTTCTGGAGAGCGGGCTGATGAGAAATTCTGGGAGATGCCAGTGTCAGTACAGAATGACTCCAGAGTTGCATTCTGGAATTCTGTTCCATTGTCACTTCTTAACTGACACACTTTTCGACTGTACTTGAGCTCAATTTGCTTGATAAGACTGATGATTTCAGCAGCAGCTTCACTTTTAGACCTTAGAAAGATCACCCAACAATATCTGGAGAATTCATCTACGATCACCAGGGTGTATCTTTTACCAGCACGAGTCTGAACGTTCACTGGACCAAATAGGTCCATATGAAGCATATGAAGTGGTTCAGAAATGCTGAAATTCTGTCTGGTCTTGAAACTGGTACGTTTTTGCTTACCCATCTCACATCCTGGACATGGACTTTCCTTTTTGAAGGAAACTGAAGGTATCCCATCTGCAAGTTGTTTTCTGGACAACTTGTTAATGTTTTTGAAATTTAAATGGGATAACCTTTTATGCCATAACCAGTTTGTGTCTTCAGCAGCTTGAGTATAGAAACACTGCTCTGAAGGAGAGCTTTCCATATCCATCACGTACACATTCCCTTTTCTGGGAGCAATCAACACTACCTTCCAGTCTTTGTTGAATACGATGCCCTGAGCAACATTGAATAAGACTTGATAGCCATCATCACACAGTTGACTTACACTGATCAAGTTATATTTCAAACCATTCACAAATGCAACACGTGTAAACTTGACTTGTCCATGTTCAGAACACCATATCCCTCAGTCTTTCCACAACCATCATTTCCAAAAGTGATGGAGGGTCCATCAGAAATGGTGAACTCCTCCAGTAGGGTCTTACATCCGGTCATAGTCCTGCCAGCTGCACTGTCAAGATACCAGATAAGCTTCTTTTCGATCGCCCTACACATATACCAGATATTGATCAGTTAGATTTGGGAACCCATCGACTGATGGGTTCACTGGACCCTCCCTTATAGGTCCCTGGGGCAATCTGGTCTAGTTCACTTACTTCAACAGTATTTTTGTTGAAAACACTACTGGAGTTGATAGTTTAGAAACCTTTTTCTTTTTCTCAACTGGAGAAATAAATTTGTCTTTCTTAGCAAAAGGTTTTGTATTTTGTCTAGGGCCAAATGAAGTACCCTCAATAAAGTTTAATCTTGCATTAAAACTTTGTGATTGACGAGTCAGAATTTGAATCTGGCTCTCTATCCTGGACAAAATATTTCATCAGATGATACCTTAGCCTTTCCAGTTGTAGGCTTAGGTAGGGGATTGTTCTGAGGCAAAGGTTTATTCTGCTTAACCTTTTTAACTGGAGCAGTCATCTGGACAGCTCCAGTCTTAACCTCTGGGCAAAGAACTGGGAGAATATTGGCCTTGGGAGTTACAGGCTCATCATAAACAGTGGTGGGCCTGAATTCCTCTGGTAATCGATCGATTACTGGTATTAATGATGCTACATGTGTATTTCCATCTAAGTATGCACGTTTTTGAGTAGGAAATTGTTTTACACAAGCATCATATGGCTTTTTGGTTTCTAGCCATGATTTTATTACCAGTTTTTCTTTCTCTAAAATGATCTCAAGATCTTGCTTTTCTTGGATCAATTGTTCAGTTACCAGAACCTGGGCTTGAAATGCCAGTTCAATGTCTTGAAGTACTTTTAATTTTGATTTTAAAGCATTTATTTCAGAAGAATCTGTTTCTAGACCATTTACACAATCAGATCTAACAGTTTCTACAAAAATCAAATCAGAATTTAAAGCTTCAGCTATGTCCAGTTTTAGTTCTTGGTCAGTTGCACAATCATAATCACTAACCTTTTTAATAACAATGTCCACCCATCGTCCAGATGTGACATCTTCCTTCACCAGGTGCTCTTCATCTGCCAGAGCCATGTAACAGCAATCTCTTTCTTCTTCTTCATCAACAGATGAGTCATCAGAAGGAACCCACTTCTCTTCAGTCGTTGCAATCATGCACTTATTATTGGTTTCAATTTGTTGTGCCATGAGAGCAATTTGGGCCTTAAGCTTTTTATATTTCATTTTATAGCTATCATCAGGCTTATTATTAGAAGAGAATGGACCAGGCTTGGATGCAAACTGGTTGGACCTGCACTCTTTCATGAAATGACCCTTTTTGCCACACTTAAAGCATGTCAAATTGGTCTTGTCAGTGGAAGAACTGGATGCAAATTGTCCAGATGGCCTATTTGCTCTTGCTTTGAAACGGTTGAACGTTTTAGCAATCATTGCAACAAGGTCATCATCTTCAGTTTCATCACAACAGTCTGGAGAGACTTGACTGGATTCTCCAGAATCCATGAGTTCAGACACCATCTTCTTCATAGAAAATACATTCTCAGAAGATATCAGTGCTGTACCTTGTGTTTCAGTATGACTGATCACATTAGGACTACTGGAGGCATGGTTATAGGCATCTTGTTCTGCCACCACTATCTGAGCTTGATTTTCTTCAGTGTACCTGAAAGCTCCATAAAGAGTTGAGAGAGTGTGTGTGTGCAGAGTTTTTCCTTGTCGTAAGACTAGGATCATGTGAGACCATTTGGTGGGTAGAATGTCAAAAAATTTCTCCAGAAGTATATCCTTGTCCTTCTCAACCCCAAGACCTCTCAATTGGTTTATGATACTCATAAATCTGGTGTAAGTACCAGTGAGAGACTCGTTAGGTTGAGCAAAAAATAACTCATACCTCTTGTTTAAGGAGACCTTTCTGGTGACAATGGTGTCATCTCCTCCTTCATGTTGGTTTAAAAGTTCATCCCACATGGTTTTAGCACTAGGAAAAAGAACTAGTGTGGGAATTAGGGTTTCTTGAACGGCCCCGAGGATCATGTTTTTGAGAAGGGTGTCTAGATTCACCAATCTCTTCTCCTCTTCTGACCAATGTTCCTCCCTCTTTTCCCTTCCTCTTCTAGATCCAGAAGGATCAAGAAGGGGATTGAGAGGTGATGTTGGTACATAAGGACCTTCGTTTAAAATTTTCATCATATTCCTCTCAATACCAGTGACATGCAACACCATCCTAGCCTTCCACGTACCAAATTCATCACTGTTCCCACTGAATTTAGGAACAGGATTATTTGAGTAGTGCACATGCACGTGTGGAGAAGCAGGAGTAGGAGGAGGAGGTGGATTAGTGTTATTAACAATTGGTGGTTCATTTTGATCATTAATATTTGCATTAGGATCGGGACCAAGACTAAAACCTTGTGTATTTTCTTGGTTAGCCATCAAGAAACAGATCTAGGCAATGTTTAGCCTTCTGCTCTGATACCAAATGTGAGTCCCTTAAGTTCGAGATGGTTAAACCATGAAAGTGTAAATACAACAAGTCTAATAAGCACTAGAATGGACTAGTATTACTTTAATATAAATGCAAGTATATAAATAAAGTAATACAAGACTTAAAGCAATAAACAAATAAAGTGGAACATTATGTATGGTTTCATGGGTATTTTATTTATTGATGTATAAACAAAATACAAGGTTGTTGCGGAATCAAGATAATACAATTAAATATGTATCCTAACAACCTATGAGTTACAAATGATCTATATTTGTCAAATAACTCTTTAGGATCGAGATACTTAAAGTTGTGAAGTATCCCTGTTTAAGATCGAGAGTATTTGGACAAATTCACTTCAATGCAAAATGAATGCTAAAAAGTATTTTGTCAAGGATATGACTTTGTATTTATAGGCAACAAAATTCACCAGTGAATTTTGTGCCGTACAAATATGGTTGTATACATTTAATGATCCGACAAGAACATTAAATGTATTGGATAAGAATAAGGATAAAGTCACATCAAGTGCAAGTGTATCCTATTATCCAACCACCTTAACACACGTATACTTTGTTAAAGAAACAAGTGGATTGTTCTTTGGAAAGTGTGTTAAAGGCATAAGTCAAACCTCGATATCAGTGTTCAGACTTGTAGTATCTAGAACACTGACAATCCTCCAGTGTACAGATCTGGTAAGACTTTCCAGTGGACTCCGCCATTTGTTAAGTCTTCTTTCTTCAGACTTCAGTTTTTGACTTCAGTCAGAATGTCTTCAGTAGAGTAGATCTGGACTGGGGTGAAGTCTTCAGTGAGCTAATATGGAGAATGCTCCAGATTACCTATACAAGTAAATGCTCACTAGTCTTCAATTATTTCTGGACAAATCTTCAGAGGGACTCCAGATTCCAAGTCTTGGAGTAGGTCCAGTAGAATATGTTTTCTGGTCAGATCTTCAGTGAGGCTCCAGTAGTCGAGTCTGGAGCGAGTCCAATAAAACACGTTATTCTAACAAAACCTAAATAAGGTTCCAGTAGTCCAGTCTGGAGCCAGTCCAGTAAGTCTGGACTAAATCTGGACCTAAGACACATTACAGAGAGTATATACCAAGTTCTAGATAGATTACTTATTTAAGTGACAATAAGTAAAGAACAATGCAATAATAAAATACTTGTAAAGTAAATTGGTGAGACAATATGTAATTTTCAAGTGTAATTTATTTATAAACTTTAAATAAATTACAAGGTTGTTGCGGAACCAAGATAATACAAAGTATGTAAATATCCTAACAACCTATGAACTACAATTGATCTACACTTGGAATTTCTCTAAACAATCGAAACACTTAAAGTTGTGAAATGTTCCTTTTTAGATTGAGAGAATATTGCACAAGTTCACCAAGAATATTGCAGGTATGCAAAGTATGTATTCTCTGAGATGTGTTATTCTTGTTGTGCAATGACTTGTATTTATAGGCAAAGTTAACATTGGGATGTTAACTTTGGCCTTACAAATATGGTTGGAACATTTAAGGAATAGATATTTAATTCCTTAAAATGCTGTGTAAAGTTGCAGTATAAAGCAACTTTACTCAACCAGCTTTATGTACCTTTTTGTACTTTATACATAGATAAATCTTATTATCCGTGTAATAGCACATAGAGCATAAAAGTCAATTCCTCGTAATCAGTGTAAAGCTTTGTAAGAGCTTTCCACTGATGGTCTCCAGTTTGTAACTGACTAGAATGTCAACTGGGCTTCGCTGCCATTGGTCATTCTCTATCTTCCACTTGTTGTTTTCGACTTCAACTGGAATGATTCTTCATGGTCAGTTCTCAACTGGAGGAAGTCTTCAGTTGCGTAAACTGTACGATGCAACTGGACTTCAATATATTTCTGGACAAATCTTCTTGGTCTCCAGGTGCAACTGGAGACTGGCAGTTTCACTGAAACTGGTCCTAACAAATTCCCCCTATTTGTCTTGAAATATTAGCAGTCTTTTTCAGTTCTTGATTCTGAAATATAATTTTTCTCTATAATTATTTTAGTAATTACTTTCTTCATTATTCCTTTTGGATGAGCCATTTATTGAATAAATTCACTGGTAAGAAAATCAGGTAAACTGTTATCGATACCTTTTTTATAAACTATTTGAAAATCAAAAGGTGTTAAATGTGATTGCCATCTAGCAAACATTTGTTTTGAAACATCATGTTTAAAATCTTTGTTAAACATATATTTTGCTGCTTGACAATCAGTTCTTATAACAAACTTTTGATTATATAAATCATCTTGAAATTTTAAGACACATTTAACTATTGCAAGAATTTCTTTAGCAATAGTTGCATAATTCTTTTGGCTGTTATTCCATTTTCCAGAATGGAATCTTACCAAATATTCTTGTTTATCAATGGGAGATACCTGTTTTAATATACCTCCATATCCAATGTCTGAAGCATCTGTTTCTATGATTTTTTCCCAATTTGAGTTTGCTATCATTAAGCAAGGGAGATGACTCACTTTACTCTTGATTTTTATTACTGCTTTAGTATGCTCTTTTGTCCAACTTGGAGGACTTTTCTTTAATCTATCATACAAAATAGCAGTATCTTGTGCTAGATTTTTATAATATGGAGAAATATAATTGAGACTTCCTAAAAATCTTTGTAATTGGGTTTTATCAATTATTTCATCAGGAAATTTTGAAGCAAAGTCTATACTTCTATCAATTGGAATTATTTTTCCTCTTTCTATATTATGTCCTAAAAATCTTATTTTTGTTTGAAATAAAAGCATTTTAAGCCTAGATATTACTAACCCATTTTTTATTATAATCTGTTTAAAAATTTCTAAATGTTTGAAATGTGTTTCAATATCTTTAGAAAATACTAAGATATCATCAATATATACTATGATAAATTCACTATAAGGAATAATATATCATTCATAATATTTTGAAATTCTGAAGGAGCATTCTTCAGACCAAATGGCATAACATTCCATTCGTAATGTCCTATTGGGACTGTAAAAGCTGTCTTATAAGTATCTTTTTTATCAATTTGGATTTACCAGTATCCCGACTTTAAATCAAATTTTGAAAATATTAAGCCTTGATAAAGCCTATCTAATAAATCTTTTTTATTTGGAATTGGATATCTAATCCATTTTAAAACTTTATTTAATGGTTTATAATTTATAACCAATCTTGGTGCTCCTTTTTCTATTTCTGAATGTTTATTAACATAAAATGCCGTACAAGACCATGGAGATTTTGAAGGTTTTATTAGCCCTTTTCCTAATAAAGATTCTATTTCTTTTTTACATAATTCCAAATATTCTGTATTCATTTGACAAGGTCTTGCCTTTGTAGGTATTTGGCTTTCATTGAAGCTATCTTCATATGGAAGAGAAACAATATGTTTCTTTCTTTCCCAAAAAGCATTAGGATGATCATTACATATTGTAATATAGAATTGATTTTTTAAAAGATCAATTTTATCTTGTAACTTAGGATTTTGTAATTTTTCTTCTATTGTAATAGAATTTATTTCATGTTTTAGGAAATTAATTTGGTTTTGTTTATTATTATATCAATCTATAATACATTATAAAGCAGGACCCCTCTTTTTGAAAATCTCAAAAGATGAATTGAAGTACCTAAATTGCCCCTGTCCTTTCAAAGATAATTACTCCTTTACCCCAACCCTCTCCAAATACCACCACTACAATGACCACCAACCACCACCGCTCCAACCACCGCCGTCTACAACCACCACAGCACCGCCGTCTATAACCACCACCAGCCACCGCCATATACAACCACCACCACCGCCGTCTACAACCACCACCAGCCACGCCGTCTACAACCTCCAGCCACCGCCGTTACAACCACCTCCAACCACCGCCTTACAACCACTCCAACCACCGCCGTTACAACCACCCAGCCACCGCCGTTACAACCACCTCCAGCCACCGCCGTTACAACCACTCCAGCCACCGCCGTCATCGAGATATCGGAATCTAACTCGAGATCAGTGATTCGAGGATACCAGCCAGCCAGAATCGCCCCAAATATCGGTCAACGCCGGCCAAAACAGTCAAAATCCGGCCAAAACAGATGTTTTCGGCCAAAAAAGGTCTTTTAAGAAGATAAGAGAGAGAGAGAGAGAGAGAGAGAGAGAGAGAGAGAAGAAAATCAGGTAAACTGTTATCGATACCTTTTTTATAAACTATTTGAAAATCAAAAGGTGTTAAATGTGATTGCCATCTAGCAAACATTTGTTTTGAAACATCATGTTTAAAATCTTTGTTAAACATATATTTTGCTGCTTGACAATCAGTTCTTATAACAAACTTTTGATTATATAAATCATCTTGAAATTTTAAGACACATTTAACTATTGCAAGAATTTCTTTAGCAATAGTTGCATAATTCTTTTGGCTGTTATTCCATTTTCCAGAATGGAATCTTACCAAATATTCTTGTTTATCAATGGGAGATACCTGTTTTAATATACCTCCATATCCAATGTCTGAAGCATCTGTTTCTATGATTTTTTCCCAATTTGAGTTTGCTATCATTAAGCAAGGGAGATGACTCACTTTACTCTTGATTTTTATTACTGCTTTAGTATGCTCTTTTGTCCAACTTGGAGGACTTTTCTTTAATCTATCATACAAAATAGCAGTATCTTGTGCTAGATTTTTATAATATGGAGAAATATAATTGAGACTTCCTAAAAATCTTTGTAATTGGGTTTTATCAATTATTTCATCAGGAAATTTTGAAGCAAAGTCTATACTTCTATCAATTGGAATTATTTTTCCTCTTTCTATATTATGTCCTAAAAATCTTATTTTTGTTTGAAATAAAAGCATTTTAGGCCTAGATATTACTAACCCATTTTTTATTATAATCTGTTTAAAAATTTCTAAATGTTTGAAATGTGTTTCAATATCTTTAGAAAATACTAAGATATCATCAATATTGATGATATACCCCATACGGAGTTCTACCTCCGTACCCGAAGCAGACACGAAGGCACCTTCGTACAGGTAAAAATTACTTACTTATATATATCTAAAACGGAGCACGACCTCCGTACAAATATACTTTCCGGAGCACCTGGGAAATAATACCCAGCTTCGAAGGAAACATATCAAAAAAGATCGGATATAGATTCTTTCCATGATTATCCGAGCAAAATAATATAATTAAAGCCCGAAGGCTTCGGATACGGCTCATGAAGAGATTATCATAAATCTTCTTAAAAGATAAAAGATATTCTTAAGAGAGGAAGAGATTTACCCTAATTCTCTTACCCTCCTCTCCAAGTTTCTACCCTCTATATAAAGAGGAGAAATCATACGGCACAGATCATCTTCTCCACATAAACACACACAAACTACAACACCGACCCTTCGGCTCGGTAACAGCTCAATTCACCAATTAGGCGTAAAGCGGCCATAGCCCTATTACCGGTAGGGAATCGCCTACAAACACCTCCAAAATCCACACACCCCTTCGGTTGTGCCATAGTGCGATTATTTGATCAAACAAATTGGCGCCATCCGTGGGACTAATCCCTCAAAAACAACAATTCCTTCAAACCCACCCACGATCAGAATAATCAGCTACCATGGCCGACAGAAACATCAATTACTCTCCAAGAACACCTAACGCGGGAGGATCTCGGACACCCTCCAGAGAACCGAATTTTGAAGAACAATTTTCTTTCGATACGCCTGGGTCAAACTTCGACCCACCCATTGTTACGGCAAGCAGTCACAGCGCGGCTGTAGGCGAAACGCCGAACACACAAAGAACTTTGGACAGGCCTGCACCGCAGGGCCAAGGTCCAGATAGATCTGCGACAACATCGCAGGGTCAAATCTTGGACAGGCCCGCACCGCAGGGCCAAAGTCCAGATAGGTCCGTGATAACATCGCAGGGCCAAGGTCCAGACAGATCAGCGATAACATCGCATGGTCAAAGCCCGGATAGGTCCACGATTACACCTCTAGGCCAGGGTCTATTCAGGTCCGTGACAACTCCACAGAGTCGGAACACGGACAGATCCACAATAGTTCCACCAGATCAAGGCCGAAACAGACCTATACACGCGTCACTCCAGAATCGAAGTAGGTTCACACTCACACCACTTCAAGGCCAAAGCCAGGATAGACCCACGCCGCAAGGTCAAGGCCCAGATAGACCCACAACAACCTCTTAGAACCGAGATGCAAATAGACCGTAATCACCCCGTCCGAGGGTCGCAACAACTTCTTATTTACACCACTTCAAGGTCAGAGCCAGGGACAGAACAGGCCGGGTTTTACTCCATCAGATCGGAGGATATCACAGGCCCTCAGAGACACCAACAGGGCGTCAACATCAGCGAAGCACGAAATAAACGATGCATACGTGCAAACTAATTATGACATCTTGAGTACAATTATGAACCGCTTAAGAGAAGCAGGCCAAATCCACAATGTTACCAGGAACCTGGAAAACGAGTATGATTCAGACTCGGTGGATGAGTACATGGAGATGGAAACCCCAAAATGAGCAAAAGGGCACCATCACAACAAGGGAGGCGAATTCAAGCAATCACAACCCCCGCAACAAGAACTACTGGGATACGGATAGGAGGGGGCCGAAACGCAGCAACCAACAACGAAGAGACAGCCTTTCAAAGACTACGGGGAGGGCGTCTACCCAGGTTTGACGAAGGTCCGGAAGGCAACCTGGCACCTCAACAGAACCAGGGTAGATCCAGAGGACACCACGAAGGGATCACCCATCCCCGAAGGAATGTGATTCGTCCAGACTACGATTCATATGAATGGGAGGACCCGGAGCCGGTTGACTTATCCCACCTTGGTAAATACCGATAGCCCATTCTACAGCCATATAAAGTTACCCACTTCCAGCGAAAGATGAAATACCCACAACACTTAGGGTATTATGATGGAAAAAGCGACCCAGACGACTTCTTAAAGAAGTTTGTAGGAGCATCTTTGATTCAAAGATGGGATATGCCAACCACATGCCACGCATTTTCCTACTCGATGACAGATGATGCGCGGGAATGGATCGATGGCCTACCCAAGAACAGCATTGACAGCTTTGAGGTACTCAAGAACAAATTCAGTTCCCAGTTTAGTATGCAAAAGAAGCACATAAAAACTCATATTTCTGTGCATAATATTAAGCAAAGAGAAGGCGGAAAGATAATGGACTTCATCGTTAGGTATACCAACAAAACTCAACAAGTACGGGGATTACCAGAAAGCCAAAGAATTTCGGGGCTCATCCATGGACTTCGCACAATAGATCTTATCGAGCATTTAAGCACTGATCTACCCGAAACATACGATGGCTTGACGGATAAAGCCCACATCTGGTTGGACGCAAGGGAA
>CM067168.1:150136271-150172599 GCA_034093135.1 Erigeron breviscapus
GACTCCAAGAAAATATCAACTGGCTTCAGATCCGAATAAATTCTCCATGATTGATGCCTTTCGTCTGGTATTAACCGTTCCGTCTTTGTCCTTTGGCCATTAAAACATTTGGTTATCCGGCTTTTTCCTCTCTAATAATTAGGGGAATTACCTCGATGTTATATGGTTGGACTGCTGGAAACTTCTGTCGGCATGATGATCTGCAGATGAGACTTTCATGTCCATCGGGGTTGATGTTTGTAATCGTCGGCTTTCTTTGTAGGTATAGTGCTTCTTTAAACTCGTGATACTCTGAGGTTCCTTTTACCGTACTTCTTCCGGAGCTTCCTAGGTCACTTCAAAATCTATGTATCCCTTGTGTACTTTATAGCTGTTTCCAAACTTATTTCCCTTATAGTGGGTCTAAGCCTGGTAACTCGTTGGGATCAAATAGGATGCTTCTTTATGTCGCCCAAGTGTCTGTTTGTTCGCGTATGCCATATCCGTAGGTGATGAAGAAGCTTCATATGTGAACTCAATGTGTTCCTTAGTTGAGTACTTTTTGTAAGTCCCAACTCAATAGATGGTACTACCTGAAGACACCTCTATGTCGATGGTGGAGTTACTTTGCAATATAAGCGCTGAACTGGAGACGACCAGTTACAGTGAGTATATACCAAGTTCTAGATAGATTACTTATTTAAGTAACAATAAGTAAAGAACAATGCAATAATATAAAATACTTGTAAAGTAAATTGGTGAGACAATATGTAATTTTCAAGTGTAATTTATTATTAACTTTAAATAAATTACAAGGTTGTTGCGGAACCAAGATAATACAAAGTATGTAAATATCCTAACAACCTATGAACTACAATTGATCTACACTTGGAAATTCTCTAAACAATCGAAACACTTAAAGTTGTGAAATGTTCCTTTTTACGATTGAGAGAATATTGCACAAGTTCACCAAGAATATTGCAGGTTTGCAAAGTATCTGTGTGTTATTCTTGTTGTGCAATGACTTGTATTTATAGGCAAAGTTGACATTGGGATGTCAACTTTGGCCGTACAAATATGGTTGAGAACATTTAAGGAATAGCATTTAATTCCTTAAAATGCTGTGTAAAGTTGCAGTATAAAGCAACTTTACTCAACTAGCTTTATGTACCTTTTTGTACTTTATACATAGATAAATCCTTTTATCCGTGTAATAGCACATAAAGCATAAAAGTCTTTTCCTCGTAATCAGTGTAAAGCTTTGTAAGAGCTTTCCACTGATGGTCTCCAGTTTGTAACTGACTAGAATGTCAACTAGGCTTCGCTGCCATTGTCATTCTCTATCTTCCACTTGTTGTCTTCGACTTCAACTGGAATGATTCTTCAACTGGTCAGTTCTCAACTGGAGGAAGTCTTCAGTTGCGTTAACTGTACGTTGCAACTGGACTTCAATATATTTCGAAAAATCTTCTTAGTCTCCAGGTGCAACTGGAGACTGGCCAGTTTCACCAAAACTGGTCCTAACAAATTCCCCCTATTTGTCCTGAAATATTGCCAAGTCTTTTTCAGTTCTTGTATCTATACAAGTATGAACTGGAAATACTTGTTCGATTAAATCTATCTAAGTTTTCCAAGGCATTTTTATAGATCAATAAATGCCTTGGTTTTTCTTTTGAGTTTGTTAGATCTAATCTATTATCTATCTTGTGGTTACAAACTGGTAACTTCATTTATACAGAGAAATGAAATTTACACAAGTTATAGAATGTAAACAAAATTACAAGCAGATAAACTGAAAGGAAAATTTAATTAGATGGCCCTTCGCCAATTCTCCTTTTCTTTGTCACTGAAGAGATAGGCTGAGAGTCTTCAGGATCAATATTCAACTTCAGCTCCAGATTCTCTTTGTGTTGAATCTTGCCCTTCAAGAAGTTGACCCAAGCTTTCTCAAACCTATTCTTTTGTGCCTTTGCTTCCAAAAAGTTCACCATTTCCACCCATTCCGAGAACCCATATTGCATTGCACCAGGATTGTCAGTTCTAACTAGTGGCCCTCTAGCATAACTGACTTCAACATGAAAGTGCTTGGTGCCTGGCTTAATTGTTACAAAAACACCATTGATTGCCCCACTGTGTCTTCTGGTTGCCATGATCTGGGAATAATACTCTCTAGCAGCAGATTCATTTGAGATTTTAGTACTCCCAGCTCCAGCAGCCAGCACAGCAGCCTTGATGTCATCATTTGATACATCGCCAGTTGGTTCAAGGAAGGTTCTAAGATCAGCATCTCTATGCAGTGGTTTTCTTGGTTGAGGGTTCCTTCTTGGTGGATTCAAGACCCTTTTCACAACCTTCTTTACATTTTCAATTCTTTTCAGAATCCCACTGGCCCTGTTCTCTTTTGCCTTCTCCACTGATATATTCAAATTTCTGGCATCATGCTCAGCCTCATCATCAGGATAGTGCCTGTCCAGTTCAATGTCAAGCATTTCTTTCAACATGCCCACTATCCTGGCATCATCTTTTACTCTGGCATATTCCTCCTTAGTGATTCCCAACAAGTGAGCATCACTAATATCAAGTAATTTTATCTTGGCCAGATGTTGTCTGGCTTCAGCTTGGTTTGCTTGTTTCATTTTCTTTCTTTCTTTTATTTGATCTCCAAGCCTTGCCAAACGTTTGCTATCACTTTCTGAGACTGGAGGAAGTACATCAACATTGCCAGTTTCCAACAGTGGTACATCAGTGGCCGGCTGGGCTTCATCAGATGCTAAACCTTTACCCTTATCCACATTCCCCCTATCAATTACCTCTTCTTCAATCCTTTGCTCACCAGTTTCAGTACTGGCAGCCACAACCATTTCACTACCAGATTGACTTCCAGATGGAGCTCTTCCAGGTGCAACTGGTGCAAGGACTACACTTCTTTCCCCCTTGGCAGCATCTAGACCTGCCCTTATAACTTCCCATTCAGAAGGGGTGAGATGGCAACCGGTCAAGAGGCTGCCATGATTGTATGTCCTTGCATTCTTTGAATATTCCACACATCATCCTGAAAGACCTCCACAGATGGTTGGTCTCTTTGGACTGGGTCAGAACATTTGCAGCAACTTGTTGCTGACCAGTCTTCAGTTCATTCAAAATCTTGGAATCTTCGTCCAGACCAGAAACCACCTTATCCTTAACTTCTTCATCCTTTTTCTTTAAATTATTCACTTCAGTTGTCAGTTTATCAATAGATTGAGTATGAAGTGATACCTGGGTGTTCAAATTATCTATGCTGCCCCTCAACTGGTTGATCTCATTAGAGAGTGGGGCCAGATCAACCTGAGGAGTGGCCAACTTGGTGATCTCAGCTATCACCTTTTCAATCAATTGTGTTTCTCTGGCACCCAGTGTATCATCAATTTTCTGACCAACTGAAGTCATCAACTGCTGCCCAAGCTCAGTCACATTCAACCCAGGTTTTTCAACTAACTCTTTACCTGTTTTTCAATCTCCCTTAAATCCACTTCAGATCTTCTGACAGTGTTACCCAGCAAATTGGAGATTGAGGTTGTGACTTTGGACTGAGTAAGGTCAAAGGCTTCTTTTAATGAAGAGGCCAGATTGTTGCAGCCAGTGACCAACTCATTCAGCTTCTTCAACACCAAGTCTTCATTATTTGAAAACTTGTTAATCCCCAGATCAACCACTTTAATATTGGTCAGATGATCCTTGTGGTATCTGGATAAGGACTTGGTGTTTTTGTCAAGTGTCTTTTGAATATCCTCCACCCTGGTAAGAAGGTTTTGGATATCGGCTTGAACAGACACAATTGACTGTCCAGTGACGGAGGAGAAGGTGTCACTGGACCAGCAGCAGTTACCACTGGAGTAACTGGAGGAGGAAAATTGAGAGAAGCCTCCCCAGTTGACGTCGCAGTAGTCGAGGAAGTAATAATAGGAGTGGTAGAAGAAGAAGGGACTGAAGTAACAATGTGTTGTTCATGCTGAGAATGCTCAGGTGTGAACAACGGCGGCGGTGGTGGTGGCATTTCTCGAAGGAGTGAGAACTGCCCAGATGGTGATGGTGTCATACGTCTGTTTCCAGACATATAGTTATATGTGGGAAATGGAATTTCAGTAGGCTCATTTTCTTGGGATGGTAAAATTGAAATTGAAGCATCTGGAGGCGAGACTTGAGATGAAGGGTTTTGATCTTGTACAGAAGAATCAAAAATCTCCAAGTCTGATGCAGTACCTTCAGAGTCCGAAGACTCAATAAGGATTTCCTCGTCATTAACATTCATGTCAGATCCATGAATGTAACTGAGGGCTGACCAGATGGGTCAGTCTCCAGATGACCTTCTCCAGTTTCCTGGAAGGTTGCATCTGTTGGAGGATCAGTTACCGAGATAACTTCACCAGGGATAGAGGTCACTGGGGTTGCCTCAGTTATAATTGCTCTATCCACAATCATAACATCATCGGCCGCAGAGTTTGGAACCTCAGTCTCCAGTAGTGACTGGCCAGAGACTTCGTCAGTTCGTGTAAGAGCAGTGTCAGAAGATAGGCCGTGGACACTTTGTGCTGACTCAAACTCTAATCTGGGTTGGGGTAGCCCAGTTTCATCTTCACCACCCTCTCCTACAGAAATTGCGAGGGTGGCTGCTTGCGGTTGTCCCGTTTGACTTTCTCTAGGTTCCTGTTGGGAGGAAACTGGAGGGCTGGTCTGGTTTCTACTGTCAGTGGCAAGTGCTGACATAGTCCTAGTGCGACGTGTTCTTGTTGCCTTTGGAACACCTGAAAGACCTGTTGGGAGGTCTCCAGGGTAAATGGTTGTGGGGACAGACACGCTGGAGCTGGAGGGGTTAGACTGTTGCCCGGGCTCGGCAATGGTCACAATTCTAGCAGACGAACTGGTGGGTCCCTCATTATTTTGAGGCCCGCCCAGTTGTCTTTCCGACTCACCTTGGACTGGTGCATCGGTTTTTGCGAATGCTAGCCGCATTCTTTCCGGAATCTCGACCTCTCCAGCTTCAGATACTAGAGAGTCAAGATTCCTCAACAAATCTGGGACAGTGTATAGTGAATTTGTGCTAAAATAAGCTTCACTGCCCAGAATTTGTAGAAAACAGAGAGAGAGATACCTGGAGAAGGGGATACATAGTCCCCTGGTGCCCTTCAGTTTTTGAACCAGGCTTCTGTATAAGATATCAGCAAAATCCACTCTCAATCCATTCCACAAGCAGTATGCCATTTCTGCTTGTGCGGAGTTAATCTGGTCAAGTCCACCAGAACTCTCACCCATACTTTCCACAAGGTGGATGAAAAAGTACCTCCATGAAGGTGTAAGGCCCTTCATGGTCATCGCACCTTTTGTTTTCAAAACCCCTTTTTCTAGGCACTCCTTGTGTCCCATGTCAAGGAGGACCTGGCGAAAATTTATGTTTGGGGAGATGACAACACGAGACTCTCCTTGTCTCCAGTAATTGAGGTGTAGAGCATCCCTCAATACATCTGCTGATAAGGTACACCGGACTGTTCCACCTTTTAATGTGAATGAGATGGAAGAACAGTCGGAAGAAAGAGAAGTGGTGTACCAAAACTCACACAAGTAGTCGTGAAACATCTTGCGTGGGTTTAAGGAGAAGGAGGGTCCGATTGGAGAATCCCTCAAAAAAAATTGGATTCTCCCAATAAGGGTATCGGACCCTTGGGTTCCTTGTAAACTAGCCATCAGATTATTTGGATTTAGTTTGATGAGCGTAGTATTACCAGGAGCACCAGATGCCTGTTTGACATCTGGTGAGGGAACATATGGGACAGTGAGGAGATTTACATCTCTAGAACGGGATGATTTAGGTGCCATTGAAAGTGAAATTGAAACTTTGGAATTAGGGTTCTTGATTTATGAAGCAGAAAGAGAAATGAAGAGTTTGATGATGATTGGAAGTAAATGAAAGAATGTAAAGGGAAGTAAATGTGATCGGAGTAAATAAGGGTATTTATAAGGAATTCAAGATCCCAATGAAATACCAAAAATTATATTTTATTAACAAAATCAATTTTGTAGATATTTTTACAAAATAAGTTTGAATTTTGAACTAAAAATATAATTCACCGTGTCAGCATTAAATGCTACGACGGCTTAACTTACCACGCGCCCACTAATTTTCATTTTCCCAATAAAAACAGTTGTCATTTACCAAAATGACTTTAAACACGTCAAATGACGATATCAAGTGGGTTAAAACACTCGAGTACCATCACGTATCACAAATATTGACCAAGTATTTTCTAACGTTATGAAAAATTAAGACAAGACTGAACCTGGACACTGGAGGATTAGTCCAGTGCCAGTTTCCAACTGGAGAGTTCTCCAGTTGCCATTTTCAAACAAAATGAATTTTAGTCAGAAAATTATTTTGAGTCTTTCCCCCTAAAATGATGATCCAGAAATCGATTAGTGCCAGGATAGTATCACAAAGGCGTTCGATAGCCTGGCGAGCAAAGATTATCTGGACCTCCTCAACTGGAGAACTTCATTAGTGTCACTGACGCGTTCATAACAAAAATCTCCAGTTTTAAGGATTTAACATTCCCAGTTCGCTGATGAGATTTTTAAAGGTTTTCTCATCAAGAGGTTTTGTAAAAACATCAGCGAGCTGTTTGTCAGTGGGGATGAAATGAATTTCAATGTCTCCTTTCATAACATGATCACGAATGAAATGATACCTGATGTCAATATGCTTTGTCTTGGAGTGCATTACTGGGTTGTGAGATATAGCAATTGCACTGGTGTTGTCACAAAAGATTGGGGTCCTTGTATACTTTTGACCATAATCTAGTAACTGGTTCTTGATCCAGAGAATCTGGGCACAGCAACTGGCCGCAGAAATGTACTCTGCCTCGGCAGTGGACATAGAGACTGACGTCTGCTTCTTGCTGGTCCAACTTACCAGTTTTCCTCCAAGGAAATGACAACCACCAGTTGTTGATTTTCTATCTATCTTACAACCTGCATGATCTGAATCTGAATAACCCGTTAGATCTAACCCTGAGCCTTTGGGGTACCAAAGACCAAGGTTAGGACACCCTTTCAGGTATCTGAAGATACGCTTAACAGCGTGTAAATGTGATTCTTTAGGGTTAGCCTGAAACCTGGCACATAGACATGTTGCGAACATTATATCTGGTTGACTGGCAGTTAAATACATCAGTGAACCAACCATTCCACGATATTCAGTGATGTTCACTGGTTTGCCAGTTGGTTCAGAGTCCAAATTTAATGGTGCTGCAATAGGTGTGTTTTTCGATGGGATAGAATCATATTTGTATTTTCTTAACAAATCTCTGACATATTTTCCTTGGTTTATGAAAATTTCATTTTCAGTTGCTTAATCTGAAGACCTAAGAAAAATGTTAATTCTCCCATTAAACTCATTTCATACTCAGATGACATGATTTTAGAAAACTTTTTACACATTGCATCATCAGTTGAACCAAATATAATGTCATCAACATAAATTTGTACCAATAAGATATTACCTTTTTCTTTCAAGATAGATAAGGTATTATCTATTGCACCTCTTTGAAAGCCATTTTTAAGAAGATGTTTAGTTAAAGTATCATACCAGGCTCTTGGGGCTTGTCTAAGACCATACAAAGCTTTGTTCAGTCTATATACCCAGTGAGGATGCTTCTCATTGATGAAGCCTGGAGTCTGCTTAACATATACTTCTTCTTCCAATGTTCCATTAAGGAACGCACTTTTGACATCCATTTGGAAGACTTTGAACTGCAGATGGGCTGCATAAGCCAGAAATATTCTGATGGCTTCAAGTCTTGCAACTGGAGCAAAAGTTTCATCAAAGTCAACGCCTTCTGCCTGACAATAACCCTGGGCAACTAATCTGGCCTTGTTTCTTACAACATTGCCATCTTCATCCATCTTCTTTCGGTAGACCCATCTTGTACCAATGGGTTCTTTCTTTAACCCTGGTGGACAAGGAACAAGTTCCCACACATTATTCCTTTCAAACTGATAAGCTCTTCTTGCATAGCTTCAACCCAGCTTGGGTCTGCCATAGCCTCGTCAATCTTCTTTGGTTCAATCAGTGATAAGAAGGTGACGTTTAAGCATTGCTCACTGGTGGCTCTTCTAGTCTGAACCCCACTATTTGGATCTCCCACAATCTGTTCAATTGGATGTGCTCGAGTCCATCTAGTGTATTGACTAGGCTGGTGAATTACAATATCAGTGCAAGTCACCAGGCGATCTTCTTCAGTTGCAGCAGCTTCTGGAGGAGGATCAGTCCAAACTACTTCTATATCCTCATCAGAGTCAATGAGGTCACGATTTGCATCATGAAATTCTTCATTAAAAGGCATTTCTTGAAGAACTGGAGAAGTTGGAGTTTGAACTGGTGCTGATATTGGAGTGGCACGTACATCAGATCCAATCACCAGTTCCTGTGGTAAATTGAAATTGATGGAGGGATAGAATGAAGTGTCACTGGTGGTGCTCTTCTTCTTAACTGGTTCCAATTTGTTGTAATTGGAAACATCTTTTGGTGAAACAACTGACTGATGAACTTGGTCAGTTTCACCAAAATTTATTGGAACGACTGGAGAAATATCAAGGCTTGGTCTCTTGTTGATTGCTTCAGTTGATTCGTCGAATGTGACATGAATTGTCTCATGAACCTTTTGAAGTCTATAATTATAAACTCTAAAGGCCTTTCGAATATCTGAGTAGCCTAAAAATACACCTTCATCAGCTTTTGCATCAAACTTTCCAAGCTGACTGGAATCGTTTAAAATATAAACTGGACAACCAAATACATGAAAATATCCAATATTTGGTTTACGATTCCTGAGTACTTCATAGGCAGTCTTCTTATGTCTCTTGATGTAGACTGACCGGTTTTGGGTGTGACAAGTAGTTGCAACTGCTTCAGCCCAGAAACTGGTGGGAAGACCTGATTCAGATAGCATACTTCTGGCTGCTTCTATCAGTGTGCGATTATTTCTTTCCACAACTCCATTCTGCTCTGGAGAGTGTGCTGATGAGAAGTTTTGAGAGATGCCAGTGTCATTGCAAAATGTTTCAAGTACTTTATTTTGAAATTCAGTACCATTATCACTTCGCAACTGACAGACTTTTCGAGTATACTTGAGTTCAATTCTTTTGATGAGGGAGATGATTTCAGCAGGTGCATCACTTTTGGATCTGAGGAATACCACCCAACAGTATCTGGTGAATTCATCGACCACAACTAGAGTGTACTTCTTTCCAGCTCTAGTTTGAACATTCACTGGACCAAACAGATCCATATGAAGCATGTGAAGAGGTTCAGTGATGCTAAAATTTTGCCTTGTTTTGAAACTGGCTCTTTTCTGCTTGCCCATCTCACACCCTGGACATGGCTTTTCTTTATTGAAAGAAATCTGAGGTATCCCATCAACAAGTTGTTTGCGAGACAACTTGTTAATATTTTTGAAATTAAGATGGGATAATCTTTTATGCCACAGCCAGTTGGTGTCCTTATCAGCCTTGGTATAGAAGCACTGCTCTTTTGGAGCTGGTTCCATATCCATGATATACACATTTCCTTTTCTTGGTGCAACCATCACCACTTTCCAATCCTTGTTAAATATGGTGCCTTGAGCAATATCGAACAAAACTCTGTAGCCATCATCACAAAGTTGGCTGACACTGATCAGGTTGTATTTCAAACCATTCACAAATGCAATTCTTTTGAATTCGACCTGTCCGTTATTGAGCACACCATATCCTTCAGTCTTTCCACTTTGATCATTACCAAACGTCACTGCCGGTCCATCTTGGACAATGAACTCTTCAAGCAGGGGCTTACATCCGGTCATAGTCCGGCCAGCTGCGCTGTCCAGATACCAGATATTCTTCTTTCGATCGCCTGCACACCCACAAAAATCATCAGTTATTTTTGTGAACCCATCTTTTCTTGATGGGTTCACTGGACTTCACTAGAAGTCTCAGTTGATTGTTGTGGTGGTAAGTTGAAGACTACATCTGGATCCTTTTCACCAGATCCAGGTGCAGGAGTAAAAACAATTGGTATTTGATACCTGCTCCCCTTTTCTTATCAGATTTTGTTCCAGATGGAACATTCTTTTGTTTAGGTTTAGAAGGGGGTTTAATATTTTGTTTTTCAACTGGAGGTGATGAACCTCCTTCCAGATTTTTAATCCGGGCAGTACAACTCTGAACCTGTCGAGACAAAAGTTGGAGTTGACTTTCCAGTTTTGACAAAATATTATTTTCATCAGGCTGCTGAACCTTGGACCTTGGTTCAGCTGGAGTTTTAGGCTTTTGGGTCTTGGGCTCCTTAGACTTATGAGGTAAAGGCTTGTTACCAGTGGCCTTTTTAACTGGAGCACTAGCCTGTTTGGCTCCAGGTTTAACCTCAGTGGGGGTGGTCTCAATGGGTACAGTTTTGACTGTCTCAGGTTGATCGTATGGAGTATCAACCCTAAGAGCTGGAGGCAATGCATGAAGATCTGGTATGAGAGCTGCCATTTCAAGATCTCCAGATTTCCATGCATTTTTCTGGGCATCAATTGTTCTTTTTTTTTTTTTTTTTTTTTTTTTTTTTTTTTTTTTTTTTTTTTTTTTTTTTTTTTTTTTTTTTTTTTTTTTTTTTTTTTTTTTTTTTTTTTTTTTTTTCTCCAGATTTCCATGCATTTTTCTGGGCATCAATTGTTCTAGAAAATGCATCATAATTCTTTCCAGATGCTTTTACCCATGACTTGATAATCATTTGTTCTTTTTCAAGATCAGAAACTAATTTTTGATTATCAAATTCTAAAGCCTCAATTTTCAAAACTGACTCCTTGAGAGCCAACTGGACACTTTGTAAATCATTTAGTTGTGGTTTAACATTGTTCAGTTCAATTAAGATAGTATCCAGATATCTTTTACTATCTGCTCTAACAGTTTCCACAAAAGCCAAATCACCACTTAATGATTCAGCAAGGTCCAGTTTCAGTTCTGGATCCACCTGATTGTCATAATCACATACCTTTTTCAAAATGATGTCCACCCATCTTCCAGTGATGACCTCTTCTTTCGCCACGTATTGCTGTTGATCTTCCAAGGCCATGAAATACATGTCCCTTTCCTCTTCATCATCAACTGATGAGTCATTAGAGTACTCCCATTTTCCCTCAGTTTGTGCCATTAAGCAGTGATCCTTTTCCTTTTCCATGGACAGGAGGGCAATCTGGGCCTTAAGCTTCTTATATTTAGCTTTGTAGCTATCATCAGGCCGATTGAAATTTGGGACAGAGGGACCAGTTTGGTTGTTCATCTAACTAGATCTGCATTCCTTCATAAAATGACCTTTCTTACCGCATTTATAGCAGGTAAGATTGGTTTTATCTAGAGAGCTGGAGCTGGAAGCATTGTTTGGGCCATTAAATCTTTTAGATTTATGCTTAAACCTATTAAAGGTTTTAGCGATCATGGCTACCAGATCATCATCGTCAGTTTCATCACAACCATCACTGATTTTAGTGGTCAGGCCAGAGTTCAAGAAACTGTTTAACATCTCCTTCATTGAGTGTGCCTGGACACTCTCTGCAGACATTAAAGCAACACAAGGTCGCTCAGTTACACTAGCTACCTTGGGACTCTGGGCATGGTTCATGGCATCCTGCTCAGCCACCAGTCTTGCTGCATTATTATCTTCAGTGAATCTGAAGGCTCCATAGAGCGATGCAAGAGTGTGACTGTGCAGGGTTTTACCTTGTCTTAAGACAAGAACCATATTTTCCCATTTAGAAGGAAGAATATCACAAAACTTCTCAAGAATATCACAAAACTTCTCAAGAAGAATATCCTTATCCTTCTCAACACCCAAGCCTCTCAACTGATTAATGAGGCTAGAAAACCTGGTGTAAGTACCAGTTAGACTTTCATTGGGTAGAGCAAAGAAGGATTCATACTTCTTGTTCAGGGCAACCTTTCTGGTGACAATGGTGTCATCACCTCCTTAAAACTGAATAACTAATTCATCCCACATTGACTTGGCACTGGGAACAACACAAGTATTGGAATTAGATCTTCAGGGACAGCTCCAAGGATCATGTTCTTGAGTCTGGTGTCCAGATCTACAAGTCTACGATCCTCATCAGACCAGTGGTCTTCGAGCTTTTCTCTGGAACCGCTTCTTCCAGTTGGATCCAGAAGAGGACTTACCCCAAGAGACATGGGTATATACGGTCCATCCTTAAGGATTTTCAGCATATATCTCTCTATCCCACCAAAATGCAAAAGCATTCTGGCCTTCCATGTACCAAAGGTCTCACTGTTTCCATCAAATTTTGGAACAGGAGTGTTAGAATAATGTACATGGACATGGTTTGGGGCAATAGGAGGAGGAGGGTTTGTATTGACATTTTGAACAGGTGGTGTATTAGTATTCAAATGGTTTTCACCTTGACCAGAACCATCTCCACCTTCAGTAGTAGTCATCTAAGCAGATCTAGGCAAGTATTTTAACCTTCTGCTCTGATACCACTTGTAAGTCCCAACTCAATAGATGGTACTACCTGAAGACACCTCTATGTCGATGGTGGAGTTACTTTGCAATATAAGCGCTGAACTGGAGACGACCAGTTACAGTGAGTATATACCAAGTTCTAGATAGATTACTTATTTAAGTGACAATAAGTAAGGAACAATGCAATAATATAAAATACTTGTAAAGTAAATTGGTGAGACAATATGTAATTTTCAAGTGTAATTTATTTATTAACTTTAAATAAATTACAAGGTTGTTGCGGAACCAAGATAATACAAAGTATGTAAATATCCTAACAACCTATGAACTACAATTGATCTACACTTGAAAATTTTCTAAACAATCGAAACACTTAAAGTTGTGAAATGTTCCTTTTTACGATTGAGAGAATATTGCACAAGTTCACCAAGAATATTGCAGGTTTGCAAAGTATCTGTGTGTTATTCTTGTTGTGCAATGACTTGTATTTATAGGCAAAGTTGACATTGGGATGTCAACTTTGGCCGTACAAATATGGTTGAGAACATTTAAGGAATAGCATTTAATTCCTTAAAATGTTGTGTAAAGTTGCAGTATAAAGCAACTTTACTCAACCAGATTTATGTACCTTTTTGTACTTTATACATAGATAAATCCTTTTATCCGTGTAATAGCACATAAAGCATAAAAGTTTTTCCTCTTAATCAGTGTAAAGCTTTGTAAGAGCTTTCCACTGATGGTCTCCAGTTTGTAACTGACTAGAATGTCAACTGGGCTTCGCTGCCATTGTCATTCTCTATCTTCCACTTGTTGTCTTTGACTTCAACTGGAATGATTCTTCAACTGGTCAGTTCTCAACTGGAGGAAGTCTTCAGTTGCGTTAACTGTACGTTGCAACTGGACTTCAATATATTTTGGACAAATCTTCTTAGTCTCCAGGTGCAACTGGAGACTGGCCAGTTTCACCAAAACTGGTCCTAACACTTTTTCTTGGGAAGTTTCTGATGGTGGGTCGGTGATGCTGTGATGTAGTATATAGCTTCGGCTCTGCTATTGGTGAAAAAGGTCTTTAATGTGATGGATAATCGGTTCTTGAGCTGCGTAATTATTTAGGATTTTTGCGAATATATCTGGCTTGTGTGACGCTAGTAGGGTGGATGTTGAGGCAGGGTTGATCCGGGCTCTTGTTGCTGAAGGTAGTATTGCTCTTAATGGTCTTCTTGTAACTGCGTTCTCCTTCGCAGAAAATTTGTTTAGGCAACATATCAATGTTGAATCGTCGTCCAAAATGTGTTTGAATTTTACTCCACCGTTATCTTTATCGGATCATATCAACGCACAATAAACTGTTTGTGCATATTTCTCATTATTTTTGTCGTGTGTAGACTGTGTAATCTGACCATCATCTGAGGCCGTAGGTTGTTCCGGAAATTCCTTAGTGCTCGGGGAGCTTATCTGTTGGCATAGGATGCAAAGACAAACTTGGGCATTCTTCAATGTGTTGATGTGTAAAGGCTGAGCTGAAATTGTCTTCGTTTGTTGAAGTCTTTGATGCTTGTCATTCATCCTTCCAGAAGGTTTTTAAAACTATTCCTTCAGCTAACATGCTCTATCTCTCTGCAACTGTTTCGTAATAAATGTCGTGCTAGAGAGTTTTAGCATGGTCTTGTATTTTTGCTCAAATGGCTCTCTATCTTTTGCTTTTCACACCTCGACAGCTTCGCATATAGCCATTACGAATTTTTCTTAAAAACTTTTTACAAAGTTTCTAAGAGCTGTCGATTTGGATCGGCTAAGATTTAAGAGGCGCTTATTCGTCATGATCGGTTACTTCAAATCGGCTTCTGTTGTGGCTTATATGTCTCTTTTGTCTGTATCTCTGGAGGTCCGTGTCTTTAGTAGTGAGTTGTGTCTTCCTTGGTAGCTCTGATTAGTAACCGTCTTCTTGAATTTCTTCTGTCATGTGATTTGCATTGGGATTATCTATTGGCGTTTGCCTTTTAAAGATGCTGATCAGGCTATCTATTGGCTTTTGCCTTTGCAAGACTATTCCATAATGCTGAAATTTGCACAAGATTTGCCCTATTGACTTTTTGTCGCCAAGGCTTTATCTGTGAATATACTGGGCTTTTATCTTTATCAAGATTTATCCACAGTTCCGTTGGATTTTATGGCGTCCCCTTACTCCAACTTAATTAGTTAATTGTACGTACTTATTTATAATATTTGCGAAGGGTAGCGACCCAACTTCGCTTATGTTAGCAAAGCTCAGTAAGCATCTGGCACTAAGTTATCTGATTGGTGCCCGCGTAGGGTCTTATAGTTGTGACAGAGATTTGTACCTTTCAAGCAGCTTTGTGGTCGGAAGGTTTCGGCTCCGTCGTCTTTTGATGTGATCGTTGGTTGTGGCTATTGTGGCTATCCGCTGATTGAATGCTCCTCCTTTGGCGTGCTTTGCAAATTTTGCGCCAATTGCTTGATATGGTCTTCTGGGAGCTTCGGAGATAATATAGCCATCATTATACGCAGAGCTATGCCAGAATATCGGAGAGTAAGTGTGATGTGATCATCCGCCTCTGGTGTTACGACCGTCTTTGTAAATGTATTGCCTTCGGTTCGTGCCTTTGAAGATGACATCTTTCTTGCAGATTTAATATGTGTCGACTAGAGGTAGGAGATCAAGATAAATACTGTGGTCTTTTAGATGTTGTAGTGTGCTTGCGAAGGATCGTATGTGCGTCATCGAATATCCATTCTTCTTATTATGTCAGTAGTATCTTCCATTTGCTTCATAGCAGAAAATCACTTTCTCTCCTTTTTCCGTTATCTCTGGCAAGCTTGGATAGGTTGAATACATCGATTTCTCCAACGATCTTTTATTTTAATCATCGCGATATATTATCTATTGTTTGATCAAAGAATCGCACGGACCTTCGATCGGGAACAAGGAAGGGGTTTTGACCGATTTGTTGGCGATTCCCTATCGGTGTAAAGCTTTGTGAAGCTTAACGCCACAAGATCGGAGGTGTTTGTGTTGGCGGTGGAGACGACTCCGTAGAGAAGTCGACCACCTTAGGTGTTTGAGAGAATGAGGCTTTGTATCTCGGGGTGGAAAGAACTTGCCTTCATTCATGGGGGAGACCTCTATTTATAAGAGGAGCTTACCTTGGGGAATAAGCTAGGGTTTTAGGGTTTTTAGGGGGATACCCTAGTGTTTTAGGAAAAGATATGATAGACATGTTTATGGGATTTACATGCCATATTATAAATATATTATAATGGTAAAAGATATGGAAACGTACCTTTTCTTTAGGAGGAAGAAAATAAGAGATTTCCTCCATATTTGGCGGAGCTCCGTTCTGACGGATGAGCTCCGTAATCCTGACGGAGGTGAGTCCATTCTGACGGAGGTGAGTTCCGTAATCCTGACGGAGGTGAGCTCCGTAATTGCAGATTTACATACGGAGGTAGGGCTCCGTATAGGGTATATCATCATGCCCCCAGTCTAATAGGAGAGACTGGCAAGAGGCTGTCGTGTTAGACTCCAAGAAAAATCAACTGGCTGCAGATTCGAGTAATCTCTCCGTGATTGATGTCTTTCGTCTGGTATTAACCGTTCCGTCTTTGTCCTTTGGCCATTAGAACATTTATCCGGCTTTTTCCTCTATAATAATTAGGGGAATTACCTCAATGTCATGGTTGGACTGCTGGAAACTTCTGTCGGCATGATGATCCGCAGATGAGACTTTCATGTCCATCGGGTTTGATGTTTGTCATCGTCGGCTTTCTTCGTAGGTACTCGTGGTACTCTTGCGGTTCCTTCTACCGTACTTCTCCCGGAGCTTCCTAGGTCACTTCAAAATCTATGTATCCCTTGTATACTTTATAGCTTGTTCCAATACTTGTATCCCTGATAGTGGGTCTAAGCCTGGTAACTCGCGGGGATCAAATAAGATGCTTTTTTATGTTGCCCAAGTGCCTGTTTATTCTCGTGTGCCATGTCCGTAGGTGATGAAGAAGCTTTTGAACTCATATATGAACTCAATGTTTTCCTTAGTTGCGTCACTTTTTCATTGGAAGGTTCTGATGGTGGGTTGGTTGTATTGTGGTGTAGTTTATAGCTTCGGCTCCGCTGTTGATGTAGTGGATGGATAATCGGTTCGTACTTATGTAGGATTTTTGCGAAGATATCTGGTTTGTGTGACGCTAGTAGGGGATGTTGAGGCAGGATCCAGGTTCTTGTTTGCTGGAGGTAGTATTGCTCTTAATGGTCTTCTTGTAACTGCGTTCTCTTTCGCGGAAAATTTGCTTGGGCAACATATCAATGTTGAATCGTCGTCTGAAATATGTTTGAAGTTCATTCTTCCATTTAGCTTTATCGAACCATATCAATGCACAATAAAACTGCTTGTGCATATTTCTTCTTATTTTCGCCATGTGTAGACTGTGTAACCCGACCATCGTGGGTTGCTCCGGAAGTCTCTTAGCACTTGGAGGGCCTTGTTTTGTTGGCGTAGGATTTGAAGACAAACTTGGTCCCTTCAGATTCTTCAATATGTTGATGTGTAAGGGCTGAAATCATCTTCATCTATTGAAGTCTTTGATGCTTGTCATTCAGCCTTCAGGAAGGTTTCAAAACTATTCCTTCGATTAACATGCTCTATTCTTTCTGCAGTTGCTTCGTGATAGATGTCGCGCTAGAAAGATTCAGCATGGTCTTGTATTTTTGTTCAAATGGCTCTCTATTACACCTCGACAGCTTCGCATATAGCCATTACGAATTTTTCGTAAAAACTTTTTAAAAAGCTTCTAAGAGCTGTCGATTTGGATCGGCTAAGATGTAAGAGGTGCTCATTCGTAATAATCGGTTACTTCAAATCGGATTCTCCTTTATCTGTACCTCTGGAGGCCTGTGTCTTGAGTTGTGTCTTCCTTTGTAGCTCCGATGAGTAACCGTCTTCTTGAATTTTTTGCATTGGGTTTATCTTTGGGCACTTGCCTTTTAAAGATGCTGATCAGGCTATCTATTGGCTTATGCGTTTGCAAGACTATTCCATAATGCATAAATTTGCACAAGATTTGCCTTATTGATTTTTTGTCGCCAAGGCTCTATCTTGTGACACTGTCTTCTTGAATTTGTTTGCATTGGGTTTATCTTTGGGCGCTTGCCTTTTAAAGATGCTGATCAGGCTATCTATTGGCTTATGCGTTTGCAAGACTATTCCATAATGCATAAATTTGCACAAGATTTGCCTTATTGATTTTTTGTCGCCAAGGCTCTATCTTGTGACACTGTCTTCTTGAATTTGTTTGCATTGGGTTTATCTTTGGGCGTTAAGACTATTCCACAATGCTCGGATTTTCACAAGATTTGCCCTGGCCGAGGCTTTATCTGTGATATATACTGGGCTTTTATCTTAATTAAGATTTATCCACAGTATCGTTGGATTTTATGGGCGTCCCCTTACTCCAACTTTGTACTCCCTCCGTCCCATTAAAAGTGTCCAATTTTATTTTGTCAAAGTCTTTCTTTTGTATCTTTGACCATAAATATTTTTTTATTGTATTATATAATATTTGATGAAAGTTATACTCAATGAAAACTTATCAAAACCTCTATCAACTCATATAATTTTCATTAAATATTATACATTATAAATAAAAATATTTAAGGTCAAAGTTGCGAGACAAAGACTTTGAAAATTCAAAAGTGGACACTTTTAATGGGACTGATGGAGTATATTTTTAATTACTTGTACGTACTCATAATTATATTATTTGCGAAGGGTAGCGACCCAACTTCGCTTGTGTTAGCAGAGCTCAGTAAGCATCTGGCACTGAGATATCTGCTTGGTTCCCACGTAGGGTCTTATAGTAGAGACAGAGATGTGTACCTTTCAAGCACTCTTATGGTCTGAAGGTTTCGGCTCCGTCGTCTGTTGATATGATCGTTGGTTGCGGTTATTGTGGCTATCCACTGATTGAATGCTCCTCCGTTAGCGTGTTTTGCAAATATTTCGCCAATTGCTTGATATAGTCTTCTAGGAGCTTCGGGGATCATAATATAGCCTCCGCTATGTGTAGAGCTATGCCAGAATATCGGAGAGTGATGTGGTCGTCCACCTTTGTTGTTACGACCGTCTTTGTGCACGAATTGGCTTCGGTCCGTACTTTCGAAGATGACATCTTTCTTGCGGATATAATATGTTTCGTCTAGAGGTGAGTTGGAGGAGTTTAAAGTAAATATTGTAGCCTTCTGATGTTGTAGTGTGCTTGCGACGGATTGTATGTGCGTCATCGAATATCCATTTGTTTCATAGTAGAAAATCACTTTCTCTCCTTTTTTCCGTTATCTCTGGCAAGCTTGGGTAGGTTGAATACATCAATTTCTCCAACGATCTTTTATTTTAACCATCGCGATATATAATCTAGCGATGCCGTCGGGAGCAAATTCTCTACCGATGGTTTATTTTAATCATCGCGATATATTATCTAGCGATGCCATCGGGAGCAAATTCTCTACCGATGAACTCTAGGGCGTAAGAAGCCCAATGCGAGTTTTAATAATTCCATATGTACGTCTTGCGAGCATCTTCGTTGTAGGAGCTTTTCTTCGTCTCCCTAATATCTGATGTTTCGTGGCCTCATATAATGCCTCCCTTTTGACGTTTCTTGCAAGTATTTCACCCGTTGCTTAATATATTCTTTGTATCTTCGGGAGCATCATAGATTATGGCCTTCGTAGCTTGTGGAGCTATCTCATTATATCGGAGCTCTATGTAGGCTTGTTGTGAGCATTATCCCATTAGTGGAGGGTCGTGATATATGAATTTATCCACCATGATCACGTGAAATTTGAAAATCACGTGTTTGAACTCCACTTGCCCATGGATAATATATATATAGGCTGATTACTTCCATGACTTCCTTCCAATGCATATCTTCAAATTCTTCACATTCAATGAGCATGTGCTAGCTGTGATATGTAGTCGAGCCATTAACTATTTCTTGAATTTAATTCTACGTGCACATCCACTTGCATGGGAGTAACCATGATCGTGAGACTATGTAGTCTATTATGCATGTTATGCATATGGCATGAATTAACATAGCCAATTTATGCACTTTTTGTATTATCCAGCCCCATGTCGTATCCTTATGAGCTATCGTCCATGTGCTCATATGCAAACTTCGATTCATCCATATCCTCATGTATGAATCCTTTTTTATCTTAATATTCAATTGCACCATCATGCACGTCATCTTTAGTTTTTGGTCGTATACAAATCCCAATCTTTTAATGAATCATCCATGAACCAAAACTGCTTGTAAATGGACTAGCGATCGAGCTTGGTTAGCGTTGACATAAGTGCAACACTACCGAAGTTCGTTTATAAGGTTCATATAGCAATGTCTTCTCTCGAGCAAATCTGTAGAGTGAATCCTCGTGCTCCTAATCATATGAGACTTCTTATTTACGTGACGGTGGTCCACCGTAGTTGATGATAAGGTGGAATAAATTCCTGGTTAACGACACGAGTGGGTGTACATGGCGTCCATTGGCGATGCCATGGTAGTTTGTGGTGCTTTTTGCTTTTGTCTTTTTTCGAGTGATCCGGGTCCTGTATCGTCTAACTCCTCGGATTTCTTTATATTGTTTTGAACTTGTTTGAACATGAATTCAGCCTCCATAACGATACAGGTGGTGATGGTTGGACCATAGCTTGAGGCGACGTAGTCGAAAACATCGTTTTCAGGTCCTTGAGCTTCGTCTTTGTCCGAGGCCAGGATCCAAAGTTATTACGCCCTCTGTAGTAGTCATATTGAGTCATTCTTCGTGGTTGGAGGTCAGGTCTAGTACCGTGTGGCTTGGTGGCTGCACAACAGCGGTTCAGCATCTTGTGGACCTAGTTTTAGTCGATCCGTTCGAGTCTTGACGATGTTTTGGTGGTGATTAAACCGTGACAGAACTGACAAACGATATCGCCAATACCCCGTTCGCTTTTTGTCGTCAAGTCTTCTTCTCACACCCACCATCGTCTTGGACTCTTGGGTGCATTATGTTGTGACTGTTGGTGGTCCGCTGTTGGCCCGGTCCTGCTGCAATTTTTCATTGTTGGCGGCTTTATGTAGGCGATTCTTCATGGCTGGAATCCGCTACCTCATAACTTGGCGGTAGCTGTACTAGTTTTTCGTTGTAGATCTTCGCTTTTTATTGAGTTTTTGGTCATACCCAAGGTCCAAATCTTTTTCTTTGATTAAGATCTGAATAGGGTATCACTTCCATCTTGTAATTGTTTTGTTTAGTATCGTCACGTCATCCGATCCCGAGCAGCCCTTGATAGAAGTTGTTTTGCAGGTAGCAACGTCGGTTTTTTGTTCATCATCCAGGCGGGTTTATCACCCGAAACCGTTGTTGAGATTTTGATTATGATCAGAACTCAAAGATTCTTTAGTCTTTATTGATATGGATTCATCATCCATATAGTGGCTCCTGGTGTTACTATGGTGGTTGTAGTAGTATTGGTTTTTGTCACGAACGGGCATGCATCTTCCATGTTGGAGGTCTTCTTATCCCGTGATTGATGTCCGATGTTCTTGTGACTTAAAATCAACACCACCTGGTTCACAAGATTTTTTAGGAGCATCTGCATTACTTGTGATAGTGCCTATGCTGGATGGAGACATTTAGCTACTGAACGAGACATTCGACTTGGGTTTTTTGGTTTAGAAAACGGTATCGTCGTCATCGTTTGTTTCTTCTTTATATATCCTGGTAGGAAAGAAATCCCTAACAAAACAACAAAAAGGATTTTGCATGAGGTCTGATTGCCCAAGCAGAAGTGGAACAAGATCTCTGTCGAGCTGATGTTGTGAAGCTTTCTACTAAAAATTTTTTTTTGGTATATCAAAATTTTTAATAGTAGATTGGCTATAATAATAATCTAGGTATGTAAAATGCGTTGTGGGTTTAAGGTGTTTTTTTTTCTTTAAATAATGATAATAATACTCATGTGCCGCTTGTTATATCTAGTGATTAACGCAAACATGTATTCAAAATCGGAGTTCGAATAATGACACGTTGTGTTGAATAATGGCCAACTAAAAAACTAGATCAATTAGTTTTTATGGCTAGTATATGAAAAGTTTGACAATCATATTATCATATTTTATTTGTAAAACTCAGTGACCCACAACGAATTCGCATCATAGAATTGGAGGATGTAAATCCCCAAATTAATCAAAAAGAAATAATAGGTAAGAAACACTTATCTGATGATATTGCGTGAATCTTTGCTAAATTTTTATCTTCTGCACACATATTCTGCACACATACTTTTGGTGCAGAATTTCAATTGGGGAAGGTAGATCTGATGATTTAAAAATATGGCTGGTTTTAGATCTATTCGGCGGCGGGGGTGGGGTCGTATAGTATGTAGTCCCACGGATGGCGCCAATTTGTTTGATCAAAGAATCGCACGGACCTTCGATCGGGAACAAGGAAGGGGTTTTGACCGATTTGTTGGCGATTCCCTATCGGTGTAAAGCTTTGTGAAGCTTAACGCCACAAGATCGGAGGTGTTTGTGTTGGCGGTGGAGACGACTCCGTAGAGAAGTCGACCACCTTAGGTGTTTGAGAGAATGAGGCTTTGTATCTCGGGGTGGAAAGAACTTGCCTTCATTCATGGGGGAGACCTCTATTTATAAGAGGAGCTTACCTTGGGGAATAAGCTAGGGTTTTAGGGTTTTTAGGGGGATACCCTAGTGTTTTAGGAAAAGATATGATAGACATGTTTATGGGATTTACATGCCATATTATAAATATATTATAATGGTAAAAGATATGGAAACGTACCTTTTCTTTAGGAGGAAGAAAATAAGAGATTTCCTCCATATTTGGCGGAGCTCCGTTCTGACGGATGAGCTCCGTAATTCTGACGGAGGTGAGCTCCGTAATCCTGACGGAGGTGAGCTCCGTAATCCTGGACGGAGGTGAGCTCCGTAATCCTGACGGAGGTGAGCTCCGTAATAGCAGATTTACATACGGAGGTAGGGCTCCGTATAGGGTATATCATCATCTAGCGATGCCATCGGAGGCAAATTCCCTAACGATGGACTCTAGGGCTTGGAGATCCCAATGCGAGTTTTAATAATTCCATACGCGTCTTTGTGCTTTAAGCATCGTCATTTGAGGATGTTGTCTTTTCTGTATCTCCCTAATTGCTGATGTGTAGTGGTTTCGTTGTCTAGTATGACATTTGTTTCTCTGTTGATGAATGTTTCCCTTTTAACTTGTCTTGCAAGTGACGCGCCAGACTATTGTTGTTGAATTGTCTTTCGGAGCATTAGGGATCATGTATATAGTCTTCGTAGTTTGTGGGGCTTCTGGCAAAATATCGGAGAGCAAGCTTGTTGTTGTCGCAATCATCTTTATAGTAATGTTAACTCCAGTTTATGCTCTATAAATGTCTTGTGTGACGAAATTGAATAGATCCTCACGATTTGCAGAATGTTTGCAGCTTCTTTTTAATAAATCTCCAACTAATAGTCTTGTTTGGAAATTGTATTTACTTTTTCCTTTTATCTCCTTGTGCATTAATGGGGTCAGGTAAATTAATGCCATGATCAACTTGCATATGAATTACCAAAGTCCTCCGACATATATATTGTTTCCATGCATGCACAATATCACTCGTATCATCAACATGACATAGATTAATTTATGGATCCTTGGCTACGGGATGTGCATGCATTGAGATTCTTAGACGATCGGAGTAAGTGTCACCTCATAAGTACTCGAAAGAAACATGCGCGACAAATTGCCTTGAATCATTAGCTTCTGTGCGCATATTCTAACTCGGACCAACATCGCCTTTGCGGATGGCATGCCAAACTCGTTAATGGGCAACACAATTATGGATACCATCGGGGAGTTTTTTGTGTCACGTTCGTGTGAATTGGCTCTTCCTTGGTGGAGATCGGTAACATGGGGGGCCCTCGATGGTGATACTGCGGTATGATGTTGGCTGTGATGTGATTGCATCCTTCGACTTTTAAGGTTTCTTTTGAGTTGATGTTTGCTTCAGAGGAAGGATAGGCTATCATAGGTGTATTTATGGTCAATGTTATTTTAGAGGGCTCGGCGGTGCCTCCGCTGCAGCAACACCAAAAGGAAGGTCTTCTTCGTCTTTCGCCAATACCATCGGTCTTCAAAAATTTTCCAACGAATCTCTAATGCTTGTAGATTCCTCTTGTAGTAATATTTGCTGCTTGGTGACTGCGCGAGCTTCAAGGTTTTATTTTGTCGGGGTTAATTTTTTATACGCAAGTAATTACCCCCCCCCCCCCCTTTTTTTTTGAAAGATATGAGTCAATAGAGGTTACTTCGTCCTTAGCTGCACCAAAGAAGTCCCCTTGGTGACCAGCCGTCGGGCTGGTGGTGGTTGAACAGCGGCATGATTGGAGAATGCGTTTTTTTTTCTTTTCTAGCTTCTTTCAGCCTTCGAAGCTTTTCTAACGACTACTTTGGAATTATTATTCGCTCCATGAGTATCTCCTCATGACCGGGAGTCATCCCTTTGGTGGCCCGTGATGAGTGATGACAATTGGGTGGTAGTGCCGTTTTTGCTAGTTTTCAAAAAAAAAAAATTCTTAACTTTCGTCAACCGGGGTCTCTTTTTAGGTACTCATTTGCGTTCTTCCTAACCTTTTTTTGAGGTCGGATTTAACTTGTACAGTTGCTGCAGGTGACGTTTGAAACATAGCTTGCAACGGCGCACTCGAAAAATCATATTCGGGTCCTCTAAATCTTTTTCCTTGCCGAGGTCAGAACTTGTGGGCCCTTCATATGTCTTCGTCGCATCATGAAGCATCTTCCATTTTCCAGGGATTTGTGCCATGGTGACGGATGATGGTGGAGCGACGGTGGGGCCGAAAAGTCGGTTTTTCATCGTCTTCTTTATTGCTTATTTCGTCCTTCGAATTTCTTAGCCAGTAATCTTTAAGTCTAGCTTCGAATTTCTTGATCGCGCCATGATGCATCTCCCCAGGGATCAATCTTGCGGCGGTCGCTGGCAGTGTTAGGATTGTGGTGATCTTTTTTCGTCGTCTTTGTAATTTTTTCTATGTTCCCATGGAATCTTCTGTTGAAATTGGATGAGAACCCATGGCTGTTTGAAGCGTCTTTCGGTGGCTTGTGCCTGTGACGGATTTGTTGTGTCACCGTTTTTCGGGTTTTTCGTCTTTTGTTTTTCTCGGGTATCTTCGTCTTCAAATCTTTCTCCAGTGGGTTTTCACAGTGATCTCTGCTGGTTGTGTTTGCTTGTCTCGGGGTGGTGGATGTTAGCTGAACGACGGCTATGAAATTTTTCATGGCAACGTCCTTGCAATCCTCTTTTTTTTTTCTTTCTTTCAAGGGCAAGTCTCCATCTTTATTCGACCTTACAGTCATGCTTTCTTTGTGGTTTGGGTCTACCACCATCTAGCTAGGTGGTGACTGTGCGATTTTTTTTTTTATAAAAAAAAATCTTTGTTTTTGGTGGGTTTTTCGACATAGTCGGGTTCTAAATCTTTTTCTTTATTAAGATCTGGGTGTTACCCTATCCTTAGTCGTCCCAGCCGTAACCCTTTTGACCTTAAAACGACCATCGGCAGGCACGGGTGGTGACTGTTTTGAAGGCGATAACCGTTTTCTCTTCTCTTTTTTTTTTTGTTTTCGGGTTTGTCAAAGATTGGGGTGTGTCGGTCGAACTTGGAGTTTAAGTTTGAGATTGCTGGAATAATTGTGTGTTTGTTGTGAATTGTTGGAAAAGGTTAATCGAATTATGATCGAGCACCTAATTGTGATTCTAATTGAAAATAAAATTCGTGGTTGAATTTTTTGCAGACATGGTGAATTGGTTTTTGAGTTGTGTTTAGAACATGCTTGGAGAAATTTGATTGGCTTGCATAATCATATAATCCAAAAGTGACTTCGATTAACAGGTTGCAGCCTGGATTTTGACAAAGAATGAGAAAGGGTTTTGATAGATCCGTAATCAATAATGTTTAGTGATCTATCCCAGCGGCGGAGATGGGAACGTGTAATGTATGGTCCCACGTATGGCGCCAATTTGTTTGATCCAAGGATCGCATGGACCTTCGATCGGGAACAAGGAGGAGTTTTGACCGATTTATTGGCGATTCCCTACCGGTGTAAAGCTTTGAGAAGCTTAACGCCATTGTATCGGAGGTGTTTGTGTTGGCGGTGGAGGATTCTCCATAGAAGAGAAGCCGACCACCTTAAGTGTTTGGGAGAATGAGGCTTTGTATCTCGGGGTGGAAAGAACTTGCCTCTATTCATGGGGAAGACCTCTATTTATAAGAGGAGCTTATCTTGGGAGATAAGCTAGGGTTTTAGGGTTTTTAGGGGGATACCCTAGTTATTAGGAAGAGATTTGGGTAAATCCCTTTTCTTTAGGAGGAAGAAATAAGAGATTTCCTCCATATTTGGCGGAGCTCCGTTCTGACGAGGTGAGCTCCGTTATTCTGACTGAGGTGAACTCCGTAATAGGATCTGTGACATTCTGAGGTGAGCTCCGTTCTGACGGAGGTGAGCTCCGTATTTCTGGCAGGAAACATCCTTAAGCAGCCTTCGTCATAGCAGATTTACATACGGAGGTAGGGCTCCGTATAGGGTATATCATCAATATTCATAAGATGCATATTGGACTACCCCACTTAACAAATTATCACTTTATAGATCGGCGTCATTAAATGAAATTCGTGAAATGGTTACTTTACTTATCCTTTGACTTGAGATACAAGCAGGTTATGCATGTATGGATTGCATTTTCTTGATATAGTTCTAACTATCCTAAATAAGGTAGTAACAAAGGGCTATTTTCAGAAGTGTAGTGAAATGACATGACTAACACGTGTAGTCAAAATAGGATTTGTTTCCTTCAACTAGTTATTGAAGAATGATATCATTGGGCCCCTCATTAATTAATTAAGATGTTTGTATGTGCATACTCAAATGAATTCCAGATGTGTCTCGATTAATTTGATAATCTTAATTAGTTGCAGAAATGAGAACATAATCGTTAAATTATGGAATGACTTTGATCCATATTCATAATTAACAAAGGTATCTGAAACAAAGGGATAGTAAACACTGAAACTATTTCAAAATACTTTAAGAAACTATACTTAAATATTTCCGGGAGCATTGGCGTGTTGCTAGACGCTAACCAATGTTATTGCCTTTATTATAACATGATCAAGTGGGAGCTGTTGGAATATGATCACGTTAATATAAACGCATGTCCGGAAAATATTTAAGCCTACGGCCAGTGTTGTGAAACTCGGCCGATACAGCCGAGTCGGATCGTGTATCGGCCGACTGACGATACGAGTTTGCCATACTCGGTCTGAAAATCGGCCAGGGTTTCAGACTCGGGTCAACTTGGTCAAGACTCGGCCGTATCGGTCAAGACTCGGCTGTATCGGATCGGGTCAACCAAAGTCAAACATTTTTTTTCTTTTTTAAAAGCTTTTATCAATTATGTTAGTGTTTCTAGACAATTATGTTTAAGTTGAAAATTATGTTATGTTTAAGTTTGAAGTTTTATATATATTTTTAATTTTTTCTTACATATAATTTCAAAAATTATTATTTTATACATAAAAAACACTATTCACCGATCCGATTCCGATCCGATTTTTAAAAAATCTTGACTCCCCCCTCGCCGATCCGATCCTGATTCCCGAGTTCCGCAACCTTGCCTACGGGGTCACACAAAATGACACGTATACACTATGTAAATATGTTCACGAAATGATTAATAAACATTAGTTAAAAGTTAAATAAATGTTTATTAATTAAAAGAGAAGGACTAAAGTGTAAATTAGGAATTGGAGTTGTTTCCTAATTACAAGGGGGGGGGGGACGGTTTGTAGGAGGGTTTCCTAATCCTCCTCAAACTTGTTCACCAAGTTTAAAAAACCCTAACAGTTAATCCCTATATAAAGGGGTTAAGGTTAAGGGTTTTTCACACATTCAAGACAATTAGATTTGTAAAATCCCTAACTATTTCTTTCTCCTCTCTCCTCTTTGGTTCGACATTAGCAAGAAGAAAAAAGGGTTTTCGGGTTTTTGTTTGGTTCGACTTTTAGGGGAAAAACACAAGGGGTTGTGAGTTCGTGATCGGGTACTAGCATACATACATAGGGGTGTCAAGTGTGCGATCGTAGAGGGGTTTTACTTTAAACCCTAATAATAATTCTTATTATTATTATTTATTGGAAGCTAAGCTTAAAAGGTACACATTCTCTATCTTTGTTAATTAGTATATTGCATATGATTTATTCCGCTGCGTACTCGTGTAATTGTTTATGATAATAGTTATAAATCCTAACAGTTACCACCATTGCCTCATTGAAGCATCCACATAAATAACATTTATATACAAATGTAATATCTTTGATATTTTTATTTTTTTATAACAAGTAGAATGCATGTATGGAGGAGTGAGTGTCATGGGCTAAAAATCAAGTTCTTTAATTCTTGAGTTAAATGAATAATAGGTAGTGATAAACTCACAATTACTTTTAATCATTCACAACAATACATGTATAACACCTTATTTTATAAAGATGTGGATTTCAAAAAATTTCAAATATATAACATAACTCCGTTAGATGAATTTCGGAAGCGACATTTAAAATCCAAATGATTCCTAACGAAATTATAGTTCTCAAAATGGTGCCACCCACACACTATCATAACAATAATAAACGAAAATCCACAAATCAACAAAATACAAACTGCAAAACGGCACAATACATACGTATATGTAAATGAAATATGCAACGGGGTAACTAAAGCCAACTTCCTCTAGCTTCAGAACTAGCCACCCGCCTCACAAACAAGTTACTTTATTTTCCAATCAATGTCTAACCTGAGGGCACAACATATTTTCCACAAAACAAGTGTCGGCTATTAAAGTTGGGTAAGATAACAGATTAGTAAATAAAAAGATTGCCAGTTAAAACTCTTTAATGGATAAGCTACATAAATCTCACGAAAGTTCCATTGAACTACTTAAGCTGCACAAATCCACACAATGGTTATGTCATCAACACAATAAAGGTTGTGTAAAGGCGGCCGCATAGCTTTACAGAGAACCTTGCACCTGAGTTGATGGGTAAACCTCATGGTGGTCCTTCGATGTCGTTATGGATAGGCATAACCAAATCCATGAGTAACCATATTGAAACCAGGGCTCATTTTATTAGCGAATGTGTTACGTGTTTATGGTGACAAACAACAAGCAAATATTCTGAGAAAGGCCCTTACATAAAAGAATATGCGGGAGTTACTTGGAGTCGAAGACCGACTGATTAGAGTCGAAAATTAAGGGGGTTATTGTTGGGCTCATTGTAATAGTTACCCACCTGAACATATGGGTGAAAGGCCAAACCAGTGCAGATGGGTAATGCGTGGGTAATGTTAAAATATAGGAACTGATTAGAGTTAAATATGGTTAGCTTCGTATTTGTATTGGTTTAGGTGATTATAATGTGTTGTGTTATAATTATCTAATAGGCTCAGAACTCTAGTCAAATTCGAATCGCGTAGTCTATATATGTTGACAAAGCATATGGTCGACATAGATAGAATTGTAATGTTCTAAGTTATTTGGTCTATATATGTTGGCAGAGCATATGGTCGACATAGTCAAATTCGAATCGCGTAGTCTATATATGTTGAAGTGCTTATTCAATTCTTACTTTGTGTATTTTGATATTAGGGTCCAAACTTTATTATATACATTTAGAATGCATTAGCCTTTCTTTTAAATTTCTTTTGTGGTAAAAAGTTACACTTGGTGTCTTGGTTAAGTTTATGTAACGCTTCATGAGGTATTTCTCATATAACCATCACCAAGTTGGTTACGTAACAAAGAATTTCATTTTCTTACAATAGGGCTCAGGTCTGAGTTATATACCAGAACATACCACGAACATTGGCGGATCCATAATATAATGAGCTGAGGGTGGTCACCGCCCCACCCTCAACTTTTTTTTAAGCGGAACTTTTTATACTAGTATATATATACATATATGCAAATTGACTTAACCAATTAATGAAAGATATATCTATCTATATATATATATATTATATATATATATATATACATTGGCGGATCCATAATATAATGAGCTGAGGGTGGAACTTTTTTGAGTGAGGTTGAGATCTTTTTAACTTTACCCCTCAAGTTAATACTAATTTGAGAAAATCCCCACCCATAAAATTGTGGATTTCAAAAATTTTAACTTTAAAACATAACTCCGTTGGATGAAATTCGAAAGCGACATTTAAAATCCAAAATGATTCCTAACGGATTATTAGTTCTTAAAATACAAATGCAAAATGGCACAATACATATGTATGCGTAAATGAAAAGGGATAACTAAATCCAATATCCTCTAGCTCCAGAACTAGCTACTCGCCTCACGAACAAGTTACTTTATTCTCCAATCAATGCCTAATCTGAAGCCACAACATATTTTGCACAAAACAAGTGTCGTCTATTAAAGTTGGGTAAGATAACATGTTATAAGTAAATAAAAGGATTGCCGGTTAGTTAAAACTCTTTAATAAATCAAGTCAGGCATAAATAAAGACACAATCACCAAATCAACGAAAATTACATAAATAGGATCATCAATCCTAAAATGTGCCTAACAAACATCCAATATCGCCAATAGTCACAAAACTGCATAAGCTACATAAATCTCACGAAAGTTCCACATAACTACTTAAGCTGCACAACTCATGTGAAAGTGCCACATACTACTTAAGCTGAACAAATCTACGCAAAGGTTATGTCATCAACGCAATAAAGGTTGTGTGAAGGCGGCCACATAGCCTTGTAGTGAATCTCGCACCCGACTTGATGGGTGAACCTTTTAGTGGTCCTTCGATAGGCTCATAGGCATAAGGAAATCCATGAGTAAGCAAATTAAAACCAGGGCTCATAATATTAACGAATGTGTTAAGAAAGAGCAAGTAAAAGTCAAGCGTGTTAGTGGTTACAAACAACGAGTATATATTCTGACAAAGGCTCTCACAATCAAGTTCAAGGAAATGCGTGGAGTAACTTGGAGTCGAAGACCTCCCTGATTGGAGTCGTAAATTAGGGGGTTATTGTTCGGCTCATTGTAATAATTACCCACCTAAACATATGGGTGGGTGAAAGGCCAAACATGTACAGATGGGTAATGCGTGGGTAACGTTAAAATATAAGAACTGATTAGAGTGAAATATGGTTAGCTTCGTTATTTGTATTCGTTGATTATAATGTGTTGTGTTTTAATTATTTAATAGACTCAAAAGTCTAGTCAATTTCGAATCGCGTAGTCTATATATGTTGGCAAAGCATGTAGTCGACATAGATAGAAAATGTTCCAAGTTATTTGGACTATATATGTTGGCGACCAACAAGGAATTAGCCTAGTGGTAAGGCAAACACTTTGTGACCTTAAGGTCTCAGGTTCAATCCCCGCTGGGCACAAAAAATAATTCTTTAAGGTACCCGTTACCAATGAAGCCTAGACCCATATGTGAAGTTTAAATACGCGGGTTCGATCCTTCGGGGTGCCCAGATCATGTGGGGATTAGGATAGAGGTATTTTACCGGCATCATATGGCTCATACGGGGTGGGTCGATGGGTATCCAATTGTGGTACCGGGGCTAGGGTTCCTCCCATTACCCTTTTTTTCTATATATGTTGGCGGGGCATATAGTCGACATAGTCAAATTCAAATCGCGAAGCCTATATATGTTGAAGTGCTTATCTAATTCTTATTTTGAGTGTTTTAATATTAGGATCTAAACTTTGTTATATACGTTTAGAAGGCGTTATCCTTTCTTTTAAATTTATTTTGTGGTAAAAAGTTACACTTAGTGTCTTGGTTAAGTTTTGGTAACGCTTTATGAGGTATTTCTATTATCACCATCACCAAGTTAGTTATTTTTCAGGATAGGTTTCTGATTGTGCACCAAACTGAGGTTAGGTTTAGAAAGGGGATGATTAGTGTTTTTTGGTTATTTGTTGGCGATTCTCCGAAGGTAGGGTTCGTGCCTCTTTACGCCAATCAAATATGTATGAGTGTTTTAGATCTGTTTGATCGTGTTTAAAATGTATTCTGATCTGTTTGATCGAATTGAGTATGTTATGAATGCCTTGAAATGTCTTTAGGATTCTCCTTTTATAGGGAGAATTTATCTTGGAGGAAAAGTTAAGCCTCTTTAGGGTTTCCCTAAGTCTTAGGCTATAAGAGTCCAGGAGGATTCTTTCCTTCTTTACTGGACCTAAGTGATAAGATCAAATCCCAAGTTTATATGGAAACAATTCTTATCTCTTTTATCTTCTGCGGGAGCCTTCGTTACGGAGAAGCTTCGTGTCGTAGCGTGCTACTGTACCTTCGTGTGACAGGTCCTGCGTACCGCTGGGAGGGTATATCATCAAGCCCCCCAGTCCAAGGTGATGATTTTTGCTAAATAAGCATTGCGTTGGACTATTCTTGGCTACTTCGTCTTTTCCAGGGGTGTGTTTCCTTCAGGAAATCCATGTGGTACATCTCCCATCTTTCCTAAATCTGGTTCGATGCAGGTTATCATAATGATTTTGAGAAAGTGGGTGTGGGATCTGAGAGTTGTGGTCCCACGGATGGCGCCAAATGATTGTGCACCAAACTGAGGTTAGGTTTAGAAAGGGGATGATGGGTGTTTTTGGTTATTTGTTGGCGATTCCCCGAAGGTAGGGTTCGTGCCTCTTTACGCCAATCAAATATGTATGAGTGTTTTAGATCTGTTTGATCGTGTTTAAAATGTATTCTGATCTGTTTGATCGAATTGAGTATGTTATGAATGCCTTGAAAGGTCTTTAGGATTCTCCTTTTATAGGGAGAATTTATCTTGGAGGAAAAGTTAAGCCTCTTTAGGGTTTCCCTAAGTCTTAGGCTATAAGAGTCCAGGAGGATTCTTTCCTTCTTTACTGGACCTAAGTGATAAGATCAAATCCCAAGTTTATATGGAAACAATTCTTATCTCTTTTATCTTCTGCGTGAGCCTTCGTTACGGAGAAGCTTCGTGTCGTAGCGTGCTACTGTACCTTCGAGTGACAGGTCCTGCGTACCGCTGGGAGGGTATATCATCAGTTTCAGGTGTGAATTTTGTCTTAGATATAAGGTGACTAGGTAAACTACTAGAATATGCCACGAGCAGTGACGGATCCATAATATAATGAGCTGAGGGTGGTCATCGCCTCACTCTCAACTTTGTTTGTAAGCGGAACTCTTTTATACTAGTACATATATAGGTCCCTTACTGTTAAGTCGAAAATCGACCAAGTATAATTTGTTCAGAAATAGCTGAAGCTCAGTGAAGAATACTTGTACAGAATTCTGAAGTCGTTCAGAATTAGTTCACTGAAAGCTTCACTTCAGTTCAGATCAACATATCAAAATACCATTCAGCTGAAGTCAAAGACTGAAGTCTGAAGAAAGAGAATCAGCTCAGATGTGGAGCTCAGAAGTTGATTCTACCTGATCAATACTGAAGCATCTCAGTGTAAAGTACTTACAACACTTTACACTGATTACGAGAAAGCCTTTTTACTTTACTAACCTTTACCCAGTTAATAGCTTTAACTATTAACAAGTACAAGGTTGAGTAAAAGGTTGGGAATAAAGTGTGAAATGTCACATCAACAACTTTCACACTTAAACCTTAAAAGTACGCATGTTAAGGAATTGACTTTAATTCCTTAAATGCTCCCAACCATATTTGTACGGCCTGGTCCACATCAGCATGAACCTTGCCTATAAATATAAAGGTTTCTCACAACTTGCAAATAGCTTGAAACCTTAGCATTGCAACTTGTGAGATATACTCTAAGTAATCCTTACGAGTATTTCCAAGTTATTAGATCACTTGTATTTCTAGGTTGTTTATATATTTACACTTGGGTGTTTATCTTTGTTCCGCAACAACCTTTGTATTTGTTTATATCAATAAATCAAATACATTGAAAAAGTACATCGTGTCTCAATGCTACATACTTGAAATATACATATTATTTATATAGTTTCAGCACTTATTGTTTCTTGTATTTACTTTCAGTACCTTTACCTTATTGTTTATCCATATCTGGATCGTATTCTGAACTGGTCAACTTCCAGTTAGAATTACTTGCCAGTCGGGTTTTAACCATCTGTATTTGGGACTCACAATTGGTATCAGAACAGCAAGGTTGAATTATATTAATTCATTAACCTTTGATCTGCAAAGATGGTTGACCAAGTATTCAATGAAGGCTCTGACCCTAATGCTAATACTCCACCTGTCATCAACAACAATATACCATCGCATAATGTACACGTACACTTTCCAAATAATCCTGTTCCCAAGTTTGATGGGAACAGTGAAAATTTTCAAACATGGAAAGCATGCATGCTCAAATATATTGTTGGTGTTGAAAGACATTTGACCGATATTCTTAAAGAAGGACCCTTTGTCCCCATGAATGCCTCCTCTGTTGTCAGAAATGCCGATGGGACTCCTAGGTTATCACCTAAGGAGAAGGATCATTGGTCTGAAGATCATAGGCTGGTAGACCTTGATACCAAGCTGCAAATATGATCTTGTATGTTGTTCCTGAAACTCTTATGCCCACCCTTGTTTTACTTGAAAATTCAAAATTAATGTGGAGGAACTTATGACACAGTTTGAAGGCACCTCTGAGACCATAGTCACAAGAAAAGTTGCTTTAAATAAAAGATATGAGTCTTTTTTTGCTATCCCTGGTGAAACTTTAACTCAAACTTACATCAGATTTACTAATCTGGTAAATCAATTGAAAGCCTGGGTGTAACTAAAGACAAAGAAATTTTGTTAGAAAAATTTTGTGACATCTTACCTTCTAAATGGGAAAACTTGATCTTGGTTTTAAGACAAGGAAAAACCTTGCACAGTCACACTCTTGCTTCCTTATATGGAGCCTTCAGGTACACTGAAGAGAACAAAGTTGAGAGAGTTGTGGCTGAGCAAGATGCCAAAAATCTTGCTTCTACCAGTTCAGTCATGGTTCAGTACTCTGAGCCACATGGGACTGCTCTACTATCTTCTGAGAGTGATCATTCTGACTCGATGAAGAAGATGGTCTCTGAAATGTTAAAAACTGGTATTTCTGGTAATGTAACTCATAATTGTGATGAGGATGACAATGATGATCTGGTTGCCATGCTGGCTAAAACGTTCAATCGTTTTAAGGCCAAATCAAATCGATCTGGCAAACCATTTGCTTCCAGCGCTTCTATTGACAAGTCGAATCTTGAATGCTTTAAGTGTGGCAAGAAAGGACATTTCATGAAGGAATGCAGATCTAGTCAGCCTTCATCATCACAATCTGCCCTTAATCATTCTATTTTTCAGAAATCTGATGATAGCTATAAGGCTAAGTACAAGAAGCTGAAAGCCCAAATAGCTCTCATGGCTCAAAACAACTCAAGCAATAATAGTTGTATGATTGCCAAGACTGAAAAATGGGAAGAATCTGACGAATCATCTGATGATGAGGAAGAAGTTAGGGATATGTGTTTCATGGCACGTGAAGATCAAGGTCATTTGGTCAAGTCTGATGTTGAATCTGTCGATGGGTGGATATAGTCATGAAAAAGGTTAGTGAATTTGGTTTTGAAAGTAATGAGGAACAAAAACAGGACCTTTTGGTTCTTTTAGAGGCTGACATTTCATTTGTCGAAACTGTGCGTTCAGAAAGCCTAAAAATATTTGAAAGTAATACTTCTGAACTGAACACCAGTCAGGCCAGACTAAAAGAGCTGAAAGATGTTCAGTTGGCTTTAAAAAGTTATCAGTCTATGGTTGCCACTTTAGAGTTGGAAAAAGAAGAATTAAAAACCATCCTTGAAAAGGAACAAAAAATAATTAAATCTTGGATGAAAGCACCAAATCCAGATGCTGCAATTAAAAATACTTTTGCAAATCAAAGAACAGCATATGAATCTGGTGATCTTCATTTGGCATCTATAATCACTAATTTAGATGCACTTCCAAAGGAAATGAAACCAGAAATTATTTTTCCTAAAGTTGGCAAACAGAAAACTGTGACTGATAAGGCCCAGGAACAATCTGAGGGTAAATCTGAAACAGCTCAGACCACTGTTTCATAAAAGAAGGCTAAATCCAAAAAGCCATCCCCTCAGTCTTCATCTAAGGTTCCTAAGAACCAAAAGAAGAAGAAAAATGTCTCCCCCACTGAGCCATCTACCTCAGATTCAGGTAAGGCTCAGGTGTCTAATGAAGAATCAATTTTGTTAAGGTTAGAGAGTCAATTTCAATTATTGGCTAGACAAGTGCAAAGTGCAATGCACGTTTAAAAATGTTGAAACCACTCCTCTTCAACCTAAACAAAATGCAAAACCTTTTTCCAAACAAATCAAGCAAAAATCTGAAAAGAAAAAGGTTGAAAGCTCCATCAAACCAACTGTTTTTATTTCATCTGAAATAATGACTGAGATTCCTTTTGATCCTTCAGTTCCTCATATACCAAAGAAATCTGAGACGTCTAAGGGAGAGTCTAGTGAACCCATCAAGAGATGGGTTCCCAAAAAGAACTAATCTTTGTATTTGTGCAGGGAGACCGAAAGAAGAATATATGGTATCTTGACAGCGCTGCTGGCAGAACCATGACTGGTTATCAAACCCTGCTGGAGGAATATAGGGTGCAAGAGGGGCCCTCAATAACATT
>CM067168.1:150173599-150223141 GCA_034093135.1 Erigeron breviscapus
ATATCATCAGCCACCCCTTTAGGCAAAACAAAAACAGAGGACCAATACACTTGCAAGGATGTCAAGACAGAATTAATCAACTGCAACCTTCCTGCAAAAGATAGTGACTTGTTTTTCCAGTCAAATAATCTCTTCTTTACTTTATCTATCAAACTCTTACAATCTTTTTTGTAAAGTCTTTTAGACAGCAGTGGTACCCCCAAGTACTTGACTGGCAGCTCACCAACTTTAAAAGGCATAATATTATGAATTTCACTTCTAACCTCCCCTTTAACATTACCAAAAAAGACAGAACTTTTATCCATACTTGCTACAAGCCCAGAAGCACCACTAAATTCATCCATTGCCCTCCTTAACACCATCACAGATTCCTTATCAGCATGACAAAACAGCAATAGGTCCTCAGCAAAGCACAAATGGGTCAATTCCACCTCAGAACATCTCCAATGATACTCAAAATTCTCATTCTCCCTAATTTGTCTTCTAATCATTAAATTTAAAACTTCCATAATAAGAGTAAATAAATAAGGAGAAATAGGATCTCCCTGCCTCAAACCCCTCTTGCCAGGAAAGTACCCTTTATGTTCACCATTCACAGCAATTATAAAAGAAGGGGAAGTCACACACTCCATGATCCACTTTATCATACAAGGATGGAATCCAAATTGTACAAGACATTGCTCCAGGAAGGACCACTCCACAGAGTCATAAGCTTTCTGTATGTCAATTTTGAAGGCACACTTAGCAGAACCTCTGTCCCAATGAGAATTTCTGAAGAGCTCTTGAGAAAGAAGAATATTGTCACTAATTTGTCTAGAAGGGATAAAAGCACTCTGATTTTCATCCACCAACTGGTTAAGAATACCTTTAATCCTATTGGCAATCACTTTAGTTATACATTTCAAAATCACATTACAACATGCAATTGGTCTAAAATCAGAAACCTTACAAGGAGTTTCTAACTTGAGAACCAAAGCAATAACTGTTGCATTGACTTCTTTTAACAATTTTCCATTATCAAAGAATTCCCTAACAGCTGCACAAAATTCAGAGCCAACAATATTCCAAGAAGACTTAAAAAATTTAGATGAGAACCCATCAGGGCCAGGGGCCTTATCATTATCAATATCAAAAAGAGCAAGCTTAATTTCCAAATCAGAAATAGGCCTCACCATCAAATCAGCATCAGCTCTAGAAACTTTCTTCAAAAACAAATTATCAGGATTAACAATAGGAGACACTACACTACTGCTACCAAGCACATTCATAAAATGTTTTATGAACTGATCTGGCACTTGACTTCCATAATATCTCACACCCTGCAAATCCTCCACAACCTCAATTCTGTTCTTATTAACTCTCCCCTTCACAGCTTTATAAAAAAATTTAGTATTCTGATCTCCTTCTCTTAGCCATTCTATTTTAGATTTCTGCCTTAAGAACAACTCTTCATCCAAAGTAGCTTCTTTATAAGCTTTCATACAAACAGATTCCCATTCCCTCACAATAAAACTATTAGGGTTTTCAGAAACTTTCCTTTGAGCTTCAGCCAACTCTTCCCTAGCCTCCTTTGCTTTCACAAACACATTACCATTTTTGGTATTTAACCTTCTCAAAGGCCTCTTTAATAGTTTCATTTTAGCAACAAAAGAGTACATCCTATAGCCACGAACAACAGTTCTCCAAATATTTTCAACCAGTGGCAAAAAATCCTTCTTGAGAGTAAGAAAATTTTGAAATTTAAAAGGCTTGGGCTTAGCTTTAATCATATCAGGAATTCTAACAACTACAGGACTATGATCAGACCTATAAAAAGGCAAAAACAATGCATTTGCATTGGGAAATTTATCCATAAAATCAACATTCCCCAAAGCTCTATCAAGCTTTTTAAGAATACCATACTGATTACCAGGGGATTTATTCCAAGTATAATGTAATCCTGACCTACCCAAATCATCAACTTCAATTTTACTAATGCATTCCCTAAATTCCTCCATGCTGTTAGTAATACAAGACCCACCAGCAGAGTGCTCACTGGGATCAAGAGTAGAATTAAAATCACCCATCAACAACCAAGGTCTCTCACCAACAAATTGCTTATGCAACATTAATCTCCTCTAAAGTTCTCTCCTAGGGACCATTGTATGATAACCATAAATGAAAGAACAATGAAAACCACTACTCCCATTCACAGGATCTATAAAACAATTCACAATCTGAGCATGAATATCAATAATCATAACCCTGACAACACTAGGGTCCCATCCTAACAAGATTCTGGTCCCCCCATCACAAACTGAACTATTAGAGATCCAGTTCCAGTGACCATATAATTTATTAGCTACTTTACTTACATTATTTTTACCCAGATGTGTTTCAATATAACAACAAACACTAAAACTATTCTCACCCATTAATTTAATAACTTCACCCTGGCTAGAAAGATTGGTCAACCCTCTAACATTCCAAGATAAAATTTGTAATAACATTTTAACAAGATTGGGTTTCACATGTACCTTGAAACTCTGGTGGTACAACCTTCTTATTTCCATCACCATCCAAGTCCATGAATCGCCCAGTCTCACCAAGATCAGAACATACATCTTCACTTTCTTGAGCTGGATCCAAATCAGGTTGTTCACACAAAAATAGATAAAACTCATACTGAACATCAGACCACAAGCTAACAGTCTTCTTACCTGGTTCTCTTCCTTCCTTGACAAAAGCCAGAACATGCTGCTTCTGGAAATCATAAAGCATATGTTCAGGATCCCAATCATCTTCACCATTTTCCTCAATAGTATCATCATTTTCTAGCACAGAAAAACTATTATGAATATACACATCATCCTCTACATTAGACTGCTTACTAGTATCTCCATTTCTTTAATCCTTAACCACTTTCCAGGCTTTTTTAACAACTTCTTTCTGCTTGCTCAATTTACCAGAACCATCCTTCTCAAGCCTAGGTACACTTACATTATGAGTAGGGTATGTAGTATCAATAGGGACAGGCTCCTTATCAATAGGGTATGCAGTATCAATAGGGACAGCCCCAGACTCTACTCCATCATTAGAATTCTTACAATTCTCATTAACTAAATTACTAGCATAGTTTTTATTATTCTGGTCTTTACTACCAGAACTTTTTAATCTATTCTTCACAGGGCCCAAACTACCCTCAGTAAGAAACACGCTATCCTTGTTACTCTTCCCCAATCTATCAAAAACACTGCTCCTTGAAGCACCCCCATTACTATTCCCCTGCTGTTTTCCCCAATCTTTTTGTCTATTAAAACTCTTCCCCCCATTTTGAAAACCACCAACCCTCTTTCTTCTGTCAACAGTCATAAAACCTTCCTCATCAACACCATTATGGCCCAAATCAATTTTATCCACAACATTTACCTTTAAAGCATCTTTTAAAGCCTGTGCAGCCACCTCTTCATCAGTTTGAGGCCTTCTCTTACACTGTTTGGTTGAATGACCAAAAGTTTTGCAATAAGTGCACAAAGGTGGTTTCCACTGATAAGAGATTGGAAACTTCACAACTCTTTCAGTCTTAGAATTAGAAGATGGAAACACAGCTTCAATTTCAGTTGGCAATTCTTTTTCAGCATTAATCTCCACAAGGACCCTAGCAAAACCCATCCTACCTGATTTATTCACACACCTGTCCATAGTCACTTTATCCATTAACAAAGGCACACCTAAAAAACTAACCAGTTTGCTAATACACAATCCATTCCATAATTCTAATCCCAACTGATGCAAGCACACCCAAATATGCACTTTTGCTGGCTCAATCTTCTGCAACCCAGCCCCTGGTTCCCATTTATTCAACATAATAGGCACATTATTGATTAACCATGGCCCATTCTCCAAAACCTCATTCATACCCTTTTCATCTTTAAATTTAAAAAAGAAAAATCCTGAAGCTTAGAAACATCAACCAAACCATAAGCTCTCTAAAGCCTCCTCACATTTGAGCTAACAACCAAATAATCCATAGAAGTTCCAACAAAATACCCACACAAATGCAACGAAACTACTTCTTCACAAACCTTTAATTCCTCCTTAGAAAACACCACCCTGGTACACCCATCTTCACAATAACTAGGAGGCATATAACTAAGTTTAGCATGAGTATCTTCATTGGCTTTTTTCATTAATTCAACAAAACTTACTTTAGATTCTTTCCAAACATTTCTAACCACTTCAGCCTCACCCTGCTTAGACTCACCAACCAAACCACCAGAATTCTCTCCTTCTTTAACATCACCACCAGAACTCACACCTTCTTTAACAATACCATATTTTACACTACTAACAGGCACATATTTTTCACTATTTTCAGGAGGAAACACAAATACAGGTTTCTCAACACCAACAGAATTCAAATTCTTACCCAATTTAGCATTCTTCAATCCCTTATCATCAATATGGCACATAAAAATAGGGCCATTAGGGTCAAGAGGATTAACATTCTGCCCCATTTTAGCCTTAGCAGCATCAGAACAGTCCATCTCACAATCATCACCACTATTATAATCCTCAATCTCAAACTTATCAAAACCATCACCATCAATTTTGCTATTCCCATTCATACAACTGGCATTCCTATCATTATCAGCTAAATTCTCATTCAAATCATTTTTACTACCCATATTATCTATAATTTTACTCACATTAACATTTCCAACATATACATCCTTTCCCATACAATTATTATCTAAATTAACAAGTTTAGCAACATTAAAACCACCATTTGCATTCACAAGAGGTACCTTATCAGCTGAAATCGGCATCTGGATGTTATTTTCAAACATGTCTACGACCTTCTTCACACTACCAGCACCAGTATCCGGATTAGAAGCCATATGTTGATTATCCAGATCTTCAACCACCTTTCCTTGAACTCCAGAAACCTCATTATTATTTCCCATACCATTATTATTCTTTTCTTCACCAACAATGTTCACAAATCTATCTGAAAACACTAACCGAGTGATATCCTTTCTATTTTTCTTTGTAGATTTCGAATTTTTCTTTGATTTGATTGCCAACGATACCACACCTTCTTTATCAATCATATCTGAAACCTTAGATCGAAACGAGCTCGAATTGAAGCAGGAGATGAATCAACCACCGGCGGAGGTTGCGAGAAACCCATCACTGGAGTTTGAGATTTTTCAAAATTCAGTGGATCTCCAGGATCTGGTGGATTAGGTGTATGAATTGATGAATCTGATGATAGATTCATCATTTACAGATAAGAAATCAAATTAAAACACAGGAAATCAGAAGAAATTAAGCAATGGATTTGAATTTTTTGCCCCGAAAATCTCGGCACCAAAAAATCCCGAGAGAGAGAAACTTAGACAAAGTTACTTATTTTATGATGAAAGACATGGTTGTTATAAATCTTATATTTGAATTAGATATTTATCATGGACTTAAATCACAAGAAACTTGAAGAATATTAATTGAGATTCTAGGGTATTAGAACTTGATACGTCCCACACGGTGTATCAATATACCAAAGTATATTGAACACAGAACAGTTGTAGAGGGGGTGAATACAACTTTCTTCAATCTTTACAAACTTTTAACACAAAACGTTTTAAGATTCAGTTTATGAATATTAAGCAAGTAAGTAAAGAGCAGGAATCATTAAAACAGTAAAGCAGTAAACAATCAAAAACATTCTTGAACACAGATTGTGGTTTTCAAATGTAATCCTTTATTAAGAAATAATCTATACAAAGAATTACAGGGTTGTTGCGGAATAAAGATAGCCTATAGATATCTAAACAACCCTATGAAATGACAAACAACAATCAATAAGTTTCAGCTCAAGAGAATCAGCCCAAGCTGATCTCGTACAGACTAAGCTGTGTGTAAGAGCAGAGAAACTTGTGTGAAGAATGATTCTCAGGAAATGCCCCCCATATGCAATCCATGAATGAGGCTTTTATAGGCGAAATCATTAGGTGTCCGTTGCAGCTACGTGTTCTTCATTCAGTGGTTGATGAAGAATAATCAATCGTGCCTTTCATGGTACTTGTGGTCCCCCACGTACTGGCGCACATTCTTCATCTACCAATAGGAGTATGGACACGCATATGTAAAACCAACCACCAACCTGGATCCTAGGATTCTTCCTAGTCACGTCATTTGTCCTTATCTTCAATCCAGGTTGTTATCTTCACTTGATTGTCAGACACAGATTGGGCCGTTTGTCAAAGCACCAATTTGCCTAAGTGTTTCCAAGCTGACTGCTAATCCCAAGCTGTCTTCCACTAACATCTTGATCTTCTATCTTCAATCCTCCTCTTCGACTTGGACTGAATGCTAATACATTGTTGATGCAGCTTGAATAACACTAGCTTCCATAGGATATTACAATTACAAGTATGAAGCGTGATCTGGGTCAGAGACAGATCGTAAGCTGTGTCAGCTTAGTCTGACCCAGATCAGATTACAAGAACCAAAGATTACTAAGTGTTTATGGGTCAGATTTGTCATCATTAAATTTACAATTAACATTGGGACTCAACAATCTCCCCCTATTTGATGATGACAAAACCCAACAACACTTCTAACTATCAGCTTACAAAGAATCAAAGTAAAATGAAACTATCAGATTGTGACCCTTTGAATCTTTTGGGTTCTTTTGAACTGAAATGAAGTTTTAACCAAGAAACTAGATTTGTACAACTGCCTTTGCATATATAGAGAATAAAACAAAGATATTACATGTTACATCACTATTCTCCAAGCATTTCTATAGTTTCTTGCTTAACTTCAAATGATGGGGCAACTCTCACATCTAATTGCCTATCTAACCCCTCATCAATAAGGAACTGCTCATACCCATTACCTTTTTCACTAAAGTTTTTGCAGAATCTGTATAAGGTAAATAGGTGCATAGACGGTACCTGTTTTAGTTCAGCAGTCCTTTGGAATACCAGATTCCCTCTTGCATCTACAAAGTATATCCCATGTTCAGGTTCAGTAATGAACATCCCACATCTTGCATTTTTAACACCAGCAGGTAGAGTCAGATTAAGATTACTCAGAATCTTGTCAACAGCACCAGAAGATAATTGTGCAAGCAACTCTGAAGGAGACAAGTTTTGGAGAAAAACTGAATGATCACCTCCAGGAGCATCAATCCTTTCAAACCTTCTTCTTTTCTTCTTCAGTGGCTCAGCTGACTCATCTTCATAATCCATATCATATGCTATTGGTCTTGGAAGGCCAGTGATATTGTTGGAGCACATAAAGTGCACAAATTGTTGTCCGATGCAATAATTCTAAAAGGCTGAGAAATTCGTACATATATGCTTTACGAACTTTAAGTTCGTAAGAACTAATAAGTTCGTACATATATGCCTTACGAACTTTAAGTTCGTAAGGCCCAGCCCATTTTGTACGAATTTGACAGCCCAGCCCATTTTGTACCTATAAATATAGGACTTAGGTTTCAGATTTCGGTGATGATTTAATAGCTATGTAATTCGTCCATGGCCGGCTGAAGGATCGCGCAAACCTTCAGTCGTAAGTCCACCATATTCATTATTGTTAGTCGTCTTGTTGATTGTGATTCGTAGTCTTCAAGATGTAATCATACGAATTCGTTTTGTATTGTAATCATATGACTAATAATAATGTTTATTATTTCTCCCATTGTAATTGTTTTCTTATCTTTGTATTGTACAAGAACCCTAATAACTAATCTAGATGGATTTCGCACTTCTAGTTTAGGATAGATCACGATTTACGATCAACACACGTTCCAAACGTGTTTCACAGATATCAATCTTGTACTTCACAATAGCAGCTAACTTCTTCTCAATGGCTTCCAAGACTGTCTCTTTGTGAACTCCAGACATACCAGTTATGATATTGTGCAACTCCACCCACTCAGTGTATCCTAATTCAAGCAGATTGTCAAGATCATGGGTTTCCCAGCTGGTTTCATAACCTCTCCTTGTAAACCTTATGCTGGGAATGTTCTTTCCTTTTCGCCTTTTGAGTAGAACCTGGAGGATTGGTTCTGGATGCCTTCTATAATTGATCTTTTCTGTTACTTGTCTTTTCTCCAGAGCCTCAAACCAATCATGGGCTTCACGACTCTTCTTCACATCTTTAACCTTCTGTGATGGTTTAGAATGAACCACCACCTTCTTCTTTTCTTTTCCTTTGCCCACAACTTTCTTTTTGGAACAATGGCTGCAAGATCTTCTTCATCTTCCTTATTTAATTGTTCTTGAACAGCCTTGGCAATTTCAGAATCAGACTTAGTTGCAGCAATTCTTTCTCTTTCTAATCTGTCCTCCTTAATCATTTTGTATGCCACCTCAACTGTTACCCCAAGCTGTGGAGCTGTTTCAGTTGCAAGCTCCCAATCCTTTTCTTTGTCTGTTAAGACCTTCACACCACTTGACCCAAATTCTGTTGTTCTTTTCTTGATCATGAACTGGGACAGAGTGGCTGTGTCTTCACTAGATGAAGATTCATCAACTTATTCTTTGGGAGCTGGGTCAGCTTGAGTTGGCACAGCTTGCACAGGAACAGCTTGGGAGGACTTTCTTTTCTTTTTAGCCTTCTTAACTTTTTCAACTCTAACTTCCTTCCTTATATCTCCCATTTCCACATCAACAGTCTCCCCCTTGGTTGTATCACTCTCCTTTTCAGCTTCTTCATTTGTTTTTCCAACATTTTCCCCACCAGACTCAGATTCTGGTCTTTTTATCTCTTCTACTGTTTCCTTCTCACCATCCACCTTAGAACCATGCACAACCATTCTTCTATCATTGACTGCCTCCTCAGCTCTGGCCTTATTCTGTCTCTCTTTCAGTCTTTCAAAATATTCTTCAATTTCCTTGTCAACCTGAGCTTTTTGTCTTTCTCTTTCTAGCTCCATTTCAGCTTCACTCATTGCACTCCTTTTTCTTTTAGTAGCATTCTTCTCCCCCTTTTTATCATCATCAGCAGGGAAAGAGCTCACTGGAGTGGCAAAGAGGCCTTTGAGATCCTGGTTGATCAAGTCAATCTTGACATTTGTGAGACAGCAGGCTCTTCTTAGCTTAACATAATCCTCATGGAGGAGTTCAATCTTGGATTTAACACCCTTAGAAGCTTCAATCAGATCATTCTTGAAATCTGCTTGTGACTTATTTGCGATCGAAGTTCTAAGGTGACTTCCCTTGTAAACTTGGTTGCAGCATTCTCAATCTGACCCAGAGTACTCTTGTTTCTTTCATTCTCTTCATTGACTGCCTTTGTAAGACTATCAAGAGACTCTGTCAGCTTGCTCTGGTTCTGCTGCATCAAGTCAACTGCTTTTAACACATTATCTTTCAATGCAATCTGATCTTGACTCAGCTTATCCACCTTCTTATCCATCAATTCCTGATCCTTTTGGATCTTTTCCAAGCATTTGGTCAGCTGTAAGCTCTCAACCTTATAGGTTGATTTGAACTCAGTGAGCTGCACCACATCTGAAAATGAGATAGTGGCAGCTTGGGAAGAACTTGCAGTTGGCTTAAAAGCCACTGACTCTGGAAAGAGCAGCCTGCAATCCTTAATATCAGGGTCATTGGGATTATTTAGAAGGGGGTGGAGGCTTAAGGAGTTTTGGAAAATTTGCTCATGAGAGTGAGTCTCATGAGTAGATTTGTCAGAATTGATGATGAGTTGGTCAGCCTGAGAAAGATTAACGTTTAATTCAGGCTGAGGCCAGTGGGAATGTGTTGATCTTGATTTTGATCAACTCCTCCACTGGCATCTTCCATCAGAGCATCCCTTGAGGATGGATGGGCAAACTCATCATCGAATGAAGAATCACTTCCGGAGATAGTGATCATGTTCTCATTGACATCGTGAGGACCATCAATGGTTCCCTTTGCTGCACAAGGGGCTGACATAACTGCCTTAAAGACAGCCATGTAACCTACAGAATCCCTCTGTCCGAGGACAGATGCAGACACAGACTCTGCAGGTGTAATGTTTTGTGCATTTGATTGCCCTTCAACAGAGGTGTGTTGTTGCCCCAAAGTATCCTTAGGGAGAATTGAGGCCTGTACCCCTCCTTGTGACATAGAAGGGGTATTGACAGCCTGTGCAGACTCAGAGTGTAAGAGAGAAGGAGTCTGATCAGCTTGGGAAGGAGAAGCAGTGTCACCAATGCGTTCGATACTTCTCTCCTTTGGCTGACCATCCTCAGAGATGATGTGCATTGACTCTGACTCACTTTGGATCTGGGCTAGATCCTCTGTTATCCCTTTAATGATATCATCAACCTTTTGGGAGGCTGATGATGGCGATTTCGGTGCAGACTCAGTATGACCTTGGGAGGAGGTCTTTCTTTCAATACCGTCACCCTATTTGGAGGGTTGGGTAGCAGTAGGTGTTCCCTTTAACTCGTCTACACTCTTTTGGGAGAGTGCAGATGGGCATGGCGATTTCGGCTTGTCAGCTTGGGTGGCAGGGACAGCTTTGGAACGTTCCTTAGCTTTCCCTGCACTTGGGGGATCTCAAGATTGGATGTTGCAATATCAACCCCAGAAGCTGGCACAGATTTCCTTTGCGATCTTTTCTTTTTAGCACTGTGAGGCACTAAGTCCTCAACAATGGGTCTTTTAGAATCGGATTTTGAACGAGTGGACGAAGGTGTGGCTAGGGTGGCTGATGTTTTGGCCAACCCTTCACCCTCTTTTGTAGGAGTAGAATGTTGAATAGATTGAGAAGAGTTTGAGGGTTCAGAAGCATGTGTACCTGGGTCCCCCTGATTAGCAGATTGAGTGTTAGACTCAGATCGCGTCGAAGAAGGGACAGCTTCCCCAAGTGCTTCTTGTTCCCTTTCTCTTTGCCTGCAAAAATCAAGGTAGATCTGCATTGCTCGGGTCAGACCCTGCACAGATACCTTGGGACTATTGAAGATGTTGTTGTTAATAGGCTTGCATTCCACAGTCTGACCAGTTGCCAGACTGTAATCATTGTTAAGTATTGCCTCAATGATAAGAGCAAGAATCCTACCATAAGGTATGGTAAGACTCTTCTTATGAACGCGATCAACAAGGTCCTTAAACATTAAGCTAGCAAAATCTATTCTGGTCATAGTGACCATTGCATGAAAAATCTGCAATTCTAGAACATTAGGCTGATCAAAGCTGCCTGCCTTTACTTGTAAAGTTTTAGAAATTGTGCTCAATAAATAGTTCCAAATGCCAGTTAAATATTTCATTTTAGCCACTGAAGCCAATGGACCAGTATATCCAACTTCTTGTAAAATATTTTTGGCTTCAGTATGAGACACAACATTATCATATTCATCATCAGGCATATAAAACAGCTCAAAAGCAGACCTAATCCTCTCATAAGAAATATATACCTTTTTCTTACCGTTGAGGATTGTGTCATAGATTGCAGCATCTCCTTTCTTGTTCTGTTTCACAACACAGCTCGCCCAAAATTCACAAAGAAGATCTTGAAACACCCAGTCTGGCTTCTCAATCATCACCTTGCCGAATGGATGATGCCATAAGAAGGCCACAATCTCATCGTATCCTTTTGCCCATGAAGGAGGATAAATATTGGCATAAACCAGACTGCCAATCTTGATTTTACCAGTATCAAGATCAGTCGGAACCACTACTACATTACTTCCCACCACATAAGGTGAAAGCTTGTTGGCGTTTATCGGAGCTGGGTATTGACTTTCAGGTTCAGAAGAAGAACTAGATTGAGAATCATTAGTATGAATAGAAACAGATGATGATGCCATTTTGAAAACAATTTTTAGAAGAAATTAAATTTAATAAAACAGTAATCAGATTTGAGAGAAAGAAAAAAAATTGATTTTAAGAAAATATGAACAGGTGATTTGGGATTTAGGTTAATTTGATATTATATACAAAACTCAAAATATCCCGTTTGAAAAAGTTGGAGAGAGAAAGATTTTGATTGGAGGATCAACAAGTAGTGGTGGTACTTTTTCAGTAACCGGCTGTTACCACTACACGTGTCACACTCCAATAGGATCAGCAAGTACACTTAAATAAAATAATGAACATAATAAAACGCACTGAGATATATAATAACAAAAATAACCACGAAGCTGGGTCAGACTCAACTTACCCTCTTTCACTTGAAATGACCAAGTGTGAAAGGGTAGTCTGGGTCTGACACAGCTTACCCTCAAAATTTAGTATAACTCTAAGGAGTCAGATTTGCTATTACTTAGCTCACTACTTTTTACAAATTAAGCATACCTAGCTTACTTATGAGGTAGTTGAACCTTGATTCATCCAATGGCTTTGTGAACAAGTCAGCAAGCTGATTGTCTGTTGGAATGAAGTGGAGTTCAACATCTTCTTTCATTACATGATCCCTGATGAAATGATATCTTATATCAATGTGCTTGATCCTTGAATGAAGCACAGGATTGTTTGAAGTTGCTATGGCACTGGTACTGTCACAAAAGATTGGAGTTTTTGTTGCAGTGACACCATAGTCTTGAAGCTGATATTGCATCCAAAGAATTTGAGAGCAACAACTTCCTGCAGCAACATATTCAGCTTCTGCATTGGAGATAGAAACTGAATGCTGCTTCTTGCTGGACCAGCTTACAAGTCTATTGCCAAGCAATTGACAGGCTCCTGAAGTACTTTTTCTGTCAATCTTACAGCCTGCAAAGTCAGAATCTGAATAGCCAATTAGATACCAAAGACTCAGATTGGGACTACCTTTAAGGTATCTAAAGATTCTTTTTACAGCCTTAAGATGAGATTCCTTAGGACTAGCTTGATATCTTGTACAAAGACATGTAGCAAACATAATATCTGGTCTACTAGCAGTCAAGTAAAGTAATGATCCTATCATACCCCTATAAGCTGTGATGTCAACAGATTTACCATTTTTATCCTCATCCAACTTATCACCAGTTCCCATAGGAGTTTTCATAGGTGAGCAATCACTAAAACCAAATTTGTTTAAGAGATCTTTAACATATTTTCCTTGGTTTATGAAAATACCATTTTTAGTCTGTTTAACTTGTAAACCCAGAAAATAGTTTAGTTCTCCCATCACGCTCATTTCATACTTTTTAGACATTAATTCAGAAAACTTTTTGCAAAGTCTTTCACTACTAGACCCAAATATGATATCATCTACATAAATTTGTACAAGGAGGATATCACCATTATACTTTCTCACAAACAAAGTCTTGTCAACATTACCTCTTTTGAAGTTATTAGCCAATAAGAATTTAGACAAAGTATCATACCATGCCCTTGGAGCTTGCTTCAACCCATAGAGAGCCTTGTCAAGCTTGAACACATGGTCAGGAAACTTTGAATTTTCAAAACCTGGAGGCTGTTCTACATAGACTTCTTCTTCCAATTTTTCATTAAGAAATGCACTCTTCACATCCATTTGATAGACTTTGAAACCTTTGTGAGCAGAGAAGGCCAAGAACATTCTGATTGCCTCTAATCTTGACACTGGTGCAAAAGTCTCATCATAATCAATTCCATCCTCTTGTATGTAACCAAGAGCTACCAATCTTGCTTTATTTCTGGTCACAACTCCCCTTTCATCCATTTTGTTTCTGTAGACCCACTTGGTTCCAATCACAGTCTTATGATGAGGTCTTGGAACAAGTTCCCAAACCTTATTTCTTTCAAACTGTGTTAGCTCATCTTGCATTGCATTTACCCAAGAAGGATCTGCCAGAGCTTCATCAACCTCAGTTGGTTCCACCTTGCTTACAAAATTGACAAACATGCAGAAATTGCCTGTTGCCTTTCTTCTTGTTTTAACACCAGAGAGTGGATCACCAATGATTTGGTTAATTGGATGACTCTTTGTCCATCTGGTAACTGGGACAATGGACTGATTCAGATTAGATGGTTCAGCATGATCAGCTTGAGGAAGAGGCTGATCAGCTTGAGGAAGAGGCTGATCAGCTTGGACAGGAAGGGAGGAATCTGAACCAATTTGAGAGTCATTTAATGGATTCTGAACAATTTCTTCAGTAGGAGCAGGATCAGCTTGTGCATTTTCAAAGATTGGAACATCTTCTTCTTCTTCTATAAGTTGCTCCCCCTGAGTTTGAGCATTATCAGCTCCAACTGGAGGATTAGTTGGAGGCTCATTCTCAGGTACAGCCAGTTCTTCAAAATTGAAGTCTTCATCTTCAGGAGGAGAGCAATTTGGCTTAGAACAACCTTCATCAATGCTTACATTAACAGAGTTCTCAATTGTTTTAGTTCTCTTGTTGTACACTCTGTAGGCCTTCATCATAGTTGCATATCCAAGTAGGATACCTTCATCTGATTTCTCATCAAACTTTCCAAGATGGTCTTTCTGATTCAGAATGTAGCAAGGACTTCCAAACATTCTTAGGAAACCAATCTCAGGTTTTCTCCCCCTAAGAAGTTCATATGCAGTCTTCTGGTGTCTTTTCACAATAAGGGATCTGTTTTGGGTAAAGCAAGCTGTGTGTACTGCTTCAGCCCAGAAATGAGACTTGACATTGTTTTGAGCCATCATGGATCTGGCAGCTTCAATAAGAGTTCTGTTTCTTCTTTCTGCAACACCATTTTGTTGAGGAGTTCTGGCAGCTGAGTAGACTTGTGAAATCCCCTTTTCACTGCAAAAAGAATTAAGAGTGATATTTTTGAATTCAGTACCATTATCACTCCTTAATTGCCTAACAGGCCTTTTGTAGAGAATTTCAGCTTGCTTGATGAAATGAATAATGCTGTCAGCAGCTTCACTTTGTGTCTTAGAAAGAAAACCCAGGTGTATCTTGAATACTCATCAACAATTACCAAGGAGTACCTCATTCCAGTGAATGATGGAGTACTGATTGGTCCAAATAAGTCCATATGAAGCAGATCCAAACAATTATCAATGGTTGAGCATGTTTTAGACTTAAAAGTAGCTTTATGTTGCTTGCCTTTCTCACAGGCACCACACAGCTTGTCCTTCTCATAATTGATTACTGGAAGACCAGACACCAACTCTTTCTTACACAGCTTGTTGATGTCTTTGAAGTTCATATGAGACAACCTTTTATGCCACAACCAATTCAGCTCATCTTGAGACTTTGAAATGAAACAGACTTCTCTTGTGACAGTTGGATTTCTCATGTCAAAAGAATACAAAGACTCATCCCTCTTTGCAATAAGAACCACATTGCCTTCCAAATCAAGAACAATACCCTTATCAGACCTGAATCTCACTTCATAACCATCATCACACAACTGACTCACACTGATCAGATTGTGCTTCAAACCATTAACATATGAGACCCTTCTGAAAGTAAGGGGACCATTTGAAAGTATACAAAATCCTTCAGTCTTTCCTTGAGAGTCATCTCCAAAAGTAACATTAGGACCAGCGCGAATCCTAAAGCTACATAGCAGGGACTTACATCCGGTCATATGCTTGGAACATCCACTGTCCAAGTGCCAGGTGTTATCGTCATGACTGCCCTCAGGTGGAGCAGTCTGACTGGTAGATGCCTGGTGAGCTGACTCAGATTGCTGTTGTATTTTCACCAGATCTCCAGCAAATCTTTGAGTAGCTTCTTTAGCCATGAAACACTTGGCATCTTTGTACAGCTCATCATCAGATGATGTGGCACTTTCAGCCAGTCTTTGGCTACCAGACTCTTTTCACTTTTGTTCACCTTCTCAGTCATCTCAGCTACTTGTGCTTTCAAGGCTTTGTACTTAGTCTTGAGCTTAGAGTATTTTTCACCTCTTCCACCTTTGGCTGGCACAACTTGAGCAGTTTCTTTGGATCTGCAATCTCCAGCCATATGTCCAGTCTTGCCACACTTGTAACAAGTGACCTTGGACATGTCAAATGGCTTCTTGGTCTTGTCAGCTTGGCCACCTCTTCCTTTTCCTTTAAACTTATTAAAGGATCTCCTTCTGATCCTCTCAGCCAACATAGCTACTTCATTATCTAGTTCATCACCATCAGATTCATCACATTCAGATTCAGCACAAACAAAGTTAGGATTAGACATCACAGGAATATCATCATTAACACAAGGAATGATCTCATTGCTAATTGAACTAGGGTGTTCAGTCATAGAAGCAACAAGTGCAGCAGCAGACTGACTATAAGAATCACCCATAGCAATTAACTTTTCAGCCTCTGAACATTCTTGGTTATGAAGCAAACCAAAAAGTCCAGGGAGATCAAGATCAAGATCATGATAAACAGAACTTAATTTAACAGAAGAAATATAGTTGTTCCATTTAGGTGGTAATGAATCAATAAATGTACCAAAGCATTAAAGCGGGTATGAGTGTCAGTCAAGGATTCATTTCTCAAGGAGAAAAATCTCTCATACCTCCTGGTCAATGTAGTAATTGTGGATTCCATGGAGGTAGAGCAACCCTCAAACATGACAGTCAATGTACCCCACATTTTCTTAGCTGTTGAACACATTTTAATAGAATGGTAAAGGTCTTTGGGCACAGCTTGGACAATGAAATTTCTAACCTTCACATCCAAGTTTGCCAACCTCCTATCCTCATCCCCCCAATCTGCCTTGTCCTTAACAATAGATTTGACTGTGGCAGGAATGGTTGGTTGACCTTCCCTGACCACAACTTCTACCACAATGGTTTGTGTAGGAACATAAGGACCATCCGCAAGGATGTCAGGCATATTGTTATCGATGGATTCAAGGAACAAAGACATTCTACCTTTCCACCCACTGAAATCATCTTTGTCAAACATGGGTGGTCGGGTTGAAGAACCATTATCAATATATGATGACATAATGCTTTACTATAAATGAAAATATGCAAGGATCAAGTCAAGTTAATTCTCAACCTGTCTCTGATACCAATTGATACGTCCCACGGTGTATCAATATACCAAAGTATATTGAACACAGAACAGTTGTAGAGGGGGGGGGGGTGAATACAACTTTCTTCAATCTTTACAAACTTTTAACACAAAACGTTTTAAGATTCAGTTTATGAATATTAAGCAAGTAAGTAAAGAGCAGGAATCATTAAAACAGTAAAGTAGTAAATAATCAAAACATTCTTGAACACAGATTGTGGTTTTCAAATGTAATCCTTTATTAAGAAATAATCTATACAAAAAATTACAGGGTTGTTGCGGAATAAAGATAGCCTATAGATATCTAAACAACCCTATTAAATGACAAACAACAATCAATAAGTTTCAGCTCAAGAGAATCAGCCCAAGCTGATCTCGTACAGACTAAGCTGTGTGTAAGAGCAGAGAAACTTGTGTGAAGAATGATTCTCAGGAAATGCCCCCCATATGCAATCCATGAATGAGGCTTTTATAGGCGAAAGCGCTCCTTCATTAGGTGTCCGTTGCAGCTACGTGTTCTTCATTCAGTGGTTGATGAAGGAATAATCAATCGTGTCTTTCATGGTACTTGTGGTCCCCCACGTACTGACGCACATTCTTTATCTACCAATAGGAGTATGGACACGCATATGTAAAACCAACCACCAACCTGGATCCTAGGATTCTTCCTAGTCACGTCATCTGTCCTTATCTTCAATCCAGGTTGTTATCTTCACTTGATTGTCAGACACAGATTGGGCCGTTTGTCAAAGTACCAATCTGCCTAAGTGTTTCCAAGCTGACTGCTAATCCCAAGCTGTCTTCCACTAACATCTTGGTCTTCTATCTTCAATCCTCCTCTTCGACTTGACTGAATGCTAATACATTGTTGATGCAGCTTGAATAACACTAGCTTCCATAGGATATTACAATTACAAGTATGAAGCGTGATCTGGGTCAGAGACAGATCGTAAGCTGTGTCAGCTTAGTCTGACCTAGATCAGATTACAAGAACCAAAGATTACTAAGTGTTTATGGGTCAGATTTGTCATCATTAAATTTACAATTAACATTGGGACTCAACAGAACTTATTGATTCTGATGTGTGTGATTTAAACGATACATCTTCTCTTTGGTAATGAAAGTGTGTTGTTACTCTCATTGGTGATGCTTTGTAGGTTTTGTTATATATTCTAGTCCACATTTAGGACGTGGCTCTTGATAAATTTATAATTTATGAACAAGAGGTAGAGTTTTATCAAGGTGGTTTGATTAAGTATCTTCTTATTATTGAAGGTAGGGAGTATTATGATCTAGTCTACTTCCAGTATACTAGTATAATACCCAAGACCTTGATAAAACTAGGCAATCCTATGTTGTCTTATTTCGGATTATGTGAAAGGTTATTAAGGTGAGACTATCATTACGGCCTGTTAATTGTTGGCTAGAACTCTTAACAAGAGTTTGGGATCGTAAATCAATTGTGAGGCTTATTAAACCTAATGTGAAAACTTTAGGTAATAGAAGCATAAATTGCATATTCATTGGATGTGTTGAGCATTCTTTTATTTATTGGTTCTATGTTTTAGAACTAAATGACTGTGTATTTTCACACGGTGATTGAGAAAATGGATGCTAATTTTAGCATTGAAGACATATTTATTTCTGTACCTAGACTCAAGGATGTGTCTCATAGCTTGAAAGCCTCAATTGTGCAACTAACACTTTTGGTGTTGTCTATATTGATATTAGAGGTGTCTCTTGACTAGTACTGAACTTAGAAAGAGTACTAGGACAAAGAAACCCAAGTCTTTGGTGATGACTATCAACTCTATAAGTTGAAGGATCAAAGGATGGAATTTCATATAAATATCACTATGGTTATAATATTGATGATAAATCTAAGTCTTTTAGTGAATCTATTGCATCTAGAGATGCTTGTTTCTGGAAAGAAGCTGTACTAAATGAGATTAATTCTATCAAAACAACCTAAAGACTTTGTTTTGCATACTCAATAAAATAAGATGGTTTTAATCTTATTGGGGTTGATGTCTATATGTGGTGACATCTTGATCTTTGGAACTAGTTAAGATCAAATTGATATAAATAAAGATTTTTTTCATCTATTATATATATAGGACATGTGGGAACAATTGTATCTTAAATAATTCAATTATTAGAATTGTTCACCAATTGGAACTCCCATTGATTCTAGCATTTGGCTTACGCCTGACCAAGATGATCTTATATTTTCAGTTTGAATATTCCAAAGTTATAGGATGTTTGATGTATGTTGTGACTAGCACTAAGCTTGATATAGCTTATAGTGTGGGCAAATCTAGTGGATATACTAGTGATTAAAGCACATATCGGTCTTCTGTTATTGAAGGATTTAACGATATAAGCTGAATGAGAATTTAAAGGATCATCTTTACGAGTAGATGTGTATTTCTACTTGGTGGTAGTGCTATTGCTTGGTGTTTCAAGAAATAGACTTGCATTACCAGTTTTACAATGGAATCTGAATTTATATTACTAACATGAGTTGGTAAGGAAGCTAAGTAACTAAGAAAATTGATCTTTGAGATTCCATTATGGCCTAAACATATATCACTAATATCTATCAGATATATAGATGTGGGAACAATGGTATCTTAAATAATTCAATTATTAGAATTGTTCACCAATTGGAACTCCCATTGATTCTAGCATTTGGCTTACGCCTGACCAAGATGATCTTATATTTTCAGTTTGAATATTCCAAAGTTATAGGATGTTTGATGTATGTTGTGACTAGCACTAAGCTTGATATAGCTTATAGTGTGGGCAAATCTAGTGGATATACTAGTGATTAAAGCACATATCGGTCTTCTGTTATTGAAGGATTTAACGATATAAGCTGAATGAGAATTTAAAGGATCATCTTTACGAGTAGATGTGTATTTCTACTTGGTGGTAGTGATATTGCTTGGTGTTTCAAGAAATAGTCTTGCATTACCAGTTTTACAATGGAATCTGAATTTATATTACTAACATGAGTTGGTAAGGAAGCTAAGTAACTAAGAAAATTGATCTTTGAGATTCCATTATGGCCTAAACATATGTCACTAATATCTATCAGATATATAGATGTGGGTACAATGGTATCTTAAATAATTCAATTATTAGAATTGTTCACCAATTGGAACTCCCATTGATTCTAGCATTTGGCTTACGCCTGACCAAGATGATCTTATATTTTCAGTTTGAATATTCCAAAGTTATAGGATGTTTGATGTATGTTGTGACTAGATACAATTCCCACCTAGTATGACGTTAGGTGCAGAATTCAATGTGGAACTCTTGCATGAGAATATTGGAACACATATTATTATCATCCCAAGGCATGTGTTCAGACTGCAAGATAAAGGAGGTTGAAGTGAAACTTCTTAATAGTTCTTTGAAAAATTGCAGTGCAGGTGCAAGATCTAAAGAACTACCTATAAGAGTATGAAGTTTAGCCGCTTCAAGAAGCTTGGACATGGCTTCGATATACTCTTTGAAGGATGGGACACAGGCTAGTAAAATATAGTGTCACGTAAGAACAAAAGATTTTAAACTTATGTGTACATTATCTTCGTGTATTCACTATGAGTTCCCAGGGTTCAATCCTTAGCGACACCCTGGTATTCGAATATATGGAATGTGTAATGTACTAAGGTGAAATTCAATCGTCACGACATTTCATTTATGCATAAGTTTGTATTCATTGAGAATATATTTAAGTTGATCATGGATATCACTAAAATGGGGGAGGAATGTTGGATATTTTAGCGATATCAATGTTCCGTAGTGATATTGGATTAACTTATCGAATGGTTGATCTTAATATTCAGTTAATCGGGTTAGGTGATGCGGGAGTGCGGACTCGATTATGTATATTAAGATGGTTGCGTATTGACAGTTTAGTTTAATATTATTAAGTTAATATTATGAAGTTTAATTTAATATTAATAATTAATATTAATTTTAAAAATATATATATGTCAAGTTGGTTTCTCTATTTGGACATATATATATTGAAGTCTTACATTCTTGAAAAGATGGAGATAGACACAAACTTTTAGTTTTTGTGGAAAACCGTCTTTTGGAAATAAGACACATTCACACACAAATTATCAATTTTGTGAAAATCGTCCAATTCAATTTTGGTGAATACGCATGAATATAGAAACCATCGAATACTTTTGGTACAAGATTTCTCAATGAATCAAAATCTAGTTCTTGAATGGGAAACCAGTCTTATCCGTTCAAACATTTGGAGTACCGCCAAATAGTTTGTTCTGAAAGTGATTACACGATTCTGGTTCTAATCCAAGTTATTTATTTACTTTGTTGATCAAGTTATGGGATTTACAAGAACAGGTTTGTATACTATGATTACGGGATCAAATCGGTACGTATTTTTAACATATCCCCAACAAAGTCTATGGATTATCCAAGCTTCTTATTCCTGTCTCTCTTTCTAATATCTATCTATGTGTACACCATCTCTGGCCGTCGTAACTCTCGGCTTCCACCAGGTCCTTACCCTCTTCCGGTCATCGGAAACCTCTTACAACTAAGCAACAAACCCCATCGATCACTTGCCACACTCTCCAAATATTATGGCCCGTTAATGTCACTTAAGCTTGGAAGTAAAACAACCATAGTTGTTTCGTCGCCTAATGTCGCTAAAGAGTTATTTCACACAAATGACCAGTTATTTTCTAGCCGATCCATTCCCAACACTCTCCGGTTGATGGACCGCCATAAATACTCCATGGTCTTTCTGCCAGCCGGAGAACAATGGCGAAGACTGCGAAGAATAACAAGAGAATATTTGTTATCTGGACAATGTTTGGATGCTATCCAACAACTACGTATGGAAAAGGTACTGACTAATATTTTTTTTGCTTAATCCAATTAATTTAGTGACAAAGTTTGTATAAAATACTCTGATATATCTGATAATACATATCATTTGATTATACTTGTAGGTACATGAACTTCTTGACCATGTTAGTCAATGTTGTATAAATGAAAAGGCTGTAAACGTAGGTGCAGCGGCGTTTACTACAGCTTTTTTTTTTGAACGGCCAACGAAATTATATTAATATATGGTCTAGTAAGAAACTAGAGCCAAATAGTACAACAGAAAGTAAAGAAAGTTACACCAACATAACTTATACTTACTCTAATTAGTACACCAATTAGATACTTCAAAGCGACTCCAGGCTTCCCAATCTAAAGATGCCCATTTAGCTCTTGTTTTGATCCAAAGAAAACTAAGAGCTTGGGTGTCACTAATCACCTTACTGGTCACCATCGATTTTCTTTCAAAAACAACATCGTTCCGAGCTCGCCACAAGCACCAAATACCAGTAAGAACAATACCATGTAGAGTTTTCTTCCACTTAGAGGAACCATATACATAATTATGAGAATCTAGCAGATCTCTAATTCCAAATGGATAAAAAGGGGAAAATTTACACCAGGACGTAATAGAATTCCAAACCTGTTGAGCAAAGCCACATGACAAGAAAAGATGCTCTACTGATTCTTCAGTTTCGAGGCAAAAAGGGCACCATACCGACTGTATTTCAACATTCCTCCTCAGCAAACAAAGTTTTACAGGTACTCTTCCAAGCTCTACTCTCCACGCCAAGAGGTTCACCTTTAACGGGACCCAATTACACCAGAGGAATTTATATGACGGGACAATACTAGAACGAACCTCCAAGCATCTCTTCAAGTAGGAAACAGAGAATTCATTGGTACCCCCCACGCCCCAAAGCCACCTGTCCGAAGAGTCATTTAATCTACATGGATGCAAATCCGCCATAAGATTTGCCAACTCGTCTTGCTCAATGGAAGAAAAAGGGAGGCGCCTCCATTGAAACAGAAAATGCCCCTCCTGTGTAATTCTATCGGCCACAGAACATAATTTTTTGCACTCAAGTCTAAATAGAGAAGGGTACCGGGAAGCTAGATCATTATTTCCACACCAAATATCTATCCAAAACAGAATAGATATGCCATTTCCAGGGATTCCACGAAGATGTAACTCCATTCTAACATCCTTTATGGCTAATTCTTTTGAGATGCGACATATATTATTCCACGGGCCGGGGAGGGATAACTTTGCTGGGATAAAAGACCAGGACCGATCAGAATGATGTAGTGCCCAAATGATGTTTCGCCAAAGACTAGATTGATCTATTTTGAAACGCCACCACCATTTAGCTAACATGGCTAAGTTGGCGTCCCTTAGCGATCCCAAGCCAATACCACCAGATTCTTTAGGACTAACTATTTTTTCCCAGGCCACCCAATTAATTTTTTTCTTTTCCGGGACCCCTCCCCAAAAAAATGTTCTTCGCAGAACGTCTAATTGGTTAATGACTTGAAGTGGAGCTTTATATAGAGAAAAATAATAGGTGGGGAGTGCATTTAGAACAGACTTCAATAGAGTAACTCTACCTCCAAAAGATAAATGCTTTGCTTTCCAAATGGATAGCCTGGACTTAAAGGAATCAAGAACCGTTTTCCAATTCTTGACCAGATTCATATTTGCCCCCACTTGAAGCCCGAGATACTTGAAAGGGAAGCTGCCCGTTTTACATTTCAGCAGTCGGGCCAGATTATCAAGCTCTTGGGCATCTACACCGACCCCATAGAGACAACTTTTGCTTAAATTTACCCGCAAACCAGAACTTAAGTAGAAGCAACGTAAGATTCGACATAAGTTTTTAGCATCTATGGCGCTCCAATCTCCAAGAAAAACCACATCATCAGCATAAAGAAAATGCGATAATAACGGGCCATGACTAGTACATTTGATACCTTTTAAAACTCCAATATTGAGTGCTCTTTTTATAACCGAAGACATGGCCTCCATGGCAATTATGAATAGAAATGGGGACAAAGGATCCCCTTGTCGAAGGCCTCTATAGCACCGGAATTCCTGTGTGGGGGACCCATTGACTAGGACCGAGGCCCGGGAGGAGGAGAGAATGCCTGTAATCCATGTCGTCCACCGAAGTGGAAATCCCATTTGTTGCATGATCGAGTCTAGAAAGCCCCAATTCAGGCTATCAAACGCCTTTTCAATGTCTATCTTAAACAAGAACCCCTTTTTCTTCTGTTTTTTCAGCCAAGAAATCACCTCATTTAGCACCAATGGTCCATCAAGAATACTTCTTTTGGAAAGATAAGCTGATTGCTCCACCGATATAACACTATGTATTATTAGCTTGAGTCTATTAGCTAACACTTTAGACACTAGTTTGTTAATGCATCCAATAAGGCTAATCGGTCTAAAATGAGACAGGTCTTGTTTAAGATAGACATTGAAAAGGAGTTTACTACCGCTATTAACATTTTATCCAACTTGATCTTCTCTAAGGATTTATGTCAATACGTTTCTTCGGAATCTCAAGAATTTAAGGATGCGATTTGGGGTGTGATGGAAATTAGTGGAAAGCCAAACTTGGTAGACTTTTTTCCAATCCTAAGACCCTTGGATCCACAAGGCTTAACAAGACAAGGACGTGTTTATTTTCAAAAGTTATTGTTAAGATGATTTGAAGGTTTTTATGTTTTATTTCTTAATTGATATTACAACATACAGACATATCTCTTATATAGAGATTGATTTACAAAAGAGTTAAAACATGTTCCGTGAAATACGCTTGCTTTTTCCTTTCTTGTATGCACTCCTCTCCTTTTTGTTCCTTTCTTGTATGCACTCTAATTATTAGGAAAATGATGGAATACTGACCCCATATTCTAACACTCCCCCTCAAGTTGAATAGTGGGATTCCCAAAATTCAACTTGTTTAGACATTTGTTGAACATGGTTGTCCCGACAGCCTTTGTCAGGATGTCTGCGAGTTGGTCTTCAGTCTTGACAAACGGAAGTGTGACAATTTTATCTTCAAGTTTTTCTTTGATGAAATGACGATCAACTTCTACGTGTTTAGTTCTGTCATGTTGAACTGGATTTTCAGAGATCTGGATGGCGGCTTTATTATCACTGAAGATTCGTATACTTTCTTTGGATGCGAATCCTAATTCGGTCATAAGTTTCTTTAGCCACAAAGCCTCTGCTAATCCTTTAGCAATACCTCTGAATTCTGCTTCAGCACTTGACAAAGAGACAACTTTCTGTTTTTTACTTTTCCATGTGACGAGGTTACCTCCTATCATAGAGAAATACCCTGATGTAGATCTTCTATTTCCTTTGTCTCCAGCCCAATCAGCATCTGTATATATCTGAATGTTAAGATTACCATTTGGTTTGAATAAGACTCCATGACCAGCTGTTCCTTTGAGATACCTGATAATTCTTAGAACTGCATCCATGTGTTCAACTTGAGGTTGATGCATGAACTGGCTTACTATACCGACAGCATACGCTATATCTGGTCGAGTATGAGCCAGGTAAATCAACTTTCCTACCATTCGTTGGTATCTAGTTCTATCAGCAAGTTCAGCTTCTGGTTTCATGAACAACTTCTGATTAACGACCATAGGTGTGTCTGCTGGCTTACAGTCAACCATTCCAGTTTCTACTAGAAAATCCAGTATATACTTCTTTTGACAGATGAATATTCCTTGTTGTGATCTCAACACTTCAATTCCAAGGAAATATTTTAGATTCCCCAAGTCCTTCATTTCGAATTCTCCACATAGGCTTTCTTTCAGTTTCTTGATTTCATTTTCGTCATTCCCAGTGATAATCATGTCATCAACATAGATTATTAAACATGTAATCCGATCTCCTTCATGTCTGAGAAACAAAGTATGATCAGAATTACTTTGTTTATACCCATATTTTTTCATTGCCAATGTGAATCTTCCAAACCACGCTCTTGGTGATTGTTTTAGTCCGTATAAAGATTTCTTCAACTTACAGACTTCACCATTTTTGTAATCCTGGGAGAAACCGGGTGGAGGATCCATATACACTTCTTCCTTTAACTCTCCGTGTAAAAATGCATTCTTCACATCAAACTGATGAAGAGGCCAACCTTGATTTGCCGCTATTGAAAACAAGACCCTTATAGTATCTAGTTTTGCAACTGGGGAGAATGTCTCAGAGTAATCAATTCCATAGGTTTGAGTGTAACCTTTTGCAACCAAACGAGCTTTGTACCTTTCTACTGCACCATCTGGCTTATATTTGACTGTGTAGACCCACCGACACCCTACTGGTTTCTTTCCTTGTGGTATGACACATTTTTCCCACGTTTCATTCTTTATTAATGCACCCATTTCAGTATCCATAGCCTCCTTCCATTTCTTTGATTTTAATGCATGTTCCAAATTTGATGGAATTTCTTCTGAATACAAATTTCCAAAAAATGTCTTTGCCTCTTTAGACAGATTTCCTTCTGCTATGTTGGCCATAGGATACTTGGAACTTCTGGAGTTTTTTTCTGGGGAGAATCGATCTGGAGGAATTCCTCGGTTTAATCTTGGTGGAAGAACATATTTTTCTGGAACTTCTACCGGAGTAGGTTCTTCAGTTTCCTGAGTACCTAAAGTCTCATCTGAAGCATGAATATCTCCTGGAATTTCACCAAAGGAAACATTTGGTTGAGAATTACTTACCTCGGATATCAGGCTTGGGATGTTATCTTCGGTGGCACTGGTATTTGGAAAGGACTGTTCTTCAGTAGATACATTATTCTGATTTATAGGACTTTCTTCTGAAGAATGAGCATATCTGAGCCAACTCAATGTATCACACTGTTCCTCCCCCTGAGCATTGTGTTGCGAGGAGTAGAAATACTTGGTTTCGAGAAAATCACAATTCATGGTGGTGAACATGTGACGAGTGATCGGGTTATAACACCGGTATCCTTTTTTATTGACTCCATACCCCACAAACACACATTTTTCAGCGCACGGATCAAGTTTATCCCGGTGTGTTTTGGGAATGTGAACAAATACCGTACATCCAAACACTTTGGGTGGAAGAGTAAGGGCTTGAGGAAGTGGATGGTATTCGGTGAGTGTTTTTAAAGGTGTTTGCATTTTTAAGATTTTCGTAGGAAGACGGTTAATCAAATAATTAGCCGTGGCTAGAGCTTCTGGCCAAAAAGTTTTTGGAACACATGATTCAATTATGAGAGCTCTAGTCATTTCTAACAAAAGTCTATTTTTGCGTTCAGCAACTCCATTTTGTTCCGGGGTATGAGGACATGTGGTTTGATGGACTATCCCTTTAGATTGAAAAAAGGAGTTCATGTTTGAATTTAAATATTCCCCACCATTATCTGACCGAAGAATTTGGATAGATTTTTGGAACTGAGTTTGAATCATGGAATAGAATGTAGAAAATCGATCAAATACGTCAGATTTATTTTTTAAAAAATAAATCCAAGTCATTCGAGTACAATCATCAACAAATATCACATAATATCTGAAATTTTGTCCTCCAATTACAGGTGCAGGACCCCACACATCCGAATGGATTAATGAAAAAGGGATTTTTACTCTAGTATTGCTTGGTTTGAAAGTTTGTCTATGGCTTTTGGCTAATATGCAAGTTTCACACGAAATAGGTTTATTTGACGGAAAAAGATTAGGAAACAAAGTATTTAAATAACTACCGGATGGATGCCCTAGTCTTCTGTGCCATAACCATGTCTCTCGTTCATTAGTTCCATGAGCTAACATCACATTTCCACTTGGAGTGACTTCATCTACATAATACAGTCCTTCTCTCTCAGTGCCACGCCCAATAATCTGTCCCGTCCTGATATCCTGTAAGACACAAAAAGTCGGGTGCATTAGTACTGAACAGTTGAGTTCTTTTGTCAGATGACTAATAGACAAAAGTTTGTGTGACAAGGACGGAACATATAAACAATTAGGCAGTTTAATGTTTTGGGAAATTTCGATTGTTCCTCCATTTTTCACATCCATTTTCCCTTTGTTTGCGGCTTTGATATGTGTTTTTCTCGGTTTTGACATTTTTGCAAAATCAGTTAATTCGTATGTCATTGTGTCAGTGGCTCCACAATCAAATATCCAAGACCCATTTGATTTTTTAAAAACATTTTGAGCCATATCTACTGACCCATTCAAAGTTGAGGGACCATTTTTGGAACTCTTGGAAACATAGGCGGCTGGCCTTTTTGTATTTAGATCCCCTGGTCGATTGATTTTGGAAGAAACCCCTGGTCGATTGATTTTGGAAGAAACAATTGTTTCTTGAATATTTTCTTTTACACTCCTATGTGAATGATTGAAAAAATTTGCGGGTGAATTGTTTCCATGGCCCTTTGATGGATCGGTTTTTTTCTTACCACACTCCATCGAAAAAAACTCATCTTCTCCTCCTTCTTTTCCGGCCGCCGCAACTCCTCCGAAGCCAGATATTTGTCGTCCATCACCGGTGCCGGAGTGAGTGCTGGCGGTAGGATTATTGGTTGGAGCGGTCCCGGTTTTAACCGGTTTGAAGCTTTTCTTGGTGCGATCTTCCCACCAATCTGGGTAACCAACTATCTGGAAACATTGTTCTCTTGTATGTCTCGACATACCACATTTACTACATATAAGATGAGATTTATCATCTTTGTTGACCCATCTTTGTTTGCCGTCGTTCCTGCGAAATCCTTTTGTAACGAAACTGGACCCATCGGATTCTCCGACGATTAGGCCGGTAGCTATGCCCTGTTCACTGTTAGTTGCTCCCAAGATGTTTTGGTGAGCGGCTTCTTTGCGAACCGTGGCGTATGCAGCTTCGACGGTAGGAGTTGGATCAACTCGAAGTATTTCTCTTTTGATGTGTTCGAATCGCTTATCCAATCCATTTAAAAATTGAAAGAGTTTTTGTTCGGATCGGATTCTTGCATATGTCGTGATATCTTCTGAGCATGTCATGGGATTTGGATCGGTTCGATCTATTTCACCCCATACTCCTTGCAAGGCAATCCAGAAATCTTCAAGTGGCTTATCACTTTGCTTGAGTTCATTTGCTTTGACGTGCAGGTTAAATATTTGAAGTTTATCTTTCCCACTGCTATATGTTACTACCAATGCATCCCATAAGCTTTTGGCCGTGGGATATTCGGTAAGGTTGCCTGCTATTGTGGGCTCGATATTTTGGATAAGCCACGAGAACACAATCAGGTCTTCTTGTTCCCAAATTTCATATTTTTCATCTTTTGTTTTTGGTGGATCGTTGGTTAAGTGATTTAGTAGGTTTTTTGATCTTCCGCCTATGGCAACTCGGATCATTCGAGTCCATAATGCATAATTTTGACTGTTTAATTTGAGATTAATCTGGAGGTTGTCGGAAAGTTTTGGATTTTGTGGTTGTTGATTTGTGTTGGCTTGCAATAGATTGGCTAGTTGAATTGCTAAATCCGAACCAGAGCTACCGGCATCATCTGCCATGGCGGCTTGGTTTGGTTTTTATATGGTTGGGTAAATCACTGGGTATATGATGAGGCCATGATCGGTGGCTCTGATACCATGTTAAGATGATTTGAAGGTTTTTATGTTTTATTTCTTAATTGATATTACAACATACAGACATATCTCTTATATAGAGATTGATTTACAAAAGAGTTAAAACATGTTCCGTGAAATACGCTTGCTTTTTCCTTTCTTGTATGCACTCCTCTCCTTTTTGTTCCTTTCTTGTATGCACTCTAATTATTAGGAAAATGATGGAATACTGACCCCATATTCTAAAAGTTATTTGGTATTTTTGACGGGATCATCGATCAACGGATGGAAACTCGAGCTAGTTTATCATTGGATAAAGATCTTAAATCAACAAAGAAAGATCTTTTGGATGTGTTGCTCAACCTCATCAACTTCAAAGATGAATCCAAATTTAGTCGAAATGGCCTAATACATTTATTAATGGTAAGTATTACAATATTGGCACATATTATTTGTCGGACTAAATTAAACTTGAGTTGTTAAAATTGATCATTTCATACAATAAATTCTAGGATTTGTTTATCGCGGGAGCTGATACAACATCAACCACATTGGAATGGGCTATGACAGAACTTATTCGTTACCCCAAGAAAATGGAGACAGCTCGGTTAGAGATTACAAAACTTATACAGAACAACAATATGCATATACAAGAAAAGGATATCTCTCAACTCCCTTATTTACAAGCTATAACTAAAGAAACTTTACGACTATATCCACCTGCTCCCTTTCTTATTCCTCACGAAGCCATACATGACGTGGAAATTCAAGGCTTTGTTGTGCCTAAAAATGCACAAATTCTTTGTAATGTTTGGGCTATTGGACGAGACCCGAATATTTGGTCAGACCCTGAAACATTTATGCCAGAGAGGTTTTTGGAAGCTGATATTGATTATAGAGGCCAAAATTTTGAGCTCATTCCGTTTGGTAGTGGGAGGAGAATATGTCCGGGATTGAATGCTTCACATAGGATGTTACATGTCATGTTGGGTTCTTTGATTCAGAAGTTTGATTAGAAGCTTGAAGGAAATATGAAATTAGAAGATATGAATATGGAAGAGAAATTTGGGCTTACATGTCCTAGAATAGTCCCGCTAATGGATGTTCCAATCAAACTTTGATTGGTTTTCATATCACATACCACTTGTTCAATTAGAATGCAATTACATGCTTAATATAATCTATTTGAGATGGTGATTACTGATTAGGGTATTTGTGGCAATTATCTGTAATTTAGTCTCTATTAAGAACGTAAGATGAAAACTCACAAAATTAAAGATGTGATATTGAAACTGATAAAAATGCGTTTTGTTTTATTTTTTTGAAAGGTGAATTTCGCTTAAAAACTTCGTGTCGCGATTCGACAACGGGAGGTCTAGCATACGTTGTCTTAACCGGATATCAGCGCTATAGAATTCTTTCGAAGCAGAAATGCCTATTTCAAATACCCAATGGGGAGAAACCCCCTATTAATCCGCTCAAAAGCACGACAATTAATAGGAGTAAATCATGTCCCCTCACACTCGAACCTGGGTAAACCCAGACCAAGCCCTCAGGGAGGACTGCCTATATCTCATAATTGACAAAACCGCGTTTGTTTTATTGGTATGGTTTTATCCTCACAAACCGGAACTCATCTATATATATACATTATAAAATATTTATTCTCTTTTTTTTTCAACTAAATAAAATTATTTACAACATACATCTCTCAACCTTTAAAATAACTATGTTACCCATTTTACATTATCTAAAATTACATTAATAACCACACCGTTACCGCCGCCACCTCCGCTACCGCCGCAACCACACCAGTCGTCGCCACCTCTGTAGTCGTTGTTGCCGCTGCCACCACTCGTTACACCGCTGAATCGCACGTGCATTTATCTAACAATCTATTAAGGGTTAACTCATTTAGTAAAGGCTTTGGTCTTACAGGAAAAAGACCAAACTTGAAATGATTTACTGTTGAAAAAGGTAAAATAAAATTGGCCCTAAAAAAAGCGGGTTACATGATAAAGGAGTATCTCATCGTTTTAGAAGGTTTTTTCTTAGGTTGAGAGTTAACCTATAACGAGCGATTTTTGGCTTATCGTAATGATCTAACCAGATTATTGTGCATATGGTCGGTTCGAGCCATTTACGTGACCACCTTTAAATATGTCACGGATAGGATTCAAACCTAAACCTGCTGTGAGGAAATAAAATTCACTGTCACTAAACCAATTTGGTGATGGTTATGAGAGTTGAAAAGCTAGCTTTGTCTTTCTCTGGTTGTGAGGGAAAAAATTAAAAAAGTATCAACTCTTTTGTATGATTTAGCAAAGTAAAAAGGAGATGAACTCATGAAAGTTGAAAACTGAAAAGCTTTATCTATACAATAAAATTAAAGAAAAAACCTGTAGAGTTGCTAATGACAGCCCCGGTTGTTGTTTACAAGCATAAAATAATTGTACATTAACGATTGGCCCTAGAGTTGTAGTTAGCATTTTCCAGAACTTATTAAAGCCACTTATTCTTTCTTCTTTTACTTACTTTCAACAATTGATATTTTTAGAATAAGATGTTTTTTTATTAGCACTACAACAAAAATCACCTTTTGTGACAAAAAAAATTGTGAGGACATAATGTCCTCACTAAAAGGCACTAAAAGACAAAAAACATTGATTGTGTTGAATTTTTAGTTTGTGAGGACACTCCTCCCCATTCCTTATTTTTGATTTTATTTTTGATTTTCTTTATATAGTCAAAGTCAAAAAGAAAAAATACAGGTCGGACTTTTGTTGACTAGACATATAGTGAGAACTGTTCTCACAATAACTTTTATTATATATATAGTTAAACTGAAATATCTAAATATACAAATTTATATTTATTATAAATTTATATTTATATTTATACGTATTTTATATTTCTTTCAAAATTTTCAATTCCCACCAAATATATTAAAATTCCCGGTTTAATATTTTGAGAAGACTGTCCTCACAATAGCTTTTTCAGTAAAAAAATAATTTCATTTTGTGTATCTTTTAAAAATTTCAATTTCCCTCCATAAAAAAAAAAACCGGGTAACCTTTTGTGAGGACTGTCCTTGCAGAAGATTTTTCATATTTCTTATATTTTAGAATTTATGTTTAGCAACAAAACCACCAAATATAAAGAAGATAGATGATGATAGCTAAGAATATACATATATATACTCGTCTTCGAGTTCGTTCGATGAACGGGTGGTTTTAATTTTAATAATTTATGGGTTTCGTTTCAAAATGTTTAGTTGCGTTAATAATAAGTATTAATAAAATATTTAGTTATATAGTTTCATGATATTTCTTTCTCATAATATCTTCTTTGTCGGGTTATTAACTATACTTTATACGTGTTATTAACTATACTCGAATTGGATCCCGGCCCATTAATCAACATTGTATTGTATAGGTCAAAGCGTGAGAATGAGTTTAAAAGTTAATCTAACTACGTATGATTGAAATTGAGTGATACCATTACTTATGTATGTTTTATATTCATTAGTATTTCGTCTTAAAACTAACTCGTCATCCTTGACTATTGGGGCTTATCGGGCCCAATAGACTTTCGTGTTGTCTTAAATGGGCCTAATGGGCCCGTTTCCATTGTTTATCTCTCTGTTGGGCCTATTAGGCCATTTGGGTCCATTAATTATTTTTTATTCCAAACCGTTTAACCACTTGAATTGGTTCCCGACCCATTAATTACTTATGTATCCACTAGTAGTCCTAATAACTTGCCCAACACAATGTCACGTAAACAATACTTAATAATGCAAATTCTTAAGAATGACCATAACCAGGTTAATTAACATTGTATTGTATAGGTGAAAGCGTGAGAATGAGTTTATGAGTTAACCTAACTACGTATGATTGAAATTGAGTGATAGCCATTACTTATGTACGATTTATATTCATTAGTATTTCGTCTTAACACTAACTCGTCATCCTTGACTATTGGGCTTATCGGGCCCAATAGACTTTCGTGTTGTCTTAAATGGGCCTAATGGGCCCGTTTCCATTGTTTATCTCTCTGTTGGGCCTATTAGGCCATTTGGGTCCATTAATTATTTTTTATTCCAAACCGTTTAACCACTTGAATTGGTTCCCGACCCATTAATTACTTATGTATCCACTAGTAGTCCTAATAACTTGCCCAACACAATGTCACGTAAACAATACTTAATAATGCAAATTCTTAAGAATGACCATAACCAGGTTAATTAACATTGTATTGTATAGGTGAAAGCGTGAGAATGAGTTTATGAGTTAACCTAACTACGTATGATTGAAATTGAGTGATAGCCATTACTTATGTACGATTTATATTCATTAGTATTTCGTCTTAACTCTAACTCGTCATCCTTGACTATTGGGCTTATCGGGCCCAATAGACTTTCGTGTTGTCTTAAATGGGCCTGATGGGCCCGTTTCCATTGCTTATCTCTGTGTTGGGCCTATTAGGCCATTCGGGCCCATTAATTGATTCTATTGGGCTTTCTAACTCGTTTAACCACTCGAATTGGTTTTCTGACTCATTAACTACTTATAAATCCACGAGCAACTTTTGTTGGAGTCAAGTCACTCACATATCAGAAAATAGATTTGAAGATGACAAACAACTCAAGAAATACTTAAGTCCTTGGTTCTGGAGCTGAGTCAGCTTGGATGGTTCCAAGCTGAGTCAGCCTAAACATCTTCATCAGAAGATGGTATCTTTCAAGCTGCATCAAAAGAAGAACTAGCACTTGGTCTGAATCGAAGATGAAGAACAAGGATAGAAGACCAAGCTGATGGGTGGAAGTCAGCTTGGAAGGTACATTGTCAGCCTGGAGTCTTGCAAGTGCTCCAAGGTTGTTATAACTTTGTATACATCATCAATCAACTGGATAAACACCAGAAAGGACATTCTAAAAGTGCCAGTTGTTGATTGTAAACATTCTATGAGGTGTCCATTGTATTGTTGCTGCACGATTTATCTTGGTGAACAAGTAGGGAACAAAAAGGACAATGTCACTGTCACCTAGTACTGATCATGCAGAGACTATTAGATCAAGACGCGTGGAAAGAAATGGACGGCATCCAAGGCAGTGTTGATGCCTACATAAACCAGCCTTTGTGTCTCAAGAATGTGTGCATCCATAACATTAACTCTAACAATGATTAAAGCATTCAGCTTGGATCCGTGTTGTACTCAGCTTGAGCTAGTAGAGTTAATAAACAAAGTTGTAACTTGCTATTCAGCCAAGTAGTTAGATTTGTAGGCTAATCTGTTCCACAACTACTTGTAATTCTTTTTATTATTCAATAAAAGTATTGGTTGAAACTCAGCTTGCACTTTGTTCTTGGACTGCACTTTTACTTTACTATCTTTATATTCTGTTCTGTTGTTTACACTTTCATTAACATATCTATCTAAATCTGAATATGGACAAATACTTTAAGATAACTTATATTCCGCATTTAAAAGTATTCTCAAGCTGATTAAGTTTAAAAGTTGTATTCACCCCCCCCCCTCTACAACTCTTTGAGACATTTAAACCATCCTGTTATCTCCTTTGGGACCTATCAGGTGGTATCAGAGCAGGGGTTTTGTAATACACTTAACTTGATCCCTCTCATTTTAACTTTTATTTTGGTTTAAAATATGTCTCAACCTATGTACACTGATAATGGTTCTTCAACCAGACCACCCATGTTTGACAAGACTAATTTCAGTGGGTGGAAAGGAAGAATGTCCCTTTTTCTTGAATCTATTGATAATGACATGCCTGACATACTTGTTGATGGACCTTATGTTCCAAGGGATACAATAATCACACCTATGCCAGCTCCAACTGATGGATCTGAGCCTGGTGCACCTGATTTCAGAGTTGTTATCAAACCCAGAGCAGATTGGGGTGATGAAGATAAAAGAATGGTCAACTTGGATGTAAAGGCCAGAAACTTTATTGTCCAAGTTGTACCTAAGGACATTTATAGAGCCATTAGACATTGTCCAAGTGCTAAAAAGATGTGGGATACTTTGACTGTCATGTATGAGGGCTGTGCAACTTCTATGGAGTCTACCAAGACTACCTTAACTAGAAGGTATGAAAGATTCTTTGCACATAAGAATGAATCCCTCACTGACACTCATACCAGATTTAATGCACTTGTAAATGACTTGATTGCTATTAACATACATAAAGATGATGATGTACTTAAAAGCAAATTTCTAGATTCATTACCTTTAAAATGGAATAATTATGTTCTAGTGTCAAGTTGAGTCATGTGTACAAAGAACTTGACTTACCAGGTCTCTATGGGTTGCTTCACAACTATGAATGCACTGAAGCTGAAAAGCTGATTGCCATGGGTGATGCTGTGGGAAGCTCTAGCTCTGCACTTGTTGCATCTTCAACTGAGCATCCGAGCCCACTATGTGATGAGCCTGTTCCAAGTCAGCTTGTGAGTGATAGTGTTGAAACTAATAAACCTTGTGAATCTGAGACTGAATACTATTCTAGTGAGGAAGCTGAGAGTTTGGCAAATGAGGTTGCCATGTTGGCTGAAAGATTAAAAAGGAGGAATTTTTCAATTTATAAAGGAAAAAGAATTTCTAAGAGTAATAAACCTAGAAAGCCTTTAGATCTGTCAAAAGTCACTTGTTATAAGTGTGGTAAAACTGGTCATATGGCAAATGATTGTAAATCTAAAACCACACAACAAGCTGATAATTCTAAACCTAAGACTAGTGGAAAAGATGAAAAGTACTCTAAACTCAGATTAAAATATAAGAAACTTAAAGCACAAGTTGCTAAGCTGAGTGAAAAGAGTCTTGTTGCAAAAGATTGGGCTGAGAGTGCTACTTCATCTGATGATGAAAGCTATGAAGATGCTCAATGCTTCATAGTCAAAGAACAGTCTGCTAAGTGTCAAGAAATCAAAGAGAAATGCTTGATGGCCAAAGATGCTACAGAAAAGATTCTTGAAGGCATGACCAAGCTGAGAGAAGAAAGTAATCAGCTTACTCAGTCAGCTCACTCTGCATCCACTATTCAAGAGGTATCTCCTTTCTTTCTCTTTCTGATGAGGAAAAACTTGCTAAATTAAACAAACTTGGTGATGAGGTTCTTTTGCAAAGACATTTCAATAAACAACATAAAATGGAAATTATGTCTTTAAGAAATGAAATTTCAGTACAAACTCAGTCAATTAAAAAACTTTAGTCAGAAGTCAAAGCTTTACAAAGAGTAAATGTGTCTCTCTTACAAGAAGCTAAACAAGCTGATGAAAAATATTTAAAAATCAAGCATATAACTGAGTCTTGGTGTACTGGTGCAAAAAGAGCAGCCAAGTGTGTTAATGAGCAAGTACCTCAACAAATTCAGGCCATATTTGATGGTGACTATGACAAAGCTATTGCCATAAGTGAAGTATGTGCAATGGAGCCTTGTTATCAGCCTATACCTCCCACAGTTATTCACACTAAAAGAATTTTGAAAAGACAGTCTGAACACCCTGGTCTTGGTTTTGTTTATGGTGGTAATCTAAAGACCTTAAATGATGGTGTCACTACTATTGATTCTGCTGATACTAAATCTGAAGTCAGCCTGGAATCTTCCAAGCTGACTGATTCCCCATCTGAATCTAGTACTGAACCTAAGGCCAAGGAAAACTCTTCTAAAATGACTATTCAAAAGAGTCAGAAAGCCAAAAAGAATAAATCTGTTAAGAAGAGTCAGTCTGATCCAGTCAGCTCAAAGATTAAAACAAAAACACTCAGTCCAGACTCAGATCAACTTATATCTGAGATCAAGTCCAGGCTGAGTGAAATTTCAAAAGAAGTTTCTTTCTTAAACAATCTTTCAAAAGTTGATCAAAAGAAACTCAGAGCTGAGTCAAAGAAAGCTGGGATTGGTAAAGGATATTTAAGACAGTCTGAGTCCAAAGTTGTTAAAGGTAATTCTCAAGAAAAATCTAAACAACAATGGAAAGTAAAATCAAATGACAAGAGTTCTTCCTCTACCCAAACTGAGTCTGGCACTTCAGTCAGCTCAAGTGAACCCATCCTTGGATGGGTTCCCAAAAGGAACTAACTCTTTTCATGATTGCAGGGCATTCACAATGCATTTATCTGGTACTTGGACAGTGGATGTTCCAAGCATATGACCGGATGTAAGTCCCTGCTGTGTGACTTTAGGAACAGACTTGGTCCTAATGTCACTTTTGGTGATGATTCTCAAGGAACTACAGAAGGATATGGTTCTCTTACAAATGGTCCTCTAACATTCAGAAGAGTCTCTTATGTCAGTGGGCTAAAACACAATCTGACAAGTGTTAGCCAATTGTGTGATGCTGGCTATGAAGTGAGATTTAGAGCTGATAGAGGAATTGTTTGTGATTTGGAAGGTAATGTTGTTTTGATTGCCAAAAGAGATGAATCTCTTTATGTTAGGTCCAGATTTACTGGACTCGCTCCAGACTCGACTACTGGAGCCTTACTGAAGATCTGTCCAGAAATGATATTTACTGGACCTACTCCAGACTTGGAAACTAGAGTCCCTCTGAATATTTGTTCAGAAATAATGGAAAACCAGTGAGCAAAATACTTGTATAGGAAATCTGGAGTATTCCAGATTAGCTCACTGGACTTCACCCTAGTCCAGATCTATTCTACTGAAGACATTCTCACTGAAGTCAGAATAAAGAAGACTGACAAATGGCGGAGTCCACTGGAAGTCTTACCAGATCTACGACTGGAGGATTGTCAGTGTTCTAGACCTTACAAGTCTGAACACTGATATCGAGGAATTGACTTTTTCCCTTTACACACTTTCCAAAGAACATTCCACTTGTTCTTTACTAAAGTGCTTACGTGTGTAAATGTGGTTGGTTAAAAGAATAAAGTCATATTGATGTGACTTTATCCTTGTACCTTAACCAATGCATTTAATGACCTTGTCGGTTCATTAAATGCATGCAACCATATTTGTACGGCACAAATTCACTGGTGAATTTGTTTGCCTATAAATACAAAGTCATTTCTTTGTTAAAATTACTTTTAACATTAAAGGTGAATTTGTCTAAATACTCTCGATCGTAACAGGGATACTTCACAACTTTAAGTATCTCGATCCAAAGAGTTTATTTGGCAAATATAGATCATTTGTAATTCATAGGTTGTTAGGATACTTACGTATTTGTATTATCTTGATTCCGCACAACCTTGTATTTTATTTAACATCATAAATAAAATACACTTGAAAATATTACATTGTGTTCCACCTTTATTTTATTGCTTTTAGTCTTGTATTACTTTGTTTATATACTTGCATTTATATTCAAGTAATACTAGTCCTATCTAGTGCTTATTAGACTTGTTGTATTTTACACTTTGGGTTAAACCATCTAGCTAGGGACTTTACAATTGGTATCAGAGCAGAAGGCTAAACAAACTTGCATAGATCTACTTCTTTGATGGCCACCCCAGAAAATACACAAGGAAGTTTTAATTTTGGTCCTGATCCTAATGTTAATGTTAATGATCAAAATAATGAACCACCTGTTAACACTAATCCACCACCACCTCCTCCTACTCCTGCTTCTCCACATGTGCATGTGCACTATTCAAATAATCCTGTTCCTAAATTCAGTGGGAATAGCGATGAATTTGGTACGTGGAAGGCTAGGATGATATTGCATATCACTGGTATTGAGAGAAACATGATGAAAATCTTAAATGAAGGACCTTATGTCCCTACATCACCTCTCAATGCTCTTCTTGATCCAACTGGTTCTAGAAGAGGTCGGGAAAAGAGGGAGGAACATTGGTCTGAAGAGGAGAGGAGATTGGTAAATCTAGATACCCTTCTCAAAAACATGATCCTCGGGGCTGTTCCTGAAACCCTAATTCCCACACTAGTTCTTTTTCCCAGTGCTAAAACCATGTAGGATGAACTATTGAACCAGCATGAAGGAGGAGATGACACCATTGTCACCAGAAAAGTCTCCTTAAACAAGAGGTATGAGTCATTTTTTACTCAGCCAAATGAGTCTCCCACTGGTACTTACACCAGATTTATAAGTATCATAAACCAGTTGAGAGGTCTCGGGGTTGAGAAGGACAAGGACATACTTCTGGAGAAATTTTGTGATATTCTACCCACCAAATGGTCTCACATGATCCTGGTCTTACGACAAGGTAAAACTCTGCACACTCACACTCTGTCAACTCTATATGGAGCTTTCAGATACACTGAGGAAAATCAAGCTTAGAGAGTTGTGGCAGAACAAGATGCCTATAACCATGCCTCCAGTAGTCCTACTGTGGTTAGTCATATTGAACCACAAAGTACAGCACTGATATCTTCTGAGAATGTATTTTCTATGAAGAAGATGGTGTCTGAACTCATGGATTCTGGAGAATCCAGTCAAATCTCTCCAGACTGTGATGAATCTGAAAATGATGACCTGGTTGCTATGATTGCTAAAACATTTAACCGTTTCAAAGCAAGAGCAAATAGGCCATCTGGACAATTTGCATCCAGTTCTTCAACTGATAAGACCAATCTGACATGCTTTAAGTGTGGCAGAAAAGGTCATTTCATGAAAGATTGCAAGTCCAGTCAGTTTGTCTCCCAGCCTGGTCCTTTTTCTTTTAATAAAAAGCCTGATGATAGCTATAAATCTAAATACAAAAAGCTTAAGGCTCAGATTGCTCTCATGGCACAACAAATGGAAAATAATAATAAGTGCATGATTGGAACAACTGAAGAGAAGTGGGTTCCTTCTGATGATTCATCTGCTGATGAAGAAGAAGAAAGAGATTGTTGTTACATGGCTCTGGCAGACGAAGAGCACCTCGTGAAGGAAGATGTCACATCTGGATGATGGGTGGACATTGTTATCAAAAAGGTTAGTGATTATGATACTGCAACTGACCAAGAATTAAAACTAGACATTGCTGAAGCTCTTAATTCGTATTTAATATTTGTTGAAACTGTTAGATCTGATTGTGTAAATGGTCTAGAAACAGATTTTTCTGAAATCAATGTTTTAAAATCAAAATTAAAGGAACTTCAAGACATTGAACTGGCATTTCAAGCCCAGGTTCTGGTAACTGAACAACTGATTCAAGAAAAACAAGATCTTGAAGTCATTTTAGAAAAGGAAAAACTGGTGATTAAATCATGGCTTGAAACCAGAAAGCCATATGATGCTGGAGTAAATCAATTTCCCACACAAAAACGTGCTTATTTAGATGGAAATACTCATGTGGCATCATTAATACAGTAATTGATCGGTTACCAGAGGGATTCAGGCCCAGTACCATTTATGATGAGCCTATAACTCCCAAGGCCAATATTTTCCCAGTTCAATTCCCATAGGTTAAGACTGGAGCATTCCAGATGACTGCTCCAGTTAAAGAGGTCAATTGGAATAAACCTTTGCCTCAGACTGCTTCTAAAGAACCCCAGGTTCAAAAGAAGAAGACCAGTTCCCTACCGAAGCCTCGAGTCCAGTCAACTGGAAAGGCTCAGGTGTCATCTGATGAAAATATTTTGTCAAGGTTAGAAAGCCAGTTTCAATTACTGACTCGTCAATTTCAAAGTTTTAATGCAAGATTAAACTTTATTGAGGGTACTTCATCTGGCCCTAGACAAAATACCAAACCTTTTTCCAAGAAAGACAAAAATATTTCTCCAGTTGAGAAAAAGAAAAAGGTTTCAAAACTATCAACCCCAGTGGTCTTTTCAACTAAGACTACTGTTGAAGAAAGTGAACTTAACCAGATTGCTCCAGGGACCTATAAGGGGTCGATGGGTTCCAAAATCTAATTGATATATCTGGTGGATGTGCAGGGCGATCGAAAGAAATATATCTGGTATCTTGACAGTGCAGCTGGCAGGACGATGACCGGATGTAAGACCCTGCTGGAGGAGTTCACCATTTCTGATGGACCCTCCATTACTTTTGGAAATGATGGTTGTGGAAAGACTGAGGGATATGGTGTTCTGAACAATGGACAAGTCAAGTTCAGACGAGTTGCATTTGTGAATGGTTTAAAATATAACCTGATCAGTGTAAGTCAACTGTGTGATGATGGCTATCAAGTTCTATTCAATATTGCTCAGGGCATTGTATTCAACAAGGACTGGAAGGTAGTATTGATTGCTCCCAGAAGAGGAAATGTGTACGTGATGGATATGGAAAGCTCTCCTTCAGAGCAGTGTTTCTATACTCAAGCTGATGAAGACACAAACTGGTTATGGCACAAAAGGCTATCCCATTTAAATTTCAAAAATATTAATAAGTTGTCTACAAAACAACTGGCAGATGGGATACCTTCAGTTTCCTTCAAAAGGAAAGGCCATGTCCAGGATGTGAGATGGGTAAGCAGAAACGTACCAGTTTCAAGACCAGACAGAATTTTAGCATATCTGAACCACTTCATATGGACCTCTTCGGTCCAGTGAATGTTCAGACTCGTGCTGGAAAAAGATACACCCTGGTGATCGTAGATGAATTTTCCAGATATTGTTGGGTTATCTTTCTCAGGTCTAAAAGTGAAGCTGCTGCTGAAATCATCAGTCTTATCAAGCAAATTGAGCTCAAGTACAGTCAAAAGGTGTGTCAGTTAAGAAGTGACAATGGAACAGAATTCCAGAATGCAACTCTGGAGTCATTCTGTACTGACACTGGCATCTCCCAGAATTTCTCATCAACCCGCTCTCCAGAACAGAATGGAGTGGTGGAAAGAAAGAATCGAACGCTGATAGAAGCTGCCAGGAGTATGCTTGCTGAATCTGGTCTGTCTACCAGTTTCTGGGCGGAAGCAATTGCTACTGCTTGCCACACCCAGAACCGATCAGTGTACATCAAAAGACACAAAAAGACAGCCTATGAAGTCTTAAGAAATAGAAAACCAAATATTGGTTATTTTCACGTTTTTGGATGTCCAGTTTACATCCTGAACGACTCCAGTCAGTTAGGCAAATTTGATGCCAAAGCTGATGAAGGGTATTTCTTAGGCTATTCAGCCATTCGCAAGGCCTCCAGAGTCTATAACAAGAGACTGGAGAAGGTCCATGAGTCAATTCATGTAACATTTGATGAATCAAATGCTGCAATCAATAAAAGGCCAGCCCTTGATACTCCCCCAGTAACTCCAATTATCTTCTGTGAATCTAATCCTATCAACTACAATAAAGATTCAGAAGACACAGTTTCCAGTCATCCTGATCTGGAACCTGTTCAGAAGAAGAAACTCTCCAGTGGTACTCCATTCTATCCTTCAATAATTTTCAAACTACCCTCTGAAATTATTATTGGATCAGATGTACGTACTACTCCCCCAGTATCAGTATCAGTTGAAAATATACCAGAAATGTCTTCAAATGAAGAATTCCAAACTGAACCAGTAATTCAAGAAATGCCTTCAAATGAAGAATTTCATGATGCAAATCGTGATTTAAATGACTCAGATGAAGATGTTGAATTAGTCTGGCAAGATCCTCCTCCTGAAGCAACACCAGAGGAGACTCAACTGAACTCGTGCACTAATATTGTTGTCAGTAACAATCCTGGTCAATACTCCAAATGGACAAAAGCTCATCCTATCGATCAGATCATAGGTGACTCCAGTCAAGGGGTTCTGACCAGAAGAGTCTCCAGTAATCAGTGCTTATATGTTAGTTTCTTATCACTGACAGAACCAAAGAAGATTGACGAGGCTATGGAAGATCCAAGTTGGGTGATAGCTATGCAAGAAGAGCTTCACCAGTTTGAAAGGAACAAGGTCTGGTACCTGGTTCCTTTCCCAGTTGGAAAGAAAGAACCAATTGGAACCAGATGGGTCTTCAGGAACAAGGTAGATGAAGATGGCCACGTAATCAGACACAAGGCCAGACTGGTAGCACAAGGGTACTGCCAGTCAGATGTCGATTTTGATGAATCATTTGCTCCAGTGGCTAGACTTGAAGTGATCAGAATTTTCTTAGCATTCGCTGCTCATCATCAATTCAAGGTCTACCAGATGGACGTGAAAAGTGCATTCTTGAATGGAAAACTTGAAGAAGAAGTTTATGTCAGACAACCACCAGGTTTCGTTGACGAAAAGCATCCACACTGGGTATATCGTCTGGACAAAGCGCTTTATGGTCTCAGACAAGCCCCACGTGCCTGGTATGATACTCTGACTAAACATTTATTGAAAAATGGTTTCAAAAGTGGTATTGAACACCTATGTGTACTATCAAGGATCCTTGATTTAAAGATTTATAAATCTATGATTGCTTAGATATTGAACGCCTTGATGTACTATCTTTGCATTAATAGATTTCTGGATCAACATTCCAGGGGGAAGACTGAAAGATATATTTTTGTCCTTAAAAATGTTTTAAGTTCAGGGGGAATTTATTAATTTATTTTCTCACTGGACAAAATTTTCCAGAAAATATTACTGGTGCCTTGTAAATGTGTCCCTCTCACTGGTAATTAGATAGGTTGAAGTGCATGTTTGAGGTGACTTTTGTCTCCTTGTAAATGTGTCCCTCTCATTTGTCTGTATTAGTTGACGTGCAAGTTTGAGGTTACCAGTCTCTTTCAAATGGTTTTCACTGGTACTTTACTGGAGTGTCCCTCCAGTGTACCATCAGTACATGCTTCACTGGCCTAATCCACCAGTGATACTGGAGTGTCCAGTCAACCTCCAGATGTACTGATATGTCAGTCATAATACTTTTTATACTTGATCATTGTGCGTGCCACGTATGCAAAATCTTTGAAAAGATAATTATCTTGATATTTATCTTATTATCCTACGTGGCATGTCATTTTTTCAAAGAAATGATGGTATTTTTACCTTGGGAAGACAAAAAGTGCAACTTGATAATGTTTGTGGGCTGTAAACCGTCACACATTTATGTGTGATGTGATGTATTTAATGCGGATCTCAGAACCCGATCAAAATTATATTTGATAAATTCAAATTAACCGTTTGAGTTCCACATTCTCTCTCCTATATAAATACCCACTTTCACTTTCATAAGCATTTACTTCGAACATATTTACTCCCAAATTCTTCAAATTCCTTCATTTACTTCTTTATTCATTCAATTTCCAATCATAAATCTCTCTCATATTAAATTCTTCAAATCTTCATAAACCCTAATTCTTCAATTTCATCTTCATTTCATCAATCTATCAAACAAAAATGGCACCAATACAATCTAATTCACCGAAAAATCTGCTTGCTGCAGAATATGCTCCGGTTGCCAATGTTGTTAGGGCACCTCATATTTCCTTAGAGGCAAAGTCCATAAGGATAAACATGAAAAATTGGATGGCTAGACTCACTAGCACCACTCATGCTCCCACCTCTCTCATTGGACGACTGAACGCCTTTGTGTACTATCAGGGATCCTTGATTTAAAGATTTATAAATCTATGATTGCTTAGATATTGAACGCCTTGTGTACTATCAGGGATCCTTGATTTAAAGATTTATAAATCTATGATTGCTTAGATATTGAACGCCTTGTGTACTATCAGGGATCCTTGATTTAAAGATTTATAAATCTATGATTGCTTAGGTATTGAACGCCTATGTGTACTATCAGGGATCCTTGATTTAAAGATTTATAAATCTATGATTGCTTAGATATTGAACGCCTTGATGTACTATCAGGGATCTTGATTTAAAGATTTATAAATCTATGATTGCTTAGGTATTGAACGCCTATGTGTACTATCAGGGATCCTTGATTTAAAGATTTATAAATCTATGATTGCTTAGATATTGAACGCCTTGATGTACTATCAGGGATCCTTGATTTAAAGATTTATAAATCTATGATTGCTTAGATATTGAACGCCTTGTGTACTATCAGGGATCCTTGATTTAAAGATTTATAAATCTATGATTGCTTAGGTATTGAACGCCTATGTGTACTATCAGGGATCCTTGATTTAAAGATTTATAAATCTATGATTGCTTAGATATTGAACGCCTTGATGTACTATCAGGGATCTTGATTTAAAGATTTATAAATCTATGATTGCTTAGGTATTGAACGCCTATGTGTACTATCAGGGATCCTTGATTTAAAGATTTATAAATCTATGATTGCTTAGATATTGAACGCCTTGATGTACTATCAGGGATCCTTGATTTAAAGATTTATAAATCTATGATTGCTTAGATATTGAACGCCTTGTGTACTATCAGGGATCCTTGATTTAAAGATTTATAAATCTATGATTGCTTAGGTATTGAACGCCTATGTGTACTATCAGGGATCCTTGATTTAAAGATTTATAAATCTATGATTGCTTAGATATTGAACGCCTTGATGTACTATCAGGGATCTTGATTTAAAGATTTATAAATCTATGATTGCTTAGGTATTGAACGCCTATGTGTACTATCAGGGATCCTTGATTTAAAGATTTATAAATCTATGATTGCTTAGATATTGAACGCCTTGATGTACTATCAGGGATCCTTGATTTAAAGATTTATAAATCTATGATTGCTTAGATATTGAACGCCTTGTGTACTATCAGGGATCCTTGATTTAAAGATTTATAAATCTATGATTGCTTAGGTATTGAACGCCTATGTGTACTATCAGGGATCCTTGATTTAAAGATTTATAAATCTATGATTGCTTAGATATTGAACGCCTTGATGTACTATCAGGGATCTTGATTTAAAGATTTATAAATCTATGATTGCTTAGGTATTGAACGCCTATGTGTACTATCAGGGATCCTTGATTTAAAGATTTATAAATCTATGATTGCTTAGATATTGAACGCCTTGATGTACTATCAGGGATCCTTGATTTAAAGATTTATAAATCTATGATTGCTTAGATATTGAACGCCTTGTGTACTATCAGGGATCCTTGATTTAAAGATTTATAAATCTATGATTGCTTAGATATTGAACGCCTATGTGTACTATCTTTCTTTCATCAATCTATCAAACAAAAATGGCACCAATACAATCTAATTCACCGAAAAATCTGCTTGCTGCAGAATATGCTCCGGTTGCCAATGTTGTTAGGGCACCTCATATTTCCTTAGAGGCAAAGTCCATAAGGATAAACATGAAAAATTGGATGGCTAGACTCACTAGCACCACTCATGCTCCCACCTCTCTCATTGGACGACTGAACGCCTTTTTCCTTAGTTGTCCACTTTATGGTGCACTTACTCTTAATCCGGGTAAAATGTATCATGATTATTTGTGTGAATTTTGGTATACTGCTGTATATGTTGAAAGCACTCAATCCATCAACTATACATTGCAACAAGGCACCAGGGCCTTCACTCTCACTGCCGATTCTCTCAGAGATATTCTTCATTTGAATTATCTGGCTGAAAATGAGATGGCGATTACTCTCCCCACTGGTCTTAATTTCAGAGATGTGTGCAGATTGATGGGGCACACCGATATACTAGATGAGCATGGCCAGTTATCAAGGAAAGGCACAATCTACATGAGTAAACTGACAGACTCATGGAGATATTTCTTCACTCATCTGGTTGAGTGCTTAGGTGGCAGTTCTGGAGGGTTGGATCAGATTAATCAAATGCAACTCCAGATTGCCTACTGTCTTTGGTTTGGATATAGAGTAGACTTTCCTCAGATCTTCTTTGATGATTTGGTGGACCGTCTAAAGGTGAAAGGTAGAAAACCACATATTCCTTATATTCGTTTTCTTTCACTTGTGTTTTTAAGAGCTCTGGGTCCTGAATATGATTTCGACACAAATCACTTTTCTGTGTGCGAATATCTGAGGGAATTAAGTTCGTTAAAATCAAGAGCTGGTGAGGTTGAAATACCAGTAAATATGCTCAACCACTTTAGAAATGATGCACTGGAAGATGAGCAGGAAGTGGCTCCAGGTGGAAACCAGGTTGGTGAAGGACCCTCTGGAGTCCAAAATGTTGAAATTGTGCAACCAGTAACCCAGGTGGCTCCTGAAGTTCAACAGACTGCAAGTACTACTCGACCCAGAACTTCCAGACGCCTTAGAAGGGCTGGAGTTCAGGTAAATCCAGATAGAGCTGAAATGAGCCATCCTGGTGATGTAATGAATGTAGATGGGTCTCCCATTTTTGAGCAGGAAGAGAATATTGTACAGAATGTTGAGCAGGTAGAAACTGTACAAGTTGTTGAGCAGGAAACTGGTGAGCAAGATGCTCAGTTTGATTTGAATGTAGAAGTTGGTGATCAGACTGGTGATCAGACTGGTGATCAGACTGTTGATGAAACATTTGTTTGGAATGAGGCTGATTCACCCATGTCAGAAGGTAATATTTTTGATACTGACATGAGTTTTCTTAGAGATGATGTAATTAATATAGAACACTTACCAGAAATGCCACCACCTCCACCAGAATCAAATGTTCCACCACCAGAATCCACTTTACCACCACCACCACCACCTTCAATTCCACAAACCACTCCATATTTCAATCCTCCCACACTTCAGTTTTAACTGAAGAAGTCCAGGCACAAGTAACTTTGGTAACCAGAATGACTTCAACTCTTGATCCTCCCAGTGGTCCCTCCTCTTCTTCTTCAGCCAAGGTCCAAGGCCTTTTAAGTAAGGTGGCGGACCTGGAGAGATCACTCCAGTCTTCATCGCAGGTTGTTTCTGATTTCAAATCTCTATTATCGAATAATCTTTCATCAGAAATGAATCTGTTTGCTGGTAATGAGAAGCTGGTATTTGAGAAGTTGAATGAGCTGGTACTGGCCACAAATAACAATTCTGAAAATATCAAAGTGGCAGTCCAGGGATTAGAGGCAAGGCTGGTAAGTTCTGTTCAGACTGCAGTGAAAGCTGAACTTGTTCAACCACTGGCAGGTCTGACAGATGGGGTTCAGAGGTTGACAACCAGGATAAGCAGTTTGGAAAGTAGGCCAACTCTTGATCAGAATGTTGTTGTTAGTTCAATCAGTGATGAATGTACTAAGAAGTTCAGACATGGCATGTTGAAGGAAATCACTGAAGAGATTTCGGGGTCTGTTCTTAGAACAATTCAAGATGGGTTGTTGCCACAGGTGGTAAAAATGATTAATAATGAAATGCCAAAGCACTTGTCTTCAGAAATTCAAATCATTAAGAAGGAAGTGACTGAACTAAGGTCGACTGTGAACATCACAACTCAAGTGGCTGGAAGAACTTTTGGTGCTACAGACAGGTATATGCTTGAACAGTTATGGAGTGCCCACAAGTCTCAAACTGGTGGACATTCCAAGGGGGGAAAAGTCTGAAGTACAGGTTGTCAGGGAAAAGTCTGTTCCAGAAGGGTTGATAAAGAAAAAGAAAGAAGTGGTTGTAAGTGCAATTGAAAAGGCCTTTGCTACTGAAAGCATCGTGCAACAAGAACAAGTGACTGGTACTGATGCCAGTGCATAAGAAGCACAGAAGGCACTTGGCACTGAAGCCATTGTGCAAGTTGAAGAGGCTACTGGTACTGATGCCAGTGAGCCCCAATTCGAAGCATTCCCAGATATCATAACTACTCAATAGTCAGTAAAAAGAAAGAAACATGTGATATCTGGAGGTGAAACTGAAACTGCTGAAGGTTCATCAGAAATTCCTACTACTGATGAAGACACCTCGAAGAGACTGGAGCAAGAATGCATATTGATAGAAATATTCAAGAAAAATCAAAAGGATGAATTGCTGGCCCACAAAAGGGAGATGGCAACTATGGGGACCCTTGATTCTTACAATGCTGGCAGGTTGGGCATACATATTGATGTTTATAAAAGAATGAAGGAAGACCCCAGAATTCATCAATGTCTGGATGCATTGGATGATGTCTACATTCGCTCCAGGTACTCTGGAGATGAACAAACTTATGATGCTGTAACTTATGGAGTCAGTGTAACTGAACTGATAAGACAGAGGACGGAGGAACTGGTGAATCTCCAGAAAAAGATAAGGAAGAATGCTGGTGCTCTGGAGATAGAGTACAGAAAGAAGTTGAAAGGTTTACCCAAACTGACTGCCAAACAGTTAAAAGAAATCAGAGATGCTGATCTGAGCACTTTCATTCCTTTGGATACTTCACAAAGAATCAATCGTGAAGCATTCCAGTCTGTCATAGAACAGCAGAAAGTGTCCAAGGAAACTGAGTACATGATCCAGATGGCTAA
>CM067168.1:150224141-150353476 GCA_034093135.1 Erigeron breviscapus
TGGAAGGCCAGAATGCTCTTGCATTTTGGTGGGATAGAGAGGTATATGCTGAAAATCCTTAAGGATGGACCTTATATACCCATGTCTCTTGGGGTAAGTCCTCTTCTAGATCCTACTGGAAGAAGAGGTTCCAGAGAAAAGCTCGAAGACCATTGGTCTGATGAGGATCGTAGACTTGTAGATCTTGGACACCAGACTCAAGAACATGATCCTTGGAGCTGTCCCTGAAGACTTTATTCCAATACTTGTGTGTTGTTCCCCAGTGCCAAGGCAATGTGGGATGAATTAGTCATTCAGTTTGAAGGAGGTGATGACACAATTGTAAGAATTCTAATGATGGAGTAGAGTCTGGGGCTGTCCCTATTGATACTGCATACCCTATTGATAAGGAGCCTGTCCCTATTGATACTACATACCCTACTCATAATGTAAGTGTACCTAGGCTTGAGAAGGATGGTTCTGGTAAATTGAGCAAGCAGAAAGAAGTTGTTAAAAAAGCCTGGAAAGTGGTTAAGGATTAAAGAAATGGAGATACTAGTAAGCAGTCTAATGTAGAGGATGATGTGTATATTCATAATAGTTTTTCTGTGCTAGAAAATGATGATACTATTGAGGAAAATGGTGAAGATGATTGGGATCCTGAACATATGCTTTATGATTTCCAGAAGCAGCATGTTCTGGCTTTTGTCAAGGAAGGAAGAGAACCAGGTAAGAAGACTGTTAGCTTGTGGTCTGATGTTCAGTATGAGTTTTATCTATTTTTGTGTGAACAACCTGATTTGGATCCAGCTCAAGAAAGTGAAGATGTATGTTCTGATCTTGGTGAGACTGGGCGATTCATGGACTTGGATGGTGATGGAAATAAGAAGGTTGTACCACCAGAGTTTCAAGGTACATGTGAAACCCAATCTTGTTAAAATGTTATTACAAATTTTATCTTGGAATGTTAGAGGGTTGACCAATCTTTCTAGCCAGGGTGAAGTTATTAAATTAATGGGTGAGAATAGTTTTAGTGTTTGTTGTTATATTGAAACACATCTGGGTAAAAATAATGTAAGTAAAGTAGCTAATAAATTATATGGTCACTGGAACTGGATCTCTAATAGTTCAGTTTGTGATGGGGGGACCAGAATCTTGTTAGGATGGGACCCTAGTGTTGTCAGGGTTATGATTATTGATATTCATGCTCAGATTGTGAATTGTTTTATAGATCCTGTGAATGGGAGTAGTGGTTTTCATTGTTCTTTCATTTATGGTTATCATACAATGGTCCCTAGGAGAGAACTTTAGAGGAGATTAATGTTGCATAAGCAATTTGTTGGTGAGAGACCTTGGTTGTTGATGGGTGATTTTAATTCTACTCTTGATCCCAGTGAGCACTCTGCTGGTGGGTCTTGTATTACTAACAGCATGGAGGAATTTAGGGAATGCATTAGTAAAATTGAAGTTGATGATTTGGGTAGGTCAGGATTACATTATACTTGGAATAAATCCCCTGGTAATCAGTATGGTATTCTTAAAAAGCTTGATAGAGCTTTGGGGAATGTTGATTTTATGGATAAATTTCCCAATGCAAATGCATTGTTTTTGCCTTTTTATAGGTCTGATCATAGTCCTGTAGTTGTTAGAATTCCTGATATGATTAAAGCTAAGCCCAAGCCTTTTAAATTTCAAAATTTTCTTACTCTCAAGAAGGATTTTTTGCCACTGGTTGAAAATATTTGGAGAACTGTTGTTCGTGGCTATAGGATGTACTCTTTTGTTGCTAAAATGAAACTATTAAAGAGGCCTTTGAGAAGGTTAAATACCAAAAATGGTAATGTGTTTGTGAAAGCAAAGGAGGCTAGGGAAGAGTTGGCTGAAGCTCAAAGGAAAGTTTCTGAAAACCCTAATAGTTTTATTGTGAGGGAATGGGAATCTGTTTGTATGAAAGCTTATAAAGAAGCTACTTTGGATGAAGAGTTGTTCTTAAGGCAGAAATCTAAAATAGAATGGCTAAGAGAAGGAGATCAGAATACTAAATTTTTTTATAAAGCTGTGAAGGGGAGAGTTAATAAGAACAGAATTGAGGTTGTGGAGGATTTGCAGGGTGTGAGATATTATGGAAGTCAAGTGCCAGATCAGTTCATAAAACATTTTATGAATGTGCTTGGTAGCAGTAGTGTAGTGTCTCCTATTGTTAATCCTGATAATTTGTTTTTGAAGAAAGTTTCTAGAGCTGATGCTGATTTGATGGTGAGGCCTATTTCTGATTTGGAAATTAAGCTTGCTCTTTTTGATATTGATAATGATAAGGCCCCTGGCCCTGATGGGTTCTCATCTAAATTTTTTAAGTCTTCTTGGAATATTGTTGGCTCTGAATTTTGTGCAGCTGTTAGGGAATTCTTTGATAATGGAAAATTGTTAAAAGAAGTCAATGCAACAGTTATTGCTTTGGTTCTCAAGTTAGAAACTCCTTGTAAGGTTTCTGATTTTAGACCAATTGCATGTTGTAATGTGATTTTGAAATGTATAACTAAAGTGATTGCCAATAGGATTAAAGGTATTCTTAACCAGTTGGTGGATGAAAATCAGAGTGCTTTTATCCCTTCTAGACAAATTAGTGACAATATTCTTCTTTCTCAAGAGCTCTTCAGAAATTCTCATTGGGACAGAGGTTCTGCTAAGTGTGCCTTCAAAATTGACATACAGAAAGCTTATGACTCTGTGGAGTGGTCCTTCCTGGAGCAATGTCTTGTACAATTTGGATTCCATCCTTGTATGATAAAGTGGATCATGAAGTGTGTGACTTCCCCTTCTTTTATAATTGCTGTGAATGGTGAACATAAAGGGTACTTTCCTGGCAAGAGGGGTTTGAGGCAGGGAGATCCTATTTCTCCTTATTTATTTACTCTTATTATGGAAGTTTTAAATTTAATGATTAGAAGACAAATTAGGGAGAATGAGAATTTTGAGTATCATTGGAGATGTTCTGAGGTGGAATTGACCCATTTGTGCTTTGCTGAGGACCTATTGCTGTTTTGTCATGCTGATAAGGAATCTGTGATGGTGTTAAGGAGGGCAATGGATGAATTTAGTGGTGCTTCTGGGCTTGTAGCAAGTATGGATAAAAGTTCTGTCTTTTTTGGTAATGTTAAAGGGGAGGTTAGAAGTGAAATTCATAATATTATGCCTTTTAAAGTTGGTGAGCTGCCAGTCAAGTACTTGGGGGTACCACTGCTGTCTAAAAGACTTTACAAAAAAGATTGTAAGAGTTTGATAGATAAAGTAAAGAAGAGATTATTTGACTGGAAAAACAAGTCACTATCTTTTGCAGGAAGGTTGCAGTTGATTAATTCTGTCTTGACATCCTTGCAAGTGTATTGGTCCTCTGTTTTTGTTTTGCCTAAAGGGGTGGCTGATGATATTGAAAGATTGCTTAGGGGTTTCTTGTGGTGCCATGGTGATATGAAGAGGGGGAAAGCTAAAGTTAGGTGGGCAGATGTTTGTAAACCTAGAACTCAAGGAGGATTAGGGATTAAGAAGTTGTATCTTTGGAACATTGCTCTTATGTCCAAGCATGTGTGGAGTATTGTTAATAATAAGAAGTCAATTTGGGTTAATTGGCTTAAGGATAAAAATTTTTGGGCAGTAACTTCATGGGCAGATGCTTGCTGGAGTTGGAAGAAGATTATGAAGTTTAGAGATGATTTGAGGGATTTTATTGTCATTGAGCTTGGAAATGGGAATAACACATCTGTCTGGTATGATTATTGGCATCCTTTGGGTCCTCTTTGTAATTTTATATCATATAGGGATCTGTATGAGGTTAATTTGAGTAGAAATGCTAAAGTTGTTGAGTTTGTGGTTAATGGTGAGTGGAAATGGCCTGAAGAGTGGAGAACTAAGTTTCCTTGGTTGTTTAATTTCCCTCCTCCTGTGTTAATTGAAGATAAAATTGATAAGGTGGTTTGGAGAAATAAAAGTGGTGAGATTGTTCCTTTTTCTGTGAGAGCTGTTTGGTGTGACCTTAATGAAGATTATACTGAAGTTCCATGGGCTAAAATTGTGTGGTTTTCTCAATGCATCCCTAGACATTCTTTCATATTGTGGCTGGCTATGTCTAATAAGCTTAAAACTCAAGATAAGTTGGAATTCTTTGAAGAGCAGTCTAATTTGAAGTGTGTTTTTTGCAAAAATCAGATTGATACTCATGACCATTTGTTTTTTGGTTGTGACTATTCTGGAAGAATTTGGAATAGGTTAAAGGTTGATGCAAGGTTGGAGTTGGTCCCTGACATCTTGTCAGAAATTGTGAGTTTTTATATTTCCAGGCCTATTAAGAAGACTATATGGAATATTATTCAAAGGCTTATTCTTGGGGATGCTGTGTATTTTATATGGCAGGAAAGGAATCTTAGATTGTTTGGGGGGAAGGCTAGGCCTGTTGAGGTTTTATGCCAAATTATTAAATCTGAAGTCAAATTTAGATTGATGGGTCTTAAAATTAAAGTCTCTAAGCATTCTAAAGATGCTGAGAGGATCTGGGGTTTTAAAACAGAGAAGGGTTTTGTTGTTAATGATTTTGATAATATTTCTTAATGGAGCTGCTTATAAGAAGTAATTTTGGAAGGTCTTTTGACCTGTTGATTCTTGGTCCTGTTCAAAATGTTTCTTTTAGGGATAGGTTGGGAGTTATAAGGGGGTGTTTAGATTTAGTACCAGTTGTGGACACTTGTGTTATTTTACATAAATATGAGTTTTGGAGCTGGGGGTTTACTCATGTTTCTTTTTATTCTGGCCTCTTCTGTGTGAGGGGTTCTTTATTTTCTTTTTTGTCAAAAAACTTCCTTCGAGTCCAAACTGGCATAAGTTTAGTGGTGAGTAGGGTTTATAGTTGGCATGGAGTATGCCTTTCCTGGGTGTTCCTTGGAGATATAAGGAGGAAATGTGTTGTCTTTTTATTGCATTTTAGCCCCTCATGGACTTCAATGTTCTCGTTATCATCATTTCAGCTGCTTTTTAATCCAGTTATCTTGCTTATCAACTGGATTATAACTAGTGGTCTAGGCTGCAGATTCTGGTGTTGGTGGGATTGTAGAATCTGGTCACATTTTGTTGAGTCTGTTTGTCTAGGTTTCTGTTTCATTGTTTTGAGTCTGGTTTGGTTTTTTGATTGTTCTGGGAGGGTTATTGGTTCTTGGTTAGGATGGGTTGGAGATATAAGGGGGGTTTTATTGGTAGAGCTTACTGTGGATAATAGAAATTTAACATTAAAGCTGAGCATTAGGTGTTGGAGGTATGCTTTAGCTTATTGTGTGTCTAGTCCTTTCAGTATTTGGGACTGTGTTGTGTGTGTGTCAAAGAGCTCATATCTGGTCCAAGTAAGCATAGGTGTAGTGGTGAGTAGGTTAGAGTCTTGCATGGAGAATGCTCTTATTTTTTCCTTTATGGAGTTATAAGGTGGAAATTTCTCAGTATTGTGTCATGCCTTAGTCCCTCATGGATTTTGGCATTCTGTATCTTCACTTCAGCTGTTAGTCCCAGCTGTCAGGGCTGGGATTCCTTGGGTCTAGTTTGTTTTGGTAGCCAAATCTATTTTGTGGTTTGGTTTATCTTCTTTTGGTGCTGCAAGTGGGCCAAAAGGGTGTGTGTTTTGGGTTTGTCTCCTTTCTTGAGTCTGTGTCTTGTGTTAGGTTTAATTATGTTTAGGGTTTGGGTGTTTGGTTGGTTTTTCTGTTTGGTTGTTTGGGGATTTATGGTTTGGTCCAATGTTGGGGTTGTGTTTTGGTTAGCTGGATTTATTTGCATTGAGATTGTTGGTCAGTTGAGGGGTTACAATTTTGTTACTCAGTTCTGGTCTGATTTGATTCTGGGAAATCAATCTGGGTGCTGGGTTTTTGATGAATATGATTTTGGTTGGGATGATGTTGTGACTTTAATGGAGTTTTTATGTTGGTGGAGTTCAGTGCATGTTGGGAGAAAACCACTTAGTTCTAATTATGATGGTCTGACTTTTGATGGTCAAACTTGTTTATTGGTTCTTGTTGCAAAATTTAGGGTTAGAAAGTGGAGTTATGCTTATTGTTTGTTTGATTTTAAGAATTGCTTGAAGGTGTTGGATGTTATTGTTGAGATAGTTGTTGTAGTGCAGACTGTTGGGGGGAATATACATAGTTTTAGATTTACTGGTTTGACCTTTGCTGGTCTAAGCTGGCTGTTGGTTTTTTGTGGCATAAATGGGGTTGAAATTTGGATATATTTGTGTTGTTACTTTGTTAATAAGGGTTTATTTAAGGATTTGGAAGTTACTGAAGGGGTTTTTGTGGTAAAGGATTGGAGTGATAGAAGTGTTTTGATTGTTTTGACTAGTTTAATTAATGTTTTTAGTTATCTGGGTGTAAGTAAGATTTTTGGAGGGAAATTATTATTTGAGTTTATTATGAGATTTTATTTTAATATGGTTTTTGGAGGGAAAATTAGTTATTTTTGGTTGATGGAGATTTCGTTTGGTCAGTGTTTTGATGTTGCAAGGGGCTTTCATTTGGTTTCAAAGGATGTTAGGAAATGGGCTGAAGCAGTTGGGCTGAAGAATGATAGAGTGTGGATCATGTTTGATCTCAAGCCCAGAGTTTTAGTTATTTTGTTTGATCATTATATCTGGTTTATTTTTTCTTGTTATAAGTTTTTTGTTGGATTTTGTTTCTTTTTGTTATTTTATAGCTTTAGTGTTTGGGATGTGCATTAATAGTTTGTAAAATGCAATCTCCTATGGGTATGCTCATAGTATCTTTTGTAAGTTATTTATTTCTTTTAATAATATTATCCAAAGGGTAAATACCCTTTTACTCAAAAAAAAAAAAGTAACTTTGTCCATGCCAAGATTTTATTGCTAGACAATAAGCCATGCACAACTATTCATTTGCAATTGGAACAAGGACATTTAACTTAAACATATCATTGGATAAGTATCCAAACCAATGTCTAGACAAGATAAACTTGTCAACCTCAATACCCTTCAACTTCATAAACCTGTCAGGTTTTCTATCATGTTTAACAATATTCAAAGAGCACTATGATTGACCTTTGCCTTTATTTTGTCTACTTGTTGGGCCTGAAGTGACCCTCAATTTAGATATGACCATCAAATTAAACCAAAGACAAATCATCTTTCTAATTTTCAGGGTATGCTTAAAGTCCTTCTAAATAAATGGAAGATTGTCAATTATGCTAAAACCATGATTGACTCATCCATTTTAAGATCATGTTTTGCAAATCAATCAATTTATAATAAAATAAATTGTTGACAAGAAAAATCTTACGTGAAGCGTTTTCTAACATGTACATGATAGAAGACATACCGTAAGCCACTTTCAAAGTCATTAAGAGAAGTACATCTTCCTTTTCCAATATTCGAAATCTTGCCCCTCAAACTTTCCAATTTGTCAAACTTACTTCACAATCCACGAAGCGATTCGCTCGTAACCATTGGAACAAATTTAAAGCATTAGTGAAAACAAAATAATTGAATCCAAATATGTATATGGTCTCAAAGAACCAAAACCAAATTGCATAAACCCATATGATATACCATTCACAAAATGTTTCAAACACTTTGTTAAAATGATTTCGAACAAGGAGGATAAACCAAAATTGAAACCAAACATCTTATCTTTCGATCAAATAAGCAACTTGAACTTTGATATAATATGGATTGAATTCTAAATTCAAACAAGTTGATACATCGTAAAAGTTTAGATACTATGCCACAAGTTTACAATTTAATATATATGAATGGCAATTCAATTGAATTCACAGAAATTTGTAATTTCAACATCAGGGATTTAACCGAAATGTGTAGTAGTATTCATATAAAATTCTCCATGCTATCAAATGAATTAAAACCGTTCATCCCGCACCCAAATGTCCGATCATGTTTTGTTTTCTTTCATACGCAAAACAAATACAAAGATAACCATCGAATTTGAACATATATATTTAAAGACATATATATCGTTGTTTCAATCGATAACAGTTACACCTCTTCAATTTGTTTCCATGCGCAACACAAACACAAAAGATCCATCGAACACTAACTTTACGGTAATCAAATCCTAGATTAAATAGTTTGTTCTTTGTTGGGGATATGTTAGAAATACGTACCGATTTGATCCCGTAATCATAGTATACAAACCTGTTCTTGTAAATCCCGTAACTTGATCAACAAAGTAAATAAATAACTTGGATTAGAACCAGAATCGTGTAATCACTTTCAGAACAAACTATTTGGCGGTACTCCAAATGTTTGAACGGATAAGACTGTTTTCCCATTCAAGAACTAGATTTTGATTCATTGAGAAATCTTGTACCAAAAGTATTCGATGGTTTCTATATTCATGCGTATTCACCAAAATTGAATTGGACGATTTTCACAAAATTGATAATTTGTGTGTGAATGTGTCTTATTTCCAATAGACGGTTTTCCACAAAAACTAAAAGTTTGTGTCTATCTCCATCTTTTCAAGAATGTAAGACTTCAATATATATATGTCCAAATAGAGAAACCAACTTGACATATATATATTTTTAAAATTAATATTAATTATATAATATTAAAATTAAATTCATAATATTAACTTAATAATATTAAACTAAACTGTCAATACGCAACCATCTTAATATACATAATCGAGTCCGCACTCCCGCATCACCTAACCCGATTAACTGAATATTAAGATCAACCATTCGATAAGTTAATCCAATATCACTACGGAACATTGATATCGCTAAAATATCCAACAATGTCGCATCCGTGCATGATTTAGTTCATCCTATATATATATATATATATATAGGTGGGGTTATTTGTAGTACAAGGGGGAAAAAAAGTACAAAAAGTACATGTGTAAGTTAACTTACTTCCTTCTTCTTCCTTCTTCTCCGGCGAGACTGCCGCCGCCAACCACCACCATGATCATCTCCGACCACCACCATCCATGATCCTCCGGCGAGACTTACACATGTGTAAGTTAACTTACACATGTGTAAGTTAACTTTCCGGCGAGAATCAGGTTCGTTTTCGGGTGGATACGGTACGGGCCAGAGGCCCTTATCCGTTCTAAACTGACCGTCAAGGGACACATATGGGAATCGTATGGATTTGATGGGCGGCGATCCAAGAGATGGTGACGGTTTGCTACGGTACGGGCGAAACCCTTGCTGCCGGCGCCGGCGCCGTGGTTGGGGTGGTCGGAGATGATGGTGGCTGGTGGTGGTTGTCTCGCAAAGGAAAAAACCTAGAAATTTTAAACCCTAAAATGCTAAAAAAGTTGTACTTACACATGTGTAAGTTACTTACACATGTGTAAGTCTCGCTGGAGATGGTCGCCGTCGCCGGAGGATCATGGTGATGGTCGGAGATGATCATGGTGGTGGTCGGAGATGGAAGGAAGAAGGAAGAAGAAGGAAGTAAATTAACTTACACATGTACTATAAAAAGTACATGTACTATAATTATTTTTCCCCTATATGCATATGCATATATCTAACTAATTAATATCGTACTAATTAATGTCATCTGATGTACATATCTAACTAATTTATATTGTACTAATGTCGTCTGATGTATATTTTTTTAATTTCATTTGTTTCTGCATATTTATCATTATATTATTATATATATATATATATATATATATATATATATATATATATATATATATATATATATATATATATATATATATATATATATATATATATATATATATATATATATATATATATATATATATATATATATATATATATATATATATATATATATATATATATATATATATATATATATATATATATATATATATATATATATATATATATATATATATATATATATATATATATATATATATATATATATATATATATATATATATATATATATATATATATATATATATATATATATATATATATATATATATATATATATATATATATATATATATATATATATATATATATATATATATATATATATATATATATATATATATATATATATATATATATATATATATATATATATATATATATATATATATATATATATATATATATATATATATATATATATATATATATATATATATATATATATATATATATATATATATATATATATATATATATATATATATATATATATATATATATATATATATATATATATATATATATATATATATATATATATATATATATATATATATATATATATATACGAGAGTGGTACCTGCGCAATGCCGGCGGTAGAGCGGCGTGGACGGCGGTGGAGGTGACAGGTGGCGGAGTTTTGACGGTGTGGTTATTAATGTAAAAGTAACTAATATAAATGGTAGCATAGTTATTTAAGGGGTTGATGATGTATGTTGTAAATAATTTCTTTAAATGTATTATAGATATATTAGATGGAGATATTTAAATTAGTGAATAAAAGAGTAAGGTAATTTAGATATTTTAAAGGATGAAAGTTGAAAGAGGTTAATGAATAGTTTGTCTTATATATGAGGTTTTATATAGAAGTAAAGATATAGTACAAAACATTAACCATCTACAAGTTGTTTTATGGGAATTAGGGTTGTAAACGAACCAAACTAACATAATTGAGACCTTGTTTATATATGTCCGTTTGTTTTACTTAACGAACGGTTTACGAACGGATAAACGAACATACAATTGTGTTCATGTTCATTCATTAAAAACTTGACTTGTTCATGTTTGTTCGTTTGTGTCATGAACGAATGTTCACGAACATAAACAAACGAATACAAATGAATACTAATAAACAAACATATATTTAGTATTATTAGAATTTATATTCATTATTAAAAAATATAACTCTAATATTGTTGAAGATTCCTAATTATAATTTTAGTATTAAACATTCATCTTATCAATAAGAGATTTTTGTTTAAGAACATTTGTAATTAATTTTTATTTTTTTAAGTATAGATGATTAGCTATTACATTTAGTAAAAATTATATTTACATTATAAACGAACATATACGGATAAATATTCACGAACATAAATACGGATAAATATTCACGAACATAAATGAATGAATGTTCACGAATATAATTTAACGAATATATGAATGGACGAGAGTTTTGTTCATGTTCGTTTATATAACAAAACATGGGGGATGGTTATGGCTGTTAGGTACCTAAACTTAGGTGTAGAACACTTCCATTTTAATTTTTCTCATAAAATTCATGGGGCCCCGGTATTTATTAATTAAACAAAAAATATTAAAAAATTAGTATGTGAAGGGTTCCACACCTAAGCTTAGGTGTCGGGCAACCTTATATATAAAAGCAATCAATGGTTTATAATAAACAATGGCATTAATGTAAATAAGTGGACTCATTTAAAGAGGGTTGACGGACCGAAAGGGTATTTTAGGTAGCAAAAAACAAAAATATATCAAGGCTTATTAATATTAATAAAAACACACATATATAACTTCCGACGAATTAGACGGCTTCATATCTATCAAAACCCATTAATGAAGATTCAATACAATATATTAATTAAAACAAAATCTAGATTGAAGAAAAGAATACGTGCTTTCACTGTGTTCGACATACACTACGGGATTCAGTTGATAGCATTTTTGAGTATAAACAAAAGGTTATTATCTCATCAATTTTAGAATTCAGTTAGTACACATGTTTATGTCTGAACTTGGAGTAATCTGGTTTATTTTGGTCTTGAACAGCTAGTACACTTGTTTTCGTCGGTGTGCACCTGTGTTCGTATATGTCATATGTCATAGCAGGTCCATGAACACATGTGTGGTTCGGTGTACACATTTGTATTTGACTCGTTTCATATGAGGCTCAGATTGTATCATTTGTGGTATAACTGTCTAGTCTAAACATACGTGTACCACATTGTAACACGTTTAATTAGCACATAATTAAAATTTGTAAAGGTGTAATTAAATAAGAAGCTTACAAAATAATTTTGAGAATTTTATTTAATTTAAATTTCGAAGCATCAGTTATTGAAATTAAAAAACGAAATGCTTTCTATGAGAAAGGATATCTTTCATTTTGTTACGTACACATGTATCCATTTCGAGTTTTTGTAACTCCACATGTTACATGTAAGACATTTAAGGAGCTGTTTCAATTTAAATTAATATTTAATCTATAATTATAAATTACAATATTATCCCTATACATAAGAGTTCTCGAAGTTTTCGACAAATACTTGGTTCTTATTTTAACTTTTTACTATACATCTATATATATATTATATAATACATATCAAATGAGACACTAAGGAAAGAAGAGAAATAAGACGGTTTTGATTTTTTTTTTACCTTTTTTTTTTATTTTTTTTAATAAAAACTTAGTCAAAAAAAATTCAAGAAATAATAAATAAAAATTACCTTATAAGTGTAAGTTGTATAACTTACATATGTGAAATTGTATACCTTACACATGTGTATTAGATACTTCGAATTTATTTATTATTATTTTTTTTGGAATAGGTTTCATTAACAAAATGAAAAAATGAAAAAAAAAGAAGTTAAGAAAAATTAAAACCCCCTTAAACAATTTTTTTATAGGATTCGTATCTTATATATATATATATTTGTTTTGTACAATAAAGTTAAAAATAAAAAACAAAAAATATAAAGAAAATAAAACTAAAAAACAAACCTAAAATGAATGTAAAACTCGATACATGTCAAACTAAAGACGTGTGGAGTTTTAAAGGTGTATGGTACGTCTCCAAAAATTAAAGATCATAGACTATTGTTCATAAGCATTACTTTTAATATATAGATAATTTAATATAGTAGTTGTTTTGTATAGCTACATCCTTGGTAAATGTGTAAAGCACATAAAATCAACACGTTAGATATGTGGTTAACAAGTGAAATGAGCAACATGTCTGGTTGAAAATGGATAGTGATAAATGAATGACAAAGTAAATATGAACGTGCCTGTTTGGAAATGGATGATGATAAACTGAATGGCAGCGAAAATACGAACATGTCTACATGTTAAAGTCCAATGATAAAATGAATGGCTAAGAAAATAGAAAGTGATGGAATGAATATTTGTATCCATCAAAGTTTTAAATACCGGTACCAGTTGGTATTACCGGATACCGGTGGTAGTCCAATAAAGCTAGACACGGTATTTGCGTTTACCGTCGTACGGTAGTACTGGTCGGTAATTTGAAAAAACCGATTTTATAGGTACACTTACACTTATTTATAAAAAAGAAGAAGTTAAATTAACAAAGAGTAAAGAAAAAAGAAAGAAAGACTGAAAGGGAATAATTCAAAACCTTAACCTGTGTTCTGATCATTTTTGTATTGCATAACGACTTTCAAAAGAAAATGCCAGAACCCATAATAAGTTGATTGTAAGAGGTAAGGGAATGTAAAGGAAGTATGGCTAGATTGTGCTAATGTATTATTATTTAACCAAACGTATTTTATCACTCACACAAATAGTTTGGTTTAACTTTATCTTACTTACCAAATTTCTTTAGTGATTGTTAATGGTGGTTAATTATCGGTGATCATTTATAAAAAAAAGGAGCTTGAAATGCTAACTGATGACGTACCCACCCAACCGTTGGCACGCATGGTACACCCAGGATGACTTAATCTTCGATAAATAAGGAAAAGATACGTGCTTATCACCAAGGCTAGCATTTAATGGAAGAGATAATACTATATCACGTTATTCTCGGAAACAATATAATCCACCTCCAAAACCCTACTTGGAGGTTAAGCCACGAATCCCCTATATATAGGGGAAAGAGTGATCGATCAACACATATACATTTGGCGTACAAAAACGCTTTGCCTTACCGTAAGGGAATCGCCAGATTACAATCACATTCAACCCCCATTCGCCCGTTCTAGGAGTCCGGATTGGCTGTACAAACAAGTTTGCCTTACCGTAAGGGAATCGCCAGATTACAATCACATTCAACCCCCATTCGCCCGTTCTAGGAGTCCGGATTGGCTGTACAAACAATTGGCGCCATCCGTATGACGCTTTCTAATAGCAAAACCCACCAAAAAACCCTAAAATTTTGTTTTCCCAAATCCTAAACCTAGAACATGGAAGATGAAAATAGGCCGCCCAATTTTGGTGGAGAACAAAGCATAGATCTGAACCGAAACCAGGGAGGGACACCAATAACACCTTCTTCAGCAGGGGCAACTCTTGCCTCTACGTCAGCTCCACCCCTGTTCGACGAAGCGTACATACGACAAAACCACGAAAGCATCCTAAACACCTTGCGACGCCTTCAAGAGGCTGGGGTACTGACAGGAAGAGCGATTAACTTCGATGAAGCATACGACGAATATGATGGAGATAATTGTTGAGTCAAGGATTCGCTGACCAGACTTGGTCGCTGACGTGAGTCGTCAGCAAGTCATCAGCGAGTCAATGACTCTCGTCAGCGGGTGGTTTACTTTCCAAGTTGTGTGTCAAGGCGGGAAGTTTTCAAACCACAAGAATACAAGAAGTCACATGGTGGTTCTTCCAACTGAATGTTACCTTATATGGCAAAGGTACAGTTGGGACCAAAACAAGGGTTTTCTCTTTCATACCCGTTTTGGTAAAGAAGACAAAGGCTCCTGGATCCAAGTACAACGAGCCTTTGAGAAGTCGACAACCACCATTCTATCACGATCATTGTAAGGCTGTGTTGCCCTAATTCCCCCTCTATATAAAACAACACAGCCGCATCATTTATACTTGGTGTTTGTCACCACAAAGTGTGTGTCACTTTATTTCTCTCTTGTAATTGCTTAAGTTTATAGTGTATCTAGACTTAGCAATTATTTAGTTCATTTGTATTCTTGTAAGACAAGTTGTAATATCGACCATGTATTCATCGTTTAATCAATGATACATATGATTAGACTTGCTTAGATATTTGCATTTGAACTTATTCTTGTTCATGTTCTTTACTTTCTGTTCTTACATTCTTGTCTAGACTAATTATATTATAAGTGTGCAAATCCAGGACTGTCAAGTGGTATCAGAGCCAACGTTTCTAAATCATTGAAACAAAGATCCGTTTGCATACTTATTTCTTTCTTTAAATACAAGAACATGAATACTGTACCAACTCTTGTGAACACACGTGACTTTGGTTACGTGTCTGTTCCTCCAAGATTCGAGCTTGATGACTTTGGATCTTGGAAGGAAAGAATGCTACTTCACATTGTTGGTGTAGAACAGAGAAATAAATGACCACACTTCTAAAGAAGTCTGTGTCACTCTTCCTACTGACATCATGAAACTCATCATCAAATATCCCACTTCTAAAGAAGTCTGGGATAGATTATGTAGCATGTATGAGGGCTCTGCTGCTACAATCGCCACTAAAAAGATTGATCTTAAAAGAGCCTATGAAAAATTCTTTTCTCTCCCTTCTGAAGGTCTAAATGGCACTTACACCCGATTCAAAGGGTTGTTAAATGACATGACCAATGTTGGTATCACCCATGACAACTTTGAGGTGTGCCACAAATTTATTGATAGTCTACCTATCAAGTGGCAAGGATTGAGACAAATCCTTAGGACCACTGAGCGACTCAATGGTCTTGATCTTGAGTCTTTCTTTGGCATGCTTCAGTTTGAAGAGAGAGCTCTTGCTCAAACTCTAAGAGCTGCTGCTGACGCACAACATAGTGCTGGTCCCTCCTCTTCTACCTCTTCTTCTGCTTATTCTGTTCTTGACCCCCTTGCCCTTGTCTCTGCTGAGCCCATTAATCTTAATAATGGCGCCAGCTTCTCCCATATCCCACCTCCTATTCAATCTCTTGTCAATGATCTCGATGCTGATGAGAAACAAGAGATGTTCAGCGACTTTATGGACTTTGCCCTGGTCGCTGGCAAGAGGTACTCTCGTAAATGGAACAACCGTAAGTCGGTTGCTACATATAAGCCTCCTGTTGACAAGTCTCAAGAGGAGTGCTGGAGATGTGGTAGAAAGGGACACTACCAAAAGGAGTGCAGAGTTGCTCTTCCGACTCCTGCTGCTCCTAAAACTAACCCATCTAAACCTGCTGATGAGTACAAGAACAAATACTATCAGCTTAAAGCAAAGGTTGCTGAGATGGAGGAGGCAAAAACACCAGCGAAAGGACTGGTCGCTGAAGAACATGACTGGGCTGAATCAGATGATTCAGACAGTGAAGAGTATGTTGATGCCATGTGTCTTATGGCACTCGCTGATGGTGATGCACTGACTAAAGACCAAGTTTCTTCCAGTCAGTGGGTAAATATCACCATTAAAAAGGTACGTGCTCATTCTTCTGCCTCCGATGAAGATAAACCTAAAATCTTCGAATCTCTTCTTTGTGATATTCAGTTTGTTGAATCTATACGAGCTGATATCCAATCTAAACTTGACTCTATCTCCTTAGAGTTAAGTGACAAAATTGAAAAACTCAATGACCTGAGGAATGTTCATGTTGAACTCCAATCTCATGAGTTGGCACAAAAAGTTCAGCTTGAGAATGAAAAACTCAAGCTTGAAGTTGCCAATCTTAAAAAGATTGTGACCTCCTGGTCAAAAGCTTCCAGGTTTCATCATCAGTGTCTAAATGAACAAGTCCCTGCCCAAGTTCAGGCAGTCATTGGCGGTAACTTTGAAGTTGCTACCACTCTCGCTGACTTGTTCAATGACGACGTGAAACCTAAAATATCCATTCCTCCTTTTGCTGTCATTTCTCCTGAAGAAATGAGAAAATGGTATTTCGTTAGGGGTCGTAACGATTACCATAATGAGATGGAAGCTGGTTCTACTTCTACGTCCACCAGCGACCCATCTACCCATGCCGAGGAAAATGGTGCTAGCACCTCAGCTAGTACTAGCAATCCTTATCCTCATCTTCCCATAATTGGCATGATGCCTAATGAAGGAAGAGTTCAATACTCTTCTAGGGAATCCTTTGAGGAAGATATTGGCAGCGATGGTTTTAAACCAGTCGCTCCTCAGCAACTTACTCTACAAGCTGCTGAACCTTTTAAGAGAAGCACAGTTGCTGTACCTTATGACTACAGCACGCCCCAGTGTGCTAGCTCAGTCAGTCAGCAACCACAACAAGTTGCTTCTCAAACCCCTTCCTCTAACTCTCATAAAGCACCTGCACATGCTGACAGTAAATCTGCTCAGCATGATCGTCTTATGAAAAGACGTGTCAGGTTCGGTGACGCCAGATATCAGCAAGTAGGACCTTCTCAGGTCCGACCTGCTGATAGACAGGTCCACCAGCAGACACCCCAATCGATGCCTACCTCTTCCATTCTGAGGCATAAAACACCTCAAAAGGAAAGAATGCCTAATACCCAAAATAGGTCTATCACTCCTCATAAAGGATACTTTTCCCATCAGCAAGTAAGACCTATCACTCCTCAAAGAGGACACTTGCCTCATCAGCAAGTGAGATCCACTACCCCAAATAGGCAGTACCTACCTCATAGGCAAATGAGGTCAGTTACACCTATTCAGCAACCCAGACCGATCACTCCTAAAAGAGTGCATCAGTCTCTTCAGCTGGGTCCTTCTTCTTCTTCTCACCCTGCTTTTAAACAAGCTTGTAGTGTAGTAAAGGGATCACAAAATCCCTCTACTTCTCAGTCTGAGGATCCAAAAGGAAAATCCATTTTGGGTCCTGCTCCCAAGATGCCTCAGCTTACATTTAAGCATAAGCAAAAGTCAAAGCAAAAGAAAAGGGAATCTTCCTCCTCTGACCCTAAAATTAACGAGCTAGCTCAGCAAGTTAATGATCTCTCCTCTCAACTGAAGGAATTCTTCCTTCAAAATCAAAAAGGCAGCACCTCTGTTAAAAATGCTACATATGTGACAGCAGAGGTCATGTTGCTTCTGATTGTGACAACTCCAGAGAAGCTCCTGAGGTTGTCATTCAACCCAATCCTCCTTCCTCAGCGGTTGCCTCCTCCTCCACTATAGTCAGCGAAAGTTCTTCTTCCGCTGAACTTGAAAATAGTGTAGGAGATACAACTATTCTCTCTGAGGAAAACATTGCTGACTACATTGTTGCTCAGCGAATTGCCTTTCCTTTGTCTCAAGAGATCATTTCTAATGGTCATGGCAACATTCTGGTCGAGTATGGGAACAACAATCAAGTCAGCAACTTGACTGTTCTCGATACTGGAAACACTGTCACCTCTGCTGATCAATACTTCACTTATGTGGTTGATCGTGACATGCTTCCTGCTCATCAACTTGTTGATAACTTTCCAAGAGATGAGAATACTGACCCTAGTGCTCCTCTTCCTCTCTCTACTGATGACTCTATCAGTAGAAATGAACCCTCTGAAGCCCAAATCCTTAATCTCGCTGACATGGCTGTCAGCGAGTTCAACAGTGAACCAGTCTAAATCCATTTGTTATATCCATGCAGGGCTCGCTAGGAAAAGGTGTGTGGTACTTGGACAGTGGCTGTTCAAAACACAGGACTGGCACTAAGACCCTGCTGGATAACTACGTAGAGGCTGCTGGCCCTACTGTAGTGTTTGGTGATAACTCCACTGGACAAACAGAAGGATATGGTCTTCTCTCAAATGGTCTCATCAAGTTCACCAAGGTTGCTTATGTAAATGGTTTGAAACATAATCTTATCAGCATAAGCCAACTTTGTGATGCTGACTACAAAGTGATTCTTGATAAGCATCAAGGCACTGTTGTAAACGTAAACAAGGAAGTCGTCTTGGTCGCTCCAAGAAAACGAGATGTATATCTGGTAGACTTCACTCCTATCAAAACTGATAGTGAGACTTGTTTCTTTGCTAAGTCAGCAGCTGAACTCAATTGGTTATGGCACAAGCGTATGTCGCATGTGAATTTCAAAACCATCAACTCTCTGGCCAAAAAGAACCTTGTTCGTGGCCTCCTCATCTCTCTTTTGAGAAGGATAGACTCTGTGGTGCTTGTGAAAAAGGTAAAAGCCACAGAGCCACTTTCAAAACAAAGCAGGCCAATTCTATCTCTGGCTGCTTTCATCTTCTTCACATGGACCTTTTTGGTCCTGTAAATGTCCAAAGTCTAAAGGGTAGCAAATACACTTTAGTAATTGTGGATGAATATTCACGATATACTTGGACTATCTTTCTTCGATCTAAGAGTGAAGCTGCTGAAGAGATTATCAATTTCATCAAGAAAATGGAAAATCTCAACAGTATAAGGGTTAAAGAACACAGAAGCGATCATGGTACTGAGTTCAGAAACCACACTCTTGAATCCTTTTGTGCTGATCAAGGGATCTCACAAAACTTCTCTTCCACCAGAACTCCAGAGCAAAATGGTGTTGCTGAAAGGAGAAACAGAACTCTAATCGAGGCAGCACGTACTATGCTCAGCGAGTCCTCATTGCCTAGTAAATTCTGGGCAGAAGCTGTCAGCACTGCCTGTCATACTCAAAACAGATGTCTTATTGTCAAAAGACATGACAAGACAGCTTATGAGGTTTTGAAAGGCAAGAAACCTCAAATTAAATACTTCCATGTCTTTGGATGTCCTGTCTTCATCTTAAATAATAAAGATCACCTAGGGAAATTTGATCCTAAAGCTGATGATGGCTACTTCCTTGGTTATTCCTCCATCAGCAAGGCATTTAGAGTATTTAATACTCGCCTTCAAAAGGTTGATGAATCAATCCATGTAACCTTTGATGAAAGCTCATCAGCCTTTAAGGACATCCAAACCATTTCATCAGAAGTCATTTTCAATGAGCTCGCTAATCCTCTCACTGAGGAAGCTGACTCATTTGTTGATGCACCTTGCTCACTGCTTGATAATAATCAGCATAACAAACAGGATAGTTCAGCAGATGCTGAACCAGAGCAAGTTGCTGCTCATATCTACTCGATTGAGCCAGTTGTGCCTATCTTAAGATCAATCCATGCAGCATCAGCCAAACCTAGATCACTGGCTGATGACGTGCATGCTGATGACTCTACTGAGGAAGAGTTTCATGATGCATCAGCAAATGCTGAGGATATGGAGTCAGCTGATGACTCTAACATCAATGATAACTCAAATCAGTCGAATGGCTCTATTGATCTTACTTCTGAACCCATCATTACCATTGATTTCTCTCCTTACAATAATCTCTCTGCTGGACCCATCTCTCAGTCTTCCGCTGACACTCGACTAGGTTCATCAAGTGTTCCTTCACTTAAATGGACTTCTAGTCATCCAGCTCACCAAGTGATTGGTGATCCTTCTCAAGGGGTTGTTACTCGATTAGCAACTAGAAACACATGTCTCTATGTGAATTTCTTGTCGATGATCACCCCTAAGAATATAGGAGAAGCAATGGCTGATCCTTCTTGGGTAGAGGCTATGCAAGAAGAACTTACCCAGTTCAAACGACAGCATGTCTGGTTTCTTGTCCCTCTACCTGCTGACAAAGAACCCATTGGCACAAAATGGGTTTATAGGAACAAAATGGACGAAGATGGTGTTGTTACTCGTAACAAGGCTAGGCTGGTTGCACAAGGATACCTTCAAGAAGAAGGTGTTGATTACGATGAAACCTTTGCACCAGTGGCCCGATTAGAAGCAATTCGCTTATTCTTGGCACATGCTGCTTATAGAAACTTTACAGTATATCAAATGGATGTTAAGAGTGCCTTCCTTAATGGAAAACTCGATGAGGAAGTTTATGTTAAGCAGCCACCTGGTTTTGAGGATCCAGCCAAGCCACACCATGTCTATCTTCTTTATAAGGCTCTATATGGTCTTAAACAAGCTCCCAGAGCTTGGTATGACACTCTTTCTGAATTTTTTCTCTCTACAAGTTTCAGCGAGGATCCATTGACAGCACCCTGTTTATCTATAGAAAGGGTGCTGATGTTCTTTATGTCCAGATATATATGGATGACATCATCTTTGGGTCCTCCAGCAAGAAACTTTGTTCTAAGTTCAGCTCACTGATGTCTTCTCATTTTGAGATGAGCATGATGGGTGAGTTAACTTTCTTTCTTGGTCTACAAATTCGCCAACTCCCAAATGGGATTTTCATTAACCAGGAGAAGTACATTCGAGACATGCTGGCTAAATTCGACTTGTCCAATGTGACCACTAAAGCCACTCCTATTTCTCCTCCTAATAATCTCCATGCTGATCCTGAAGGTAAGCATGTGAATCCCACTCTCTATAGGGGAATGATTGGCTCCCTGATGTATCTCACAGCGAGTCGTCCTGACATCATGTTTGCTACTTGCTTACGTGCAAGATATCAAGCCTCTCCCAGGGAGTCTCATCTTCTCGCTGTCAAGCGAATCTTTAAATACCTAAAAGGTACCCCCACACTGGGTCTCTGGTATCCCAAAGACTCCAGTTTTGACTTAGTTGCATATTCTGACTCTGACTATGCTGGATGCATGTTAGACAGGAGAAGCACCAGTGGTGGATGTCAACTGTTGGGGGGAAGCTGACTAGTTGGTCTAGTAAGAAACAACATACAGTATCCATCTCCACTGCTGAAGCAGAATATGTATCAGCAGCGAGTTGTTGTGCACAAGTCCTATGGATGAAAAACCAACTCACTGACTATGACTTAGAATTCTCTAAGATTCCCATTATGTGTGACAATACAAGTGCAATTGCAATCACACATAATCCTGTTCAGCATTCTAAGACCAAACACATTGACATTAGGTACCATTTCATTCGTGACCATGTCATGAAAGGGGATGTTGAAATCTATTTCATTACCACTGATGACCAACTTGCTGATATTTTCACTAAACCTTTAGATGAAACCAGATTTAAATATCTGGTCAGCAAGTTGGGAATGCTGAATGGTGAATCAGCGACATGACTTGTCATGTCTGCTAATGCCTCAACTTACATCTCTCTTATAAGTTGAAAAGTGACCTTATGGTCAAAAATTTCTCTCAGTAAGTTCAAGTGTGTCTTACTTGCTGACCAAAACAAAAGCAATAGAGAGCTAAAAGTCTCTATCTAGTCCAGCAGCAAACGGCTGTTGGTAAAGACTTCTCAAAACCGTTGATCAGCAGTAGAGAGCTAAAAGTCTCTATCTAGTCCAGCAGCAAACGGCTGTTGGTAAAGACTTATCAAAACTGTTGATCCCTGTTGCTTTGGGAAAAAGCAAAACAAAAGCAATAGAGAGCTAAAAGTCTCTATCTAGTCCAGCAGCAAACGGCAGCTGGTAAAGACATCTAAAATCCGTTGATCCCTGTTGCTTTGGGAAAAAGCAAAACAAAAGCAATAGAGAGCTAAAAGTCTCTATCTAGTCCAGCAGCAAACGGCTGCTGGTAAAGACAAACAAAATCCATTGATGGCTGACAATTTGCCAAAAATTGTATAAAGTTGGTCAGCAGCAAATGTTTATTATGAAGTCGCTGACTAATACATATTTTCTAAATGGGGTAATCAAATTTTCTAACTTGGTCAGTGGATATATTTCAATCTCAACTACTTTATCGTGTGAATATATCCACCAAGTATTTTTATCAATATTTTATTGAAATCTGAAAACGGTTACCTCGATTTTCTCCCTAATGGACAACTTGTACACTGTATCAGCCGTAAAACTCGAGTACTTTTGAAATAATGGTACAAGTTGTCACATCAATCCTTTTTTATACGTTACTCAAATACGTATATATATGTATATATTACGTATGAGAGAGAGTATTGGTGACGGTTCACTGTCATAGTTATGGGGCCCATATCCATGCTATATATATTCAAATCTTTTTCAATCACCATTCTTCATACTCTCAAAATTCACCTTCTCAATTCTTCTCTCCTATTCCCAAAATCTTCTAAAAAACACTCTCAAATCCCTCTATATCTTTTCTATTTTCTTTCAATCCTTATCATCTAGATCTCAAAATGACTTCTTCTTCATCTCAACCACAACAACAACCAGAAATCGCCGAGAATCCTGAAAATCAAGAAACCTTGGAAATTGTTCCTCTCTATCTTACGTCCAAGGATTTCGATCCTGAAGGCATTGTTCCATCAAAACATGTAGCCTTTCAAGCCCACAAGTTGGTTATTAAACCAAATAACTACCTTGGATCTCTTGAAATTCCTTCCCAAGTTAAAGGTTACTATCAAATGCTTGATTTTATAAGAGCATGTCCGGCTAGAAGGGCCATCTATAGAGATCCAAAAGAGATGTGTGTCCATCTGTTGAGGGAATTCTGGTGGACATGTGACTACAACCTCGTTAGCAGCACTATTTCCGGTACTGTTATGAAAGGAAAACACACCATCACCATCTCAGTTAATTTGTTAAGAGATGTTCTTCGTCTTCCTTCACAATCTGAAGAAAGACAATTTGCTGACTTGGTATCCACTGAACTATGGAAAGATTGGTTGCTCTCCATAGGCTATGGAACAAACACGGAACCACCTCAACCTGTTCACAGCAACCCTCAGAAAACGTTCCTGCCTGGAGTATGGAGGTTACTTTTTTCTCATGTCATTCAATGCCTTGGTGGGAACAGTGGGTCATTTGATCAAGCCACTGCTGCCCAGATGCAAATGATATATGCACTGGCAAACGGTCGTTTCATTGACTCTGCCAGTGTCATCTTTGAAGATTTAAAGGCAAAGGTTCTTGTCAAAAACAGATCGAGCTCAGTGCCTTTCACTCGGTTTCTCTCGCTGATTTTAAAGCATGGGCTGAAGGAAAAATATCTTCCAAAGGGTGCTACTATCTTGTTTGCACCACGGATTGCCAGCACAGTGTACAAGGTACCTGCTTGTGACACTGAAGTATTTGATGCTAAATATGTTGTGCTTCCTCCGGCAATGAAATAGGTACTTTATTCCACCTATCCTGACGTATATAAAAAGCAACCCTCTGGAGCTGGTTCGCTGGTAAACCCCCCAGCAGCCTCCAAAGCTCCCAAAAAGACCAATAAAGCACAAATTACATCTACATCCACTTCACCTCCTGCTGATGTCCCAAAACAAAAGCAGCGAGTACCAAAGGGCTTAACCACAAAGGCTAAGACGTCCTCACAGCCCAAGGACATTAGAAACCCAGCCGGCCCATCAGCAACCTCAAAAAAGGTTGTTGACGAGAAAAAGGGTAACAGCAAGCAGCCACCTCAATCTTCTGTAGGATAGGTTGGTGAAGTACAAGGGTCACCCCAGCCCACTAGAGTTGAGTCTACCACTCAAATAATTCCCTCTTCTCAACCCTCTGAGTCGTTGTCAGCAGCCAGATCACAGGTGATGCTAGAGACAACACAGTCTACGGCTGATGACGTTTCAGTGCTACAACATACTGAGACAGAGGCACCAAATTCTCCAATTCCCTTGAATTTTTCTCGTGATGAAATTGTTGAAGGTACTGGTGGTAGTGAAACAGTGATGGAAGATGCTGAAAGAAGCAATGTTGATCTTGGTGATGTGTCCGCTGTTGAAATAGTTGAAGATGATGATGCTAATAATGAAAGTGATTTTGAGTTGGGTGATTTTGTCGCTAATGATTTTCAGCTAGATTCTTACAGCCATGCGGATGAAAAGGAGGCCAGTGACATGGAAATTGAAGAAGAAAATGCTGAAGAAATTCCTGTCACTGTGCCTTTGACAGATGTTGAAGAGATCACTGAAGCAGTTTATTTCACTGAAAGACCTCAGACACCTCCAATGCAACCAGTGAACACCATGCTATCTCTTGGCATGCCTTCTTCCTTCTTAAGTGTTCCTGGCTGCTCATCCTCAGTTCCCCCTAAAATTGAACCTCAAACAGCTAAGGATTTGGGTATTTCTTACTCCACCTACTCTGCTGATAGGTTGGAAAAGGTAGAGCATCAGTTAAATGATCTCACCAAGGCTGCCACTCTTGCAATTAAATTGAAAGATAAAGAGTCTGACAGGCTGGTGTCCACATTGACCAGCTGGTACAACAAGCAGAATGAGAACAGCGAAGCTATTGACACGCTGAAGGATAACACAAGCTCCTTTGCTGATGCTCAAAATAAAATACATGCCACAACAAGTGTTATCAAGCGTGATCAGTAGATCATTAAATCTGGTTCCATATCGCTGATCAAATGTGCAAACTCTACAAGCTACTCAGCAAAGAAGGCAGCCTCTACCAGCAAGTCTGCTACTGCTAGTGTAAAGAAGCTGAGTGATCTCATCCTTCCTCTGACTACTCAAGTCGAAAATAACACTAAGGTAATTCATGCCTTAGAAAAACAAGTGTCTGATCTTCCAATTCCTCAAGCTTCTTTCACTGAGGAAGATCGTCAGAGGCAAGTCAAGCTAGAGAAGGAGGTTGATGAAATCAAAAATCTGTTGGCCCAGCTTGTAAATCAACAATCTAAACAGCCAGCGACTGTGGAAGTTGTTATTAACACTACTTCCAAGGGGGAGAAAGTTGATGTTGCTGTTTTAGATATGGTAAATGAAGTAGTGCACAAGGCAGTTGCCCAAATCTATGAAGACTCTGCTAAAGAAGTATTAGAAATGGATGACACAACCAAAGCTGATGATATGGCACTTGTGGTTGTGAACAAAGAAAATGGAGATGTCAATGTTGAAGTTCCCCCTGCTGGTGTTGAGGGGGAGATTGAAAAAGATGGAAATAATGAACCTCCCCCAGCTGGTATTGAGGGGGAGCAACAAATTGTTAGGTTCAATGCACCCCGTGCTGCTGTTGTGGGCCACATTGAAGCTTTTGATGATTTGGAAGAACAGTTTGACCCCGAAACTGTCAAAGCTTCATGGGAAGCTGGGTTTGCTGAGGAAATGACCAGGGATAGGTCAAATGAAATGCTGCCAGTTTTTCATAGACGGTATCTGGCAAATGCTGAAATCACTCCTCTCTCTGATGATCGTCGAAGACAGCTCACTGAGTCTGGATTCTTCAAGAGACCTCCCACTATTCTTCCAGTAATCGCTACTCCATCTTCTCTTCCTGCTGCTCAACTCTCTATTCAAACATCAGCAGGCCATCAACATCAAGTGATAGATATACTTGCCTTGACTGCTGATGGAAAAACTCAAGAAGAAGCCATCAAGGAGTTGGATAGGATCAAGCAGAATCAAGAAAATGAAAGAAAGAATCTTGAGTATATCAAGCAGCTACCTCTCCTTGAAAAAGATCAGCTGGATGGTGAGCAAAGGATGCTGCTGAAAGCAGGTGGTGCTTAAGCTCTATACAGGCAGAAGCATAAAGAAGTTGAGAAGCAACTCAGTGAGAAGAGAGCCAAGTTTGAGGAAGAAAAGGCTAAATGGCTGAAACTTATGAAGGACAGAAAGAGGCCTCAAAGGATAGTTGCTGCTGAGGCCTTCAAAGCTGAAATGGGTCTTAAGACAAACCTGAAGATCCTAAGAGAAGGTGCTGACAAGCCTGTTAAACTTGAAGGGGTCAAAACAACTACCTTGGGTGCCTCAGAGTGGTTTGAGGTTTACATGATAGTGAAAGACAAGAAGGCTGACAGCTATGCTCAGCTTCAGAAGATGCTAAAGGATTATTTTGAAAAAGCCAGGGAGTATGAAACCAAGTTCAAAGCAGACTTGCCCATGCTGAGGCAAGTGTTTGGTACTCCAGCAGCTATCTCTTCCTCAGCAGGAAGAAAGGTTCAAAGAAAAAGGAAAGCAGAGCACCAAACCTTGACAATGGACCTTCCTCCTATCACCGGTGATGCCTTGCTGAACACCAGACTTCCTCCCAGAAGCGTTTTTGAGGAAGGAAGAGTGATAGAGAATCCTGCTGGCATTTTTTTCACAAATTTTCAGAATAATCAGCTGTTCTTTCGCCTATCTGAAATAGAAAAGGCGTCCACTGGGTTCATCCTGAGCATAAGAAGAAGATGTGCTAAAACGACCAACAACAGAGGGTTTATCAGCAAGTTGGATGAGGAACTGCTTAAGCCTCACAGATATAATGACCCAGCAGTTCAGATTGCCAAGCAAGAACATGCTTGGGAGTTTGAAGCCGAAAATCTGTAGATGTCTTATAAATGTAAATGCTGTATGTATGAGCTTGTAATATTTAAAGTTGATATATAAGACATCTTTTCATCATTCTTTTAATCTTATCAAGTCTAGTCTACTCAGCAAGTCTTCTCAGCGAACAGGGGGAGATTGTTGAGTCAAGGATTCGCTGACCAGACTTGGTCGCTGACGTGAGTCGTCAGCAAGTCATCAGCGAGTCAATGACTCTCGTCAGCGGGTGGTTTACTTTCCAAGTTGTGTGTCAAGGCGGGAAGTTTTCAAACTACAAGAAGACAAGAAGTCACATGGTGGTTCTTCCAACTGAATGTTACCTTATATAGCAAAGGTACAGTTGGGACCAAAACAAGGGTTTTCTCTTTCATACCCGTTTTGGTAAAGAAGACAAAGGCTCCTGGATCCAAGTACAACGAGCCTATGAGAAGTCGACAACCACCATTCTATCACGATCATTGTAAGGCTGTGTTGCCCTAATTCCTCCTCTATATAAAGCAACACAGCCGCATCATTTATACTTGGTGTTTGTCACCACAAAGTGTGTGTCACTTTATTTCTCTCTTGTAATTGCTTAAGTTTATAGTGTGTCTAGACTTAACATTTATTTAGTTCATTTGTATTCTTGTAAGACAAGTTGTAATATCGACCATGTATTCATCGTTTAATCAATGATACATATGATTAGACTTGCTTAGATATTTGCATTTGAACTTATTCTTGTTCATGTTCTTTACTTTTTGTTCTTACATTCTTGTCTAGACTAATTATATTATAAGTGTGCAAATCCAGGACTGTTAATACCCCACCACACGGAAGGCGAAGGCAGCCGCATGATCCTCGTTCAAGGGTACAGAATAACACAACAGGTGGTGACCCTGCGGCAAATAACAGTATCCAGCCAAATAACGATGCAGGATCGCAGGCTACTACCCAGGAACAAAGCAACCCAGGTTCAGACCAGCATGGACAAGGCACCCAGAACGTTCAGAATATACCCCATGGGGTGCAAAACCCGGGGTCGGCAAACAACAGGTATACCCAGCCACCACCTAGCTACGGCACACCCCCGGGACAGCAACCCAATATACCTGGGTATGTTCATTATACGCAGCATACCATTATCCCCCAGGGGATATCTGCCCCAGGATCGCATCTAAATACCCAGGGTGCGACCACCCTGTAACACCCCAACTAAGACGGAAAAATGAGATGTACAGAAAGTCAAGTATTCAAAACAAAGGATTATAAATAACATTCACCATAGCTTTATTTAATAAAAGAATTTTACAAATGCACAAGCATGTGAACCAATTCCCAAGTACAATACGTCTACCATACTTGGATATTGGGTCCACGAAACAAATAACAAATACATGAGATGGTATACTACAATGATCAGGGCGGATTCCATTGCCCGTCACAAGGTTTGATCTTTGACTCCAAAGTGCAATGCAAACAATCATGATGCATATAATTCCTCAAAGCTTACGCTAATTCCTGAAAAGCATGAAGAAAAAGTGTCAACTACGAAAACGTAGTTGGTGAGTGCATAGGTTTGCAAGTAACCCATCGTTACATATCCATTTCAAAGAGTTGAGAAAATCCATGGTAAATTATAAAGTTCTCATTTGTCACATTTATCGTGAGAGAAAAATATATCAATCGATTGATCATTCATCATACCAAAACCATTCGGTCATCAATGTTTCGATATCGCCAATTTCAACAACTTTCGAGATTCCATATAAAGTCCAATACCCAAACCGTATGTTCAATCCATAATATCCAACCATAAGTAATAATCAATAATATTTAGCCAAAGGCATAATTCGATGAGTTTGTCTTGAGCCACTACTAAGACCCTTTCACGTCCAAATAACAATAATGATGATATGTCTCGAAGATATGATAACAGTAGCACATGCTGTCAATCACGTGCAATAATAATAATGAATGGGTCGTGCCATGGAGACGACCAATAAAAGTATATTTGTAACACCCCAACTAAGGCGGAACGTTGAGATGTACAGAAAGTCGAGTATTCAAAACAAAGGATAACAGATAACATTCACCATAGCGTTATTGAATAAAAATAATTTTACAATGCACAAGCATGTGAACCAATTCCCAAGTACAATACGTCTACCATACTTGGATATTGGGTCCACGAAACAAATAACAAATACATGAGATGGTATACTACAATGATCAGGGCGGATTCCATTGCCCGTCACAAGGTTTGATCTTTGACTCCAAAGTGCAATGCAAACAATCATGATGCATATAATTCCTCAAAGCTTACGCTAATTCCTGAAAAGCATGAAGAAAAAGTGTCAACTACGAAAACGTAGTTGGTGAGTGCATAGGTTTGCAAGTAACCCATCGTTACATATCCATTTCAAAGAGTTGAGAAAATCCATGGTAAATTATAAAGTTTTCATTTGTCACATTTATCGTGAGAGAAAAATATATCAATCGATTGATCATTCATCATACCAAAACCATTCGGTCATCAATGTTTCGATATCGCCAATTTCAACAACTTTCGAGATTCCATATAAAGTCCAATACCCAAACCGTATGTTCAATCCATAATATCCAACCATAAGTAATAATCAATAATATTTAGCCAAAGGCATAATTCGATGAGTTTGTCTTGAGCCACTACTAAGACCCTTTCACGTCCAAATAACAATAATGATGATATGTCCCGAAGATATGATAACAGTAGCACATGCTGTCAATCACGTGCAATAATAATAATGAATGGGTCGTGCCATGGAGACGACCAATAAAAGTATATTTGTAACACCCCAACTAAGGCGGAACGTTGAGATGTACAGAAAGTCGAGTATTCAAAACAAAGGATAACAGATAACATTCACCATAGCGTTATTGAATAAAAATAATTTTACAATGCACAAGCATGTGAACCAATTCCCAAGTACAATACGTCTACCATACTTGGATATTGGGTCCACGAAACAAATAACAAATACATGAGATGGTATACTACAATGATCAGGGCGGATTCCATTGCCCGTCACAAGGTTTGATCTTTGACTCCAAAGTGCAATGCAAACAATCATGATGCATATAATTCCTCAAAGCTTACGCTAATTCCTGAAAAGCATGAAGAAAAAGTGTCAACTACGAAAACGTAGTTGGTGAGTGCATAGGTTTGCAAGTAACCCATCGTTACATATCCATTTCAAAGAGTTGAGAAAATCCATGGTAAATTATAAAGTTTTCATTTGTCACATTTATCGTGAGAGAAAAATATATCAATCGATTGATCATTCATCATACCAAAACCATTCGGTCATCAATGTTTCGATATCGCCAATTTCAACAACTTTCAAGACTCCATATAAGGTCCAATACCCAAACCGTATGTTCAAACCACAATTTCCATCCATAATAATATCAATACCTCTTGGTCAATGGTAAGACTACCATGACATAATTTGATGAGATTGCTCTTGAGCCACTACTAAGACCGGTTATGTCCCAATAATCAATATATAATGTCCCAAATGATAAGATAATGATAAGCACACGCTGTCAATCACGTGCATAAAGATAACCAAGGGTCGTGCCATGGAGACGACCAATAAAAGTATATTTGTAACACCCCAACTAAGGCGGAACGTTGAGATGTACAGAAAGTCGAGTATTCAAAACAAAGGATAACAGATAACATTCACCATAGCGTTATTGAATAAAAATACATTTACAATGCACAAGCATGTGAACCAATTCCCAAGTACAATACGTCTACCATACTTGGATATTGGGTCCACGAAACAAATAACAAATACATGAGATGGTATACTACAATGATCAGGGCGGATTCCATTGCCCGTCACAAGGTTTGATCTTTGACTCCAAAGTGCAATGCAAACAATCATGATGCATATAATTCCTCAAAGCTTACGCTAATTCCTGAAAAGCATGAAGAAAAAGTGTCAACTACGAAAACGTAGTTGGTGAGTGCATAGGTTTGCAAGTAACCCATCGTTACATATCCATTTCAAAGAGTTGAGAAAATCCATGGTAAATTATAAAGTTTTCATTTGTCACATTTATCGTGAGAGAAAAATATATCAATCGATTGATCATTCATCATACCAAAACCATTCGGTCATCAATGTTTCGATATCGCCAATTTCAACAACTTTCAAGACTCCATATAAGGTCCAATACCCAAACCGTATGTTCAAACCACAATTTCCATCCATAATAATATCAATACCTCTTGGTCAATGGTAAGACTACCATGACATAATTTGATGAGATTGCTCTTGAGCCACTACTAAGACCGGTTATGTCCCAATAATCAATATATAATGTCCCAAATGATAAGATAATGATAAGCACATGCTGTCAATCACGTGCATAAAGATAACCAAGGGTCGTGCCATGGAGACGCCCATAAATATATAGTAGTTAGAGCACCGCGAGGCCAGACTGGCGATGAAGGTGGCCACCAAGGCAGACCAAACATCCCACCGTTACCTATAATAGTAGATGAGGGGACAAGTCCTAGTTGCGCAACCCTCTAACTACAGGCCTCAAATGAGTTAATAGTAGTGTACAGGGGACCACCGTTTGACAGTACTCAAGCTCATCATATAACATATACCACGTTGAACATACAATACAATTCCCATATCATTATCATTGTTTCAAAGAATCATTTCATAATAGAAAGTCATTTTAATTAATCATGCTTTTCACCCCGTAAGTAAACATATAAAAGAGTTTGAAAGGGGGCTATGACTCACCTTGATATGCCGCATATTATATTCACTTATCCAAAATGGGTACTTCCCATTTATCACTTCCTTGATCATATATCCGTCATATTCCTCAATCTCACTTCAAGCCAAGACTATCCCTACGATAGGACTAATATACGTAAGTTCCTATCTTAAGCCATCACTAAGAAATGCCACTTTCATTATGTTGTCATAAATTTTGGGATCCAAGTATATTGTTAATATTTGCATCTTTTTGGTTGTAGAGAGTGTTGGTGTAAAAGGGTCACTTTCATTATACATGTAGTTATAAGTTGTCAGAATTTCGGTAACTTGCCTTTGATTATCATGGTTCCCATGGTGTGCTTTGCTTGATTATAATATTTGACATTAGTAACTTCATAATATTAATATTTATGAATACTTTCTGATTTATAATTATTTATTTAATTTAATATTATTTAATTAATTATTTATTCATTTTATTGATTTATTAATTAAATAATTCCTTAAAAATACTTTTAAGTGTCATAATTACCTTTATAAATTTTGGATAATTTCATTTGAATTATCTTCTGATATATATGCTCCTTAATTTATAATTTCATGATTTATACTTTTATTTGTGTATTTTCCATTTATTTTAATGATAATTTTTAATTAATTATTTTTACTCAATTATTTATCTTTAAATTATGTAACACATGTATCTTGCCTTTTAACTATTTTTCTCCAGTAGGTTTTAGTTATTTTTATCAATGGTTAAGATGATTTAACTTCATTCTTGATTTGCATAATTTATTTATGGATTTTTATGTCTTTTAATTACTATTTAAATTCAATAATTCATGGAAATTCTTAGAAATCATCACTAAACATTTTGGTCAAAAATCTCAGGCCTTTTAGGCAACTTTTATCCATACAAAATCATATCAATTCAACCTCTCTTGTGTCTTGCTTATTTTGAGGGTTTTATGATTAAAAATCGTTTACCGAAATGGTGATTTTAGCCTCATTTCTCAAGCAATTAAAGTGCTTCAAAATGGATTTTCATCCTTATTCCATTATTTACAGAATGTTCATTATATTTTGGTGTCTTAAGTTGTGATCGTGGTGGTGGTGTGATGTGTGCAATTTAAAGCTTTCGGTTAGTGCTTATATGAACCGAATTTGTGATTTGTAGGCTTGCCTTTGCCATTTAATAACCAAGTTAAGTTTTATAACTTTCATTTGACATATTCTCAGTAGGTTTTAGTTATTTTTATCAATGGTTAAGATGATTTAACTTCATTCTTGATTTGCATAATTTATTTATGGATTTTTATGTCTTTTAATTACTATTTAAATTCAATAATTCATGGAAATTCTTAGAAATCATCACTAAACATTTTGGTCAAAAATCTCAGGCCTTTTAGGCAACTTTTATCCATACAAAATCATATCAATTCAACCTCTCTTGTGTCTTGCTTATTTTGAGGGTTTTATGATTAAAAATCGTTTACCGAAATGGTGATTTTAGCCTCATTTCTCAAGCAATTAAAGTGCTTCAAAATGGATTTTCATCCTTATTCCATTATTTACAGAATGTTCATTATATTTTGGTGTCTTAAGTTGTGATCGTGGTGGTGGTGTGATGTGTGCAATTTAAAGCTTTCGGTTAGTGCTTATATGAACCGAATTTGTGATTTGTAGGCTTGCCTTTGCCATTTAATAACCAAGTTAAGTTTTATAACTTTCATTTGACATATTCTCAGTAGGTTTATAATACGTTTTGTTACGAGATTGTTGGAGTTGATTAAAGTTGCAATCTAGTGACTTTTAGCTTATTTTGTTGTGAAGAACTTTTACTTGGAATTTTCTGTTTTAACCCTTATTTTCATAGAATGTTGAGTAGTCATTTTTGGTTAAGTTGAATTATTTGGACGTTGGTGATTTTTGTACAGAGACATATATGTGTCATATATTTATGTGAATTTTTGCTAAATTTTAAGACATTGTTTACTACCTCTAAAAATTACAAAACCAAAGATGGTCAGAAAGCTTGCTGCTGTGCGACTCAATATATTTTATAAAAGATTTCTATGATGGACATTTAAGAAAAATCTCCCAATTTTATTTTAAGTTAGGGACACTTTGAACTCAGTTCACACCAAGTTTAAACTTCTGAAACCTATTAGTTAAGGAATTAAAAATCGTCAAAGTCGACTCAACATTAAGACAAAAATCCAGTTTTGACCACTTTTGGTAGAAAAATCATATCTTTGGTTTGGTTTAGTATTTTTGAGTGATTCCAGTTGGAGGTTAATTTTAACTCTTTTATCTACAACTTTTATTTTGAAAGTTTTGCTTGAAACGGCCCTCACATGCTCAGTTTATCCGTCCAAAGACAGAAGAATAATTCTGTCAGAAGCATTTGGGTCCAAACAACACACCAATGACCATTCTTGCTTTATTAACACTTGAGTTCATCATTTACAAGATTAATACTTTATTTTTATACCTCTTAACATCAAATTTCCAGATTATTATACCTCTTTTAACATATTTTTCACTTAATACAAGTCCATCCATCTCATAATCCAACAACAAGATTCAACTTTCTTAGATCTAACATGTATTCATTCAAATCAACACTTTTCAATACCAATCTTTATAGATCTAACTTTCAACAACATAAAAACATCTTTTTAATGAAAAATCTCAGAAATATATTCTTCAAAATATACAAAAACATATAGATCTATCAAAAGGAAAATCACTTTAAAAGCTACTAATCTATAACAACACTTTTGGGTCTTAAACTTGTTGAATCCTTGGATCTTTCTCATAGATTTCGACATGCATATGCATGAGGAGAAAGATCCTATCAACTTGCCTTCATCAAGTGTATATTACAAAGAAAACAAGAAGAAAACATAAACTTTTGATAAAACCTTTGAATATAAACAAGAACAAGATTGAATCTAGTAAAAAGATGAAGATTTATACCCTTGAAGAACTTGGTTTTGAAGATGATTTTGGGCAGATTTTTCGTGACATTCAAGACCACCAAATGACTCCATACTTGACCTTAGATGATGAATTAACAAGAAAAGTTATTATTACAATAGTTTAGATTAGATTTGAGCTCCATTTGCCTTGAAGAAATCCGAAAATAATGGGGAAAAATGGGAAGAAAGGTTGAGAGGAAACTAGGAGATGTGTGTGTGTTTGTTTTGTGTGAAATGAAAAGGTTTGATGGGTTTGTGGGTGTATGGCCGTGGGAGAGAGGAGAGTGAGGTGTTCCATGGGCTCCTATTGGCTAGTGTGGTTGTTAGTTGAATGCCCATTGGCTAGGAGAAGTGGTGTGGTGTTATGAGGTTCCTAATGTAGTCTAGATTCAAAATAAGGGTAATTTTTGAATCAATTATGTATTTGTGGTTAATATATGTTACTCTTGATTGTATAAGTATTGGATGTGTAAATGTTTATATAAATATTTTGTTGTAAGGTCATTTGTTATAGGTTTTATATGTATATATATGTAGCCGTATGTATGTCTTTGTATACGATTTGTGTTTATAAATTTGTTACTTAATTCTTAATTGTAACTTGTGTATATATATTAGACATATATATTGACTTATTGTTATTTAAACTTATTATTATGTATATAAGGTTCATGGATATATCTTGAGATGGTCATTATATATATTTGGAGTTTACATATACTTTAATTAGCTTCATGACTAGTTTGTTGGATGACAATAAGAATGGCAATACGGAGGTGTAAAACGAACAAACGGCTCGTAACGTTAGTTACAATAAAGGCGGTAAGAAACGTTGGAATATCAATTGTTTGTGACTACTCATTTCCATTGGTCACTTGGTGTACTTTCCTTTATCGTTTTGCTTTCTCAATTAAAGAAACGTCTCAATGGCTTCTCACCTATCTTTATCTTTCTTCAGTTTGAAGTTGGACACGCTTGCCGCTACTTGAATCTATTGACTTCGTTTGCGATTTATCACTTGTTAAGGGATTACCCCCTTAACTGAAACTTCGTCCTCGAAGTTCGATCATTCATACGGTAGTAGAAATGGATAAACCAACAGTATGGGTGTCTACACGGAGACATAAATGCGTGAAAGTCAAACAAGATTTCATCACGATTCTTGGTTTCTTGCGAGCTTTTGACTCTAGGGTTGGGGCATCCATTCCTCGGTTCCTTAAAATTCCTCTTGATTAGAAACTTCGAAAAAGAGAAAGGTTACGAATGTCGCTCACTTCTTGAGACGACTGGAGATTTATCGCATGTAATCGTTGCGGGCTGTCAATCTTGCCTAGATTAATACTAATTAATGGGATGATAATAAGAATGGCAATACGGAGGTGTAAAACGAACAAACGGCTCGTAACGTTAGTTACAATAAAGGCGGTAAGAAACGTTGGAATATCAATTGTTTGTGACTACTCATTTCCATTGGTCACTTGGTGTACTTTCCTTTATCGTTTTGCTTTCTCAATTAAAGAAACGTCTCAATGGCTTCTCACCTATCTTTATCTTTCTTCAGTTTGAAGTTGGACACGCTTGCCGCTACTTGAATCTATTGACTTCGTTTGCGATTTATCACTTGTTAAGGGATTACCCCCTTAACTGAAACTTCGTCCTCGAAGTTCGATCATTCATACGGTAGTAGAAATGGATAAACCAACAGTATGGGTGTCTACACGGAGACATAAATGCGTGAAAGTCAAACAAGATTTCATCACGATTCTTGGTTTCTTGCGAGCTTTTGACTCTAGGGTTGGGGCATCCATTCCTCGGTTCCTTAAAATTCCTCTTGATTAGAAACTTCGAAAAAGAGAAAGGTTACGAATGTCGCTCACTTCTTGAGACGACTGGAGATTTATCGCATGTAATCGTTGCGGGCTGTCAATCTTGCCTAGATTAATACTAATTAATGGGATGATAATAAGAATGGCAATACGGAGGTGTAAAACGAACAAACGGCTCGTAACGTTAGTTACAATAAAGGCGGTAAGAAACGTTGGAATATCAATTGTTTGTGACTACTCATTTCCATTGGTCACTTGGTGTACTTTCCTTTATCGTTTTGCTTTCTCAATTAAAGAAACGTCTCAATGGCTTCTCACCTATCTTTATCTTTCTTCAGTTTGAAGTTGGACACGCTTGCCGCTACTTGAATCTATTGACTTCGTTTGCGATTTATCACTTGTTAAGGGATTACCCCCTTAACTGAAACTTCGTCCTCGAAGTTCGATCATTCATACGGTAGTAGAAATGGATAAACCAACAGTATGGGTGTCTACACGGAGACATAAATGCGTGAAAGTCAAACAAGATTTCATCACGATTCTTGGTTTCTTGCGAGCTTTTGACTCTAGGGTTGGGGCATCCATTCCTCGGTTCCTTAAAATTCCTCTTGATTAGAAACTTCGAAAAAGAGAAAGGTTACGAATGTCGCTCACTTCTTGAGACGACTGGAGATTTATCGCATGTAATCGTTGCGGGCTGTCAATCTTGCCTAGATTAATACTAATTAATGGGATGATAATAAGAATGGCAATACGGAGGTGTAAAACGAACAAACGGCTCGTAACGTTAGTTACAATAAAGGCGGTAAGAAACGTTGGAATATCAATTGTTTGTGACTACTCATTTCCATTGGTCACTTGGTGTACTTTCCTTTATCGTTTTGCTTTCTCAATTAAAGAAACGTTGGAATATCAATTGTTTGTGACTACTCATTTCCATTGGTCACTTGGTGTACTTTCCTTTATCGTTTTGCTTTCTCAATTAAAGAAACGTCTCAATGGCTTCTCACCTATCTTTATCTTTCTTCAGTTTGAAGTTGGACACGCTTGCCGCTACTTGAATCTATTGACTTCGTTTGCGATTTATCACTTGTTAAGGGATTACCCCCTTAACAAGAGTGATACTAGCCCATTATGCCAAGTTGCACTAAAATTGCGAAGGTACTTCTTTGTAGTACCTCACTTTGGGGTTTTCCAATGTCGTCTTTGTTGCCTTATAGCGTTCGAGGGAATCATGAATTGTATGATGATAGTTCCATCTTGTTCCTCATACTTACTTTTGTTCTTCGATTTCGCTCTTATTTTTCCAAAGTCACCTCTTTCATTATTCGCTAAGTCATATCGTTACCAATTTCTCTTACTTTTGCCGATATTGGCTTTCAAATCGTTTTAAGGTACCTTTAATTACTTCCTTTTACGCTAGAAGGACCATTATCTATGACTCATTACCGAGAATCTCTTTTATCATCGCACATATAACCTATTCGGTTTCTTTTGCTATACCTACGCATTCCTCATGATAGGATTTACACAATCCTTATGCTCTTAAGTAATCATATCACCACCATCATTTCAAGGTAAACACTTCGATGTCCTTATTCGCATGAACTCCTCCCTTAAATAATCCTTCGTAGGTCCTCCTGACCTCTACAAAACTGTCAATTACTTTGCTCTCCTGAGCCTCATATCCATTTTCAGCTTTCTATGCTAAGCTTCTTTTCAAATACAATAACCTAATGTCCTTAGAGATTGTGATATAATATAATTTAGGGGAGACATCGGTTACTGTATCCTTTTCTCAACCATTCGGTTTTCTCCATTTTCCTTTCGTTTTCTTATGGGTCACCATACTCCTTACCGTTTCGTCACTCAAATCCATCTCTAACTAGAGTAATCGTCGTCTTGAACAGCACACAGGCAGTCGCTGGTCCTTGCAGTTATCTCAGGGGTACTTGTCAGATCATGGTGATACGGATCCTTTAATCCTAACTCATCACAATTGCGAATTATCCTTATCACCCTTCCGTTCAGACATTCCATAACTAGCTATTCATGGGGTTTGTTAGTTGTTTGAAACTTAGTTCAGCGATCAACTTCCTTGATCGTCGCGGTAGTATGTGCCTTGAATTCTAGCGTCGTATTCCTTACTTGCTTTCACTATTAACTTTAGCAATTCCATGTTGTTTTCTTCTGCACTCTTCTTGGGTGCACTACTCCTTGGGTCGATGGTCCTTGACGATTAACCATGTGTTGCAAATTGTTTTTCACTCGGATTCATCTCGTTTTAGCTTACCTCCCTACGACCGTTGACCTTGAGGGGATACTTTTCACGACTCCCCGTGCTTCTAAACTCGGGTGTTGAGCGTATATCGCTTTCTCTTGGCTCAGTTGGTATGTTCTACTAATAGCTTATCTTTCGATAAAGGTTTTCCAATTCGTATCCAAAGAATAACGAGTGAACCGCCATACAGATAAACGCCACCAGAACTACATCTTGTAGACGGCGTCAATGCCTTCACTTTACTGTTTGTGTCAAATGATGTTTCTCTACTCTATCTTCTACTCGAAATCATCTTCAATGATGCTAGTGAATAACTCTTCTTGAAAGATCAAGTATAATCTTGCACTTCATACTCCTTGTTCGAGCGTCTACCTTTGTTGTGATTACCCCCTTAACATTTTTCCTCTAGAAAAATGTAAGGGATTCCCTACTTTTCACTTTATCTCACCATCCTTGACGATCTTCATTTCGCCAAATTCCTGATTCCTTCATGTAGCAAACATCCGTTTGCTTTGGTGTTTTGAAAAAGAAAGGATAGCTCAGAATTCCTTTTTGTTACTCTTCCATCTTGAGGGTTACTCGACACATCCTAATTATCTTATTGTCCTTGGTTTTCTTCTTCTAACCACTTTCGTCTTCCAACATTGCTAGTGATCTCCCAAGTTCTAGGGGAGTCCTTATACTTAACCGAAGGTGACCTTCATGTCACACGACCTTCTTTTCGTTGACCACTCAATCTTTCTCTTTGGTCGATGAACATAGATAGGGAAGACCTTCAATTCTTTCTCCAAGTTAAGGCTTAGTATATTCTTCGATTGTGCTTCCATGTACTTTGACTTATACACCACAAATCTTCTCCGCCCTACTTTATGTACATGATCCAATAACATCTTCTATGCTATATCGTTATCCCAAGTATTCCTACTTGTGGACGACTGATGTCTGAAAGTCTTTCGCATCCCTTGACGTCGCAGCGAGAGCAGGGTACTACTTACTTGATTTCGCCATTGCTGAGTGTTGCGTAAGTGAATTGTATGTTGTTAGGTTACTGACTTTTGAAGAGAAGCGGTGGTGACCATTACTTTGAAAAAAACAAGGATACAGAATTTTGGTTTTGAATGAATGAATAAGAAAACAAAAACAAAAGAATCATTAAGGCTCAAATCAAACTCCTTGCGCGGTTTAAAGAAATCACTTCTATGTCTATCGTTGCTCAATGGACTCCAACTTTTGATGACGTCAATATGTGCCGCACCAACTTAGATAATATGGATAACCGTTCGTGTACGCGTGTTATTATAGAGATATCGCACCAAATTTCGGAGCTACAATCCCCAGAATGTGTCTCCTAGAATGTATATCGGAATGTGTTCTATCGGCGTCGTCAAATCGTAATTTGGCTTTAATACCACTCGTCTTTCATAAGTCTCCAACTTCATTCGACGTTTACATATGTTTCGCACCATTTCAGATTGAATACCAAGGTTATGCGTAGTTTCTAAGAGGATAGAGTCGCGTCATATCTTGGGTCTACAATTCTCAGAGTATATCGTCCAACGTTCGTGGAAAGATGCTCCACCGATGATATCGCCGTCGTCATATGTCCATAATGAATGGTGGTGTCGTAAGAAATAGGATGTGGGATAATTTCAAAAGAGCACGAGTGAACGAATATTGGATTAGAGGGGTACTTAATGACAACTTCCATACTTAGGAAATTCCTAATTCATTTTGCATTTCTCAGGGACAATCACTAGTTCCCAAGCGGTCAGATCTCATCACGTAATACATATCTCAGTAGTAAGGACTAACCACATTATAATCATATCTAGCAGGTGCTAGTTCTCAATAGTCAAATCTTAGAGCATAATAACTATCTCAACGATAAGGCACAACTATATAATCATTAAATCGTTCATGCACTAGCCCTCAATTAGCTCAACTTTAGGGCGCAATAATTATCTCAATAGAAAGGCATGACTACATAATCATCGCAATATTCACGCGCTAGTTTCAAATAACTCAAACTTAGGGAGTAACGGCTCTTATATCCATATCGTCCATGAAATTTCATATCAACTCGTCAGGCCTATATTTTCCTCCTAAATCGATCATAAATAGTCAACGTCATTACTCAATAAATTGAACAAGTCATACCCCAAAATGATTTCGTGCCTTATAATAATCTCATTATTTTAAAGTGCATATGCAACTTAAAGTTCAACATCATGAATCGTAAGGCTTTTACGCATGCATTTCTCCCCTAATTTCCACATTGCACATTCCAAACTTTCGCATTGATATCTCAAACTTTCACATTGCACATTACAACTTTCACATTGCACACTATAAGCTTTCACATTGCAATCAAATCATGCCCAAATTCACATGTTATAGCATAAAGTAGCATGTATCAACGAATGCCTTTCAATCTTATATTCATTTCACTTCTAATGTGCAAAAGGGGAATCCTACTAAACTAGCATAATCCTCAAGTAAGGCAAGTCTCGAATCGCTATATATGCTTAGGTGAATGTCTAAATGCAACACGTATTCTCATTAAAACGAGTTTAATAAAGATCTTTTTTTTTTTTTTTTTTTTTTTTTTTTTTTTTTTTTTTTTGAAAAGGAATCCTTTTGAACATAAGTCTAGGGGGCCGTTTGAGTTTTACATGGTCCTCTCATAATTAAACGTAGATTCATGACTTTACGTTTAATTATGGTCCTACCATGTAAAGCTCAAACTAGTCCGCTCAACCTTATGCTCGACTCGACTATAAAATTCGTTTTGAAAAGAGGCTATAGTTTTGGAATTCCCGGAGGAACCCCAATGTTCTCTATAACCTTAGTCTCTGATACCATTTTCTGTAACACCCCAACTAAGGCGGAACGTTGAGATGTACAGAAAGTCGAGTATTCAAAACAAAGGATAACAGATAACATTCACCATAGCGTTATTTGGATTTTTTTTTTTTTTTTTTTTTTTTTTTTTTTTTTTTTTTTTTTTTTTTTTTTTTTTTTTTTTTTTTTCTTTTTTTTTTTTTTTTTTTTTTTTTTTTTTTTTTTTTTTTTTTTTTTTTTTTTTTTTTTTTTTTTTTTTTTTTTTTTTTTTTTTTTTTTTTTTTTTTTTTTTTTTTTTTTTTTTTTTTTTTTTTTTTTTTTTTTTTTTTTTTTTTTTTTTTTTTTTTTTTTTTTTTTTTTTTTTTTTTTTTTTTTTTTTTTTTTTTTTTTTTTTTTTTTTTTTTTTTTTTTTTTTTTTTTTTTTTTTTTTTTTTTTTTTTTTTTTTTTTTTTTTTTTTTTTTTTTTTTTTTTTTTTTTTTTTTTTTTTTTTTTTTTTTTTTTTTTTTTTTTTTTTTTTTTTTTTTTTTTTTTTTTTTTTTTTTTTTTTTTTTTTTTTTTTTTTTTTTTTTTTTTTTTTTTTTTTTTTTTTTTTTTTTTTTTTTTTTTTTTTTTTTTTTTTTTTTTTTTTTTTTTTTTTTTTTTTTTTTTTTTTTTTTTTTTTTTTTTTTTTTTTTTTTTTTTTTTTTTTTTTTTTTTTTTTTTTTTTTTTTTTTTTTTTTTTTTTTTTTTTTTTTTTTTTTTTTTTTTTTTTTTTTTTTTTTTTTTTTTTTTTTTTTTTTTTTTTTTTTTTTTTTTTTTTTTTTTTTTTTTTTTTTTTTTTTTTTTTTTTTTTTTTTTTTTTTTTTTTTTTTTTTTTTTTTTTTTTTTTTTTTTTTTTTTTTTTTTTTTTTTTTTTTTTTTTTTTTTTTTTTTTTTTTTCTTTAAGACGAGTTTAATAAAGATTTTTTTTTTTTTTTTTTTTTTTTTTTTTTTTTTTTTTTTTTGAAAAGGAATCCTTTTGAGCATAATTATTTGATTTACATTCCTCTCATAATTTATTAATTATTTATTTAATTTAATATTATTTAATTAATTATTTATTTAATTTAATATTATTTAATTAATTATTTATTTAATTTTATTATTTAATTAATTATTTATTTAATTTAATATTATTTAATTAATTATTTATTTAATTTAATATTATTTAATTAATTATTTATTTAATTTAATATTATTTAATTAATTATTTATTAATTTTATTGATTTATTAATTATTTATTTAATTTAATATTATTTAATTAATTATTTATTTAATTTAATATTATTTAATTAATTATTTATTTAATTTAATATTATTTAATTAATTATTTATTTAATTTAATATTATTTAATTAATTATTTATTTAATTTAATATTATTTAATTAATTATTTATTTATTTATATTATTTATTAATTATTTATTTAATTTAATATTATTTAATTAATTATTTATTTAATTTAATATTATTTAATTAATTATTTATTTAATTTAATATTATTTAATTAATTATTTATTTAATTTAATATTATTTAATTAATTATTTATTTAATTTAATATTATTTAATTAATTATTTATTTAATTTAATATTATTTAATTAATTATTTATTTATTTATATTGATTTATAATTATTTATTTAATTTAATATTATTTAATTAATTATTTATTCATTTTATTGATTTATTAATTAAATAATTCCTTAAAAATACTTTTAAGTGTCATAATTACCTTTATAAATTTTGGATAATTTCATTTGAATTATCTTCTGATATATATGCTCCTTAATTTATAATTTCATGATTTATACTTTTATTTGTGTATTTTCCATTTATTTTAATGATAATTTTTAATTAATTATTTTTACTCAATTATTTATCTTAAATTAATTATTTATATACTTTTATTTGTGTATTTTCCATTTATTTTAATGATAATTTTTAATTAATTATTTTTACTCAATTATTTATCTTTAAATTATGTAACACATGTATCTTGCCTTTTAACTATTTTTCTCCAGTAGGTTTTAGTTATTTTATCAATGGTTAAGATGATTTAACTTCATTCTTGATTTGCATAATTTATTTATGGATTTTTATGTCTTTTAATTACTATTTAAATTCAATAATTCATGGAAATTCTTAGAAATCATCACTAAACATTTTGGTCAAAAATCTCAGGCCTTTTAGGCAACTTTTATCCATACAAAATCATATCAATTCAACCTCTCTTGTGTCTTGCTTATTTTGAGGGTTTTATGATTAAAAATCGTTTACCGAAATGGTGATTTTAGCCTCATTTCTCAAGCAATTAAAGTGCTTCAAAATGGATTTTCATCCTTATTCCATTATTTACAGAATGTTCATTATATTTTGGTGTCTTAAGTTGTGATCGTGGTGGTGGTGTGATGTGTGCAATTTAAAGCTTTCGGTTAGTGCTTATATGAACCGAATTTGTGATTTGTAGGCTTGCCTTTGCCATTTAATAACCAAGTTAAGTTTTATAACTTTCATTTGACATATTCTCAGTAGGTTTATAATACGTTTTGTTACGAGATTGTTGGAGTTGATTAAAGTTGCAATCTAGTGACTTTTAGCTTATTTTGTTGTGAAGAACTTTTACTTGGAATTTTCTGTTTTAACCCTTATTTTCATAGAATGTTGAGTAGTCATTTTTGGTTAAGTTGAATTATTTGGACGTTGGTGATTTTTGTACAGAGACATATATGTGTCATATATTTATGTGAATTTTTGCTAAATTTTCAGACATTGTTTACTACCTCTAAAAATTACAAAACCAAAGATGGTCAGAAAGCTTGCTGCTGTGCGACTCAATATATTTTATAAAAGATTTCTATGATGGACATTTAAGAAAAATCTCCCAATTTTATTTTAAGTTAGGGACACTTTGAACTCAGTTCACACCAAGTTTAAACTTCTGAAACCTATTAGTTAAGGAATTAAAAATCGTCAAAGTCGACTCAACATTAAGACAAAAATCCAGTTTTGACCACTTTTGGTAGAAAAATCATATCTTTGGTTTGGTTTAGTATTTTTGAGTGATTCCAGTTGGAGGTTAATCTTAACTCTTTTATCTACAACTTTTATTTTGAAAGTTTTGCTTGAAACGGCCCTCACATGCTCAGTTTATCCGTCCAAAGACAGAAGAATAATTCTGTCAGAAGCATTTGGGTCCAAACAACACACCAATGACCATTCTTGCTTTATTAACACTTGAGTTCATCATTTACAAGATTAATACTTTATTTTTATACCTCTTAACATCAAATTTCCAGATTATTATACCTCTTTTAACATATTTTTCACTTAATACAAGTCCATCCATCTCATAATCCAACAACAAGATTCAACTTTCTTAGATCTAACATGTATTCATTCAAATCAACACTTTTCAATACCAATCTTTATAGATCTAACTTTCAACAACATAAAAACATCTTTTTAATGAAAAATCTCAGAAATATATTCTTCAAAATATACAAAAACATATAGATCTATCAAAAGGAAAATCACTTTAAAAGCTACTAATCTATAACAACACTTTTGGGTCTTAAACTTGTTGAATCCTTGGATCTTTCTCATAGATTTCGACATGCATATGCATGAGGAGAAAGATCCTATCAACTTGCCTTCATCAAGTGTATATTACAAAGAAAACAAGAAGAAAACATAAACTTTAGATAAAACCTTTGAATATAAACAAGAACAAGATTGAATCTAGTAAAAAGATGAAGATTTATACCCTTGAAGAACTTGGTTTTGAAGATAAGTTTGGGCAGATTTTTCTTGACATTCAAGACCACCAAATGACTCCATACTTGACCTTAGATGATGAATTAACAAGAAAAGTTATTATTACAATAGTTTAGATTAGATTTGAGCTCCATTTGCCTTGAAGAAATCTGAAAATAATGGGGAAAAATGGGAAGAAAGGTTGAGAGGAAACTAGGAGATGTGTGTGTGTTTGTTTTGTGTGAAATGAAAAGGTTTGATGGGTTTGTGGGTGTATGGCCGTGGGAGAGAGGAGAGTGAGGTGTTCCATGGGCTCCTATTGGCTAGTGTGGTTGTTAGTTGAATGCCCATTGGCTAGGAGAAGTGGTGTGGTGTTATGAGGTTCCTAATGTAGTCTAGATTCAAAATAAGGGTAATTTTTGAATCAATTATGTATTTGTGGTTAATATATGTTACTCTTGATTGTATAAGTATTGGATGTGTAAATGTTTATATAAATATTTTGTTGTAAGGTCATTTGTTATAGGTTTTATATGTATATGTATATATATGTAGCCGTATGTATGTCTTTGTATACGATTTGTGTTTATAAATTTGTTACTTAATTCTTAATTGTAACTTGTGTATATATATTAGACATATATATTGACTTATTGTTATTTAAACTTATTATTATGTATATAAGGTTCATGGATATATCTTGAGATGGTCATTATATATATTTGGAGTTTACATATACTTTAATTAGCTTCATGACTAGTTTGTTGGACATTATAAGAAATTTTTATGTTGTTGTCACAAGTTGTGAGCCTTGTATAATTAGTTATATAATCTGAACTTCTAGAAATAAACCTTTTTGGTTCTTTGACATTTCATCAAGTTCAATTAGAACTAATTATAGAATGAGATTGTCTTGAACGATTATAGTTATTGTTTATGGCATTTCTAAGGCAACTGGCTTCCTTTTGGCATTCTATTGAGCTAGATGGCAAATATCACCATGTCCTAATGTCTAGAAGCTCAAATCTCTTAATAAACTTCTAGGGATAGATACCTAGATAATTACAAGTGAGTTGTCCTAGTCAGAAATTGAGGGTTGTTACAATATTAGAGCACCCCATGACCGACACCGTTAAAGGCGGCCACGTAGGCGGCCAATCAACCTGTCGCCACTGATGTGAGTGAGGGGACGAATCCTAGTTGCGCAACCCTCTAACTACAGGCCTCAATGAGTTAATAGTAGTGTACATGGGACTACCGTTTGACAGTACTCAAGCTCATCATATAACATATAACACGTTGAACATACATTAACATTCCCATATAATCATCATTCGTTCAATAAAGCATTTCCATAAAAGAAAGTCAATTTAATTAATCATGCTTTTCACCCCGTAAGTAAAACATATAAAAGAGTTTGAAAGGGGCTATGACTCACCTTGATATGCCGCATATTATATTCACTTATCCAAAATGGGTACTTCCCATCTATCGCTTCCTTGATCATATATTCCATCATGGTCCTCAACCACATCTCAAAACCAAGACTATCCCTACGAGAGGACTAATATACGTAAGTTCCTATCTTAAGCCATCACTTAGAAATGCCACTATCATTAAGTTGTCATCAATTAAGGAATTCAAGTGTATTGCTAATACTCGTATCTTTTTGGTTGTAGGGATTGATGGTGAAGAAGGTCACTTTCAATATACATGTAGTTATAAGTTGTTAGAATTTCGGTAACTTGCCTTCATTTGTGGTTTCGTTTGGCATCTTAGGTTATCATACGGGAATGCCGAGTTAAGTTATGTTCTTTTAAACATCATTGGATGTGTAACCAATTTTAATACTAAATAGTATTTGTGATGTCAATTTATAGTTTGGTTAAAGTAATTACTTATGTCCATTCTACTTAATGATCCTTTTTGTGTTACTTTGATTACGCTAATCTTTTACTCACATATTCCTCAATATGTCTTATGATTATTCGGGTTTATGAAATTCGCTTAGGTGTTATGGGCCATTACCAAATTGGGCCTAAGTGTTATGGGCTTTTAAGTGACTTGGGCTTAATTTAGTTATTGGGCTTAACCTTATTTGGGTTATGTGCTTAATGGGTTTTATTGGTTATTGGGCTACATGGTTTATTGGACCCAGTGGGCCTACTGATTTATGGTTCAATGGGTTTATTATTTGGGTCGGGTTAGCCCATTATGGTCCTTAGTGTATCATTTAGCCCATTACACAAATTATTGGTTTACTTCAGAATTTTCTGCTTTTACTTCACATTTTTATGAAATGTTGGCTACTGTTTTGGGGTTAAAGCTAACTATTTGGACCCTCCTGATTTTTATACAACAACCTATATGTGTCCACTTATTTTGTGAATTTTGGCTTAATTTATAAAGAATGTTTACTATCTCTAAATATTTTTACAAATGGAAGTGGTCAAAACAGTCACTGTTTTGCATACTCGAAAGTTTTATAAAAGTTCTTTGGGTTTTGCTCTTAATAAAAAATCTATGATTTTATTTTAGTTTAGGACACATTGGACTTACTTTCCACCAAGTATGGCCTCCTGGAACCTTATGGATTAGGAGATAAAAATTGTTAAAGTTGATAAAATATATTCAGATAAAAATGCAGTTTTGACCAGTTTTAGTAGAAAAATCATATCTTTTGTTTGGTTCAGTATGTTTGAGTGATTCCAGTTGGTGGTTAAACTTAACTCGTTCATCTACAACTTTTATCTTGAAAGTTTTTCTTGAATCTGCCCTCACATGCTCCGTTTATCCGTCCCAAGACAGAAAACTGATTCTGTCAGATTTGTTTTTGATTATATCAACTCACCAATGACCTTTCTTGCTTTATTAACACTTAAGTTTATCATTTACAAGATTAACACTCCTTTTGTATCACTTTAACATCAATATTACTGATTATAATTCTTTTAAATTCCATCAATCATCATCCAAAGATCCATCTCAAATCCAAACTCCTAACAAGAGCAAACTAGTACAAATCTAATGCATGCATGTTAAGATCTAAGGAGTGTGGGAGTGTAAGAGTGAAAGTGATGTATGAGTGTAAGAGTAGGAGTGATAAGAGTGGAGTGTCTTGGAAGTTTCAAAAGCTTAATCACCTAGTTTTATTCTTATGTGATTTTCGGTTTTGGGAAGGGCCTTATGGCCGAAATTTTGTCTTCAAATTTCAAAAGTGGTATTTAGCTTTTAGCCTTGTATAGTGTATATGTATGTATGGAGTGTTTAGGTGCATGTAAGGACACTTTGTTTACTAGTTATTAGGCTTTTATGATACATGTGTGTTCCTTTATGTATATAGCCGTGCATATACATGTAGGTATATATAATTTATGTGTTTTAATTTTTATACTTACCTTATTATTTATAAACTTGTATTTACAATAGACATATATATTTTACTTATTATTATTTAAGTTCTCTTTTATGTACATAATAGTTCATAATTTTATTTTTATGTTCTTATGAACTTTAATTAGCTTGGTGTTTGAATTATTGGGATATTTATAAAGATTTTTGGTTGGTATCACAACATGTGAGTCTTGTACAATTATTTTTATAGCTTAACTTATCGAAATAAAGTTTTTGGTTCAATGATATTTCACCAAGTTCAGTTAGAACTAATTTATAGTTTGAGATTGTCTATAGTTATTATTTATGGCATTTCTAAGATAGCTAGTCACCTACAATATTTCATTGAACTAGAGGGCAATTATCACCATGCCTAAATGTCTAGAAGGCCAATTCTCTTAATAAACCTCTAGGGATAGATACCTAGATAAGTCTAAGTAAATTGTCCTAGTCGGAAATTGAGGGTTGTTACATCATTACCCCCTTAACTGAAACTTCGTCCTCGAAGTTCGCTCGTTCACGCGGTGATAAAATGAATGGTTTGACGGTAAGGATATCAGGACTCATACACGGTTGTCGAAGCCGAGAATTAGTCGAATGCTTGAACACGGATCTGGCAGACACATTCGACGAACTCAAGAAAAGAGCTCACAAATTCTTGGATACAAAGGAAATCGCAGCCAGTAACATAGACAAAGAGGATTCCAGGTATAGAAAGAGAAAATGGCAGTCAAGCAGAGACCACCAGACAAGGTACAGCCCATACAACAGGGAAGAAAGGAAGAAAGATTACAACCCAGTCCCACTCCCAGAGTTAACAAAGAGCCCAAGAGAGATATTGCTGACAGAATCAGTGGGGAAATCATTCACAACCCCACCTAAGCTAAGCGATAGAGGAAGAAGGGACAAGGACAAATATTGCGAGTTTCACAATGACATAGGGCATGACACTAATTCATGCATCCAGTTAAGAAAAGCAATAGATGAGGCCATAAGGACAGGTAAGCTAGCACACCTAGTGAAAGGAATCCGCCAGCAAGTGAAGTCGAAGACGGAGGAGCCTGTGGAAGACAAAAAGAACACCCCCCAGGCGACAATATACACAATACGAAGGGATAAGCAAGTAGAGAAAAGGAAAGAGATTAATACCTTCACCCACAGCGTACCAGCCATCTCCTTTCCCCCACTACTTGGGACACATGTCTCAGAAGACCCAATAGTGATCAAAGTAATCCTGCAAAACATATGGGTCGATAAGATCAACATTGATGATGTAAGCGATTGTAACATACTCTACGAGCATGCACTCCCAAGCGTTAACCCACTTATCCGTACCCTAGCCTCACCCGCAGGGACACCGCTGATCAGTTTTGCTGGAGATAAAAGTCAGCCTACGGGAAAGATAGTACTTCAAGTAACAATTGTCGCTGGACCACGAAGGCGAACGGGGGAACTGACATTCATGATAATAAGGGGATCATCGCCATATAACGCTATCCTGGGAAGGCCAGCAATAAGAAGGTTGGAATGATACCCTCCGTCATACATAACATGGCCAAATTCCAAACGGAGGATGGAGTAGCAAGTATCCTGGGGAGGTATGAGTCACCCAGTGTCCATGGAAGAACAGGCGTGGTTATGCCAATTAAGAAGAGGAAGCTAGGAAAAGAAGAAGGGGAGCTTGTGGACATTTTCACCACAATGACAATCAAAAAAGAAAAATCCCCAAAAATTAAAGAAGACAAAGAAGGCACCTATGCAACAGAATAAGTCCACATATCTTATGTATTTGAAATTTATCTTGTTCAATAAATATTATGATTGAATAAAATTTATGATTTATGGTGAAGAAGGGTCGCAACCTCACACCTACGATTATTTAAAGTAATATCTAAGCCTAAAAAGGCAAACACATCATGCACAAGGAAACAAATATAAACATACAGCCATAATATATACTTAAACTGTCCAAAATGTCACCATGGCTCACACGCCCAAAAATATAATCCAGCCCAGCTGGAGGTAGAATAATATTGTCTTACATACCATGGCACAATGGCCCAAATATTGTTCAAGCATTCAGAAGGAAAGAGAAAGAAGTTTATCAACAGACATGTCAGGGTGTGAGCTGAACTTGGCAATCACAGGAAACTTAGCCTCCTCCCATTGCTTAGCAGCAGCTTCAACTTTAACAGAGGCATTTGGATCATAGTCAAGACGTGAAGAAAGATCGACATGACCTTCCTGGTTAAACTCCTCCAACACCCTGGCCCTCTCCTCCAAACGATTAGCAGACACACCCTCACCAACTGATTTCAACACATCAGAATTAGCCAACAAAGATCTGCACACAAAAGGAACATACTCAGAAACCAACCTGCCACGATCAACCTTCATCAACTGCAACTGCTTGGAAAGGTCTTCAATCATCAATTTATCAGACTGAGACTGTGACAACATCTTGGCACTTTCAACGGACCTTGCTTGAAGTTCTGTTTTCAGCTTAGAGATCTCCTCATTCCTAGCAAACAAGGTAGACTCCTGAGACTTCAACAACTCCCAGTCTCCCTAAGCTTTTCCTTCAAAGATGAAGACCCACCTTAATCAGCATAGTCGGCTGCTTCTCGAGATCAGCAATAGTGTCATTCAACAACAGCTCCCTCTGCTTACTCTCTTCCATCACTTTTATGGCAGCATTATACCGAAAGTGCATCTCAGTGACCATCGAGCTGTGAGCATCACAGTCCTCATCAAAGTAGGAAAGAAACTTGGAAGGTTCCATAGACCTAATCTCATCAACAATGTGCTTGGGAACTTGAGATCTGAACAACCACTCTGACTCATAGTACTCTGAAACTACAACAAAGGAAACAATGAGGAAAGGAAGAAGAAGAAACAAGGAAGTTAGGGGATTTAAGCGCTTACCTTTCTTTGGGGATTCTCTTGAAGACACTGATTTACGAGTCTTCCTACCAGTAGCCTTAGATTTTTTATTACCTTCTTCCACACCCTCATTGACAGCATTGGCAGCAGCAATCTTAGACTTCTTCATACGAGCAGCAATCGAACCAGAAGGGGGAGGCATGTTAGCTCTCTTCTTCCCAACATCTGGAAGGGAATCAACATCAATAGCATCGACTTGTGGAGGGGGACGGCTAACAACTTCACCACTTTCACCAACACGCTCACTAACACTAGCACCAGCAGCAGAAGCATTTGGATTGGGCATCTCAGAAACCTCCTTGGTACCTTTCTTCACGTACGACAAATATGACATCTCTGCAAACAAAATAAATAACGGTGAAGAAGAGCTGACAAAGTAATAGCAGAATCAGTACAAAAAGAGCATACCATCAAACTCTTCCTCTCTCTCAGCAATAGCAGGAATAAGACCAGCCTTAAACAAGATTCCATCTGGATATTGATGAACAACAAACCCCTCCTCCTCCAAGATATCATAAATACTTCCACAGTCCTCTTTTGGTATCTCATCACCAAAAAACCCCTTTTTCTGAACTTTTAACCTATGCCTCTCATCAGTGGCGGAGCTATGTGGTGGCCATGCCAACCCCATAATTTTCATAAAACTCTATATTTCTAGTACTATTTTATGTATTTATTTAGTTTTAAAGGTAATTGGCAACCCCAAACTTATGTAATTTAATTATGTATTTTAGTTTTTACTCTTGTTAGTATCTTAAAAACTGTTTGGCGACCCCAGGATAAGAATCCTGGCTCCGCCACTGCCTCTCATACAAACACTCACAGTCTTGAGGGAACAAACTCACATTCATAAACACATACACATCTTTCCAATCACGAAGATCCACACCACCCTTAATGATACATTCAACTTTTGGCCTATTGGCTATGGTTATCCAATCATCGGCGGCACAAATATTCAACAACTTCCTAAATAAAACCACAGAAGGCACAACACCATAGGCACGACAAACAACTTCAAAAGCTACTATCCTAGCACAACCTAATGGGTGCATCAAAGAGATATGACACTTATAGTGTTTCAAGACATCAATAAAGAACTTGGGGAACGGATACCTAAGATTACCCATGGTAAAAGTTTTAATATATATGCTCACAAACCCATCAGGAGAGTTAAGAGAACTTTGATTACGGGTCAGAAGAAGGAAAGACGTATGACGACCAGGAAAGTATTGATCAATAAAATCCCTAAGCGTATCCGCATCAACAACAGAACGAGTATTACCTATACCTCGCTTCGCCATCAAACTAGGGTTTATTAAACAAAAGAGAAAAAGCAAAGATCGTACCTTATTTTTGAAGCACAATTCGATTCTCTCACTAGCGATGGATCTCCGATCAAAATAATAGAGGATTAACTATGTTTGACCAACAAGAAGATATTTATATGAAGCAAAAGAGGGTTAACCGTCGATTAATTTCGAATTTTAGGGATACGCGCCCACTAACTCAATGAAATTAATACCCCAAACCTACCGCCACAAATTTCAGAAATACCCCCTACACTTTACACTGGTTGGCGGAAAAAGCATGAGGGTGGAGTAAGGCTAGGAGTCTAATGCGGTGATCTTCGCAGAATCACCCCATTAGACTGGGGGGCTTGATGACGTACCCACCCAGCCGTTGGCACACAGGGTACACCCAGGATGACTTAATCTTTGATAAATAAGGAAAATATACGTACTTATCACCAAGGCTAGCATTTAATGGAAGAGAGAATACTATATCACGTTATTCTCGGAAACAATATAATCCACCTCCAAAACCCTACTTGGAGGTTAAGCCACGAATCCCCTACAAATAGGGGAAAGAGTGATCGATCAACACAATACACATACAAAACACATATACATTTGGCGTACAAAAGGCTTTGCCTTACCGTAAAGGAATCGCCAGATTACAGTCACATTCAACCCCCATTCGCCCGTTCTAGGAGTCCGGATTGGCTGTACAAACACTAACGACTTCACATTTTGTAAACAGTAGCACCTAACTTATTTTTATTGATCTAGTTGGTTTTGTGCAGGAAGTTTTATATTCTCACACAAGGTTTTACGTTCGATCAAGGACAAAGCCAACTAAAGCCTATGATGAGCCAAAAGTGGTTTGTATATCAAATTTAACTAGTGAAAAGACTTCCAAAAATTAAATATGAGATACTTCCAATCATAGTCGTCGACTCGTAACTTTTGACTCAACTCGAAAACATGATTTTAAATACTACGTAATATAACTTTTGACTCGTGACTCGAAACGTTACTCGACTCGTAAGAGTCAGGAAATTTTTAAATACTACGTAATATAACATAATTTTATGTATGTGACGTCTTTATAAACAAAATTTAAGTTCATTGTCTTAATAGATTTATCAAAATATTGCATATTCAATAGTTTTGAGTCATAAACTTATAATTTATCTTCAAATTCGCAATAAAAAGATCAAAACTACATAGATTACACACAAAATAATGTACCAATAAATATAATATATAGTATATATAACCATAGTATCAAACTACAATAATTATAAGTTTGCGACTCGTGACTCGGTCAAGTTCGCACAGCGACTCGTAAGAGTCTGGACAAAAACGAGTCACTTAACAATTCGGCTCGTTTTTTGTGTAAATCGAATCGACTCGTAAGAGTCGACTCGTGACTCGTAAGAGTTTAACAACTATGCTTCCAATCAGACTATCTTAGGTAAGTGCATTTGATTAAACAAGATTTGAAATTTATCAAAGTTGGATCGGAACGACCATTAGCGGTACAATTTTTGGACATGTGAGCCCAAACTTCTCTTCCATATTCATATCTTCAACTGTCATATCTCCTTCCAGCTTCCAATCAAACTTCTGAATCAAAGAACCCAACATTACATGTAACATCCTATGTGCAACATTCAATCCCGGACACATTCTCCTCCCGCTACCAAATGGAATGAGCTCAAAATTTTGGCCTCTATAATCAATATCGACTTCCAAAAACCTCTCTGGCATAAATGTTTCCGGGTCTGACCAAATATTTGGATCTCGTCCAATCGCCCAAACATTACAAAGAATTTGTGCATTTTTAGGCACAACAAAGCCTCGAACTTCTACGTCATGTGTGGCTTCGTGAGGGACAAGAAAGGGAGCAGGTGGATATAATCGGAGAGTTTCTTTTGTTACAGCCTGTAAGTAAGGGAGTTGAGAGATATCCTTTTCTTGTATATGCCCCTTGTCGTTCTCCATAAGTTTTGTAATCTCTAACCGAAGCGTCTGCATTTTCTTGGGGTTACGAATGAGCTCTGTCATAGCCCATTCGAACGTGGTTGATGTTGTATCAGCACCCGCAACAAACAAATCCTACAATGTTGTATGAAATGATCATTTTGTATAATACAAACTTCTAAACACAAGTTTAGTCGGACTAATATGTACCAATTTATTTACTTACCAGCAACAAATGCGTTACGTCACTTCGACTAAATTTAGATTCATCTTCTAAGTTCATTAAATTGAGCAGCGAATCCAAAACATCGCCTTTTGTTGATTTAACAGCATATAATGATGAACTAGCTCTAGCTTTCAAGCGTTGATCGATTATCCCATCAAATATACCATATAACTTTTGAAAATAAACCTTTCCTTTTCGTGTTAAACCTTGTGGATCCAAGGGTCTAAGTATTGGAAAAAAGTCTACCAAGTTCGGCTTTCCACCAACTTCCATCAAACTCCAAATCGCGTCCTTAAATTCTTGAGATTCCGTGGAAACATATTGACATAAATCCTTAGAGAAGAGCAAGTTGGATAAAATGTTAACCACTGTGGTAAACGCTATTGCACCTATGTTCACAGCCTTCTCATCTATACAACATTGACTAACATGGTCAAGAAGTTCCTCCACCTACAAGTATATAGTGAAATAATATTTAAATAACATTGTTATTAGTATCTATCTCTATATATCATAGATATATATGCCATAAACATTCATCATCAAGTTAATAGATATTTTTCTTTTCTACAAACATCCTTTTTAAGAAAACAATAATTACGAATAATACTTCTATACAAATTAACAAACTTTCTAAAGAAGTATTAGATTTAACAAACATTTTAGTGTCACAGTACTTTTGTAGCACTTGGTTATTCAAACGTACCTTTTCCATGTGTAGTTGTTGAGTACCATCCAGACATTGTCCAGAAAACAAATATTCTTTAGTTATTTTTCGTAGTCTTCTCCATTGTTCTCCTACCGGCAGCCAAGCGATGGAGTATTTATGGTGGTCCATTAATCGGGAAGTGGTGGGGAGGGATCGACTAGAAAATAACAGGTCATTTGTGTGAAATAACTCTTTAGCGATATCGGGTGATGAAACAACTATGGTTGTTTTACTTCCAAGCTTAAGTGACATTAACGGACCATAACATTTGGAGAGGGTGGCAAGTGAACGATGGGGTTTGTTGCTTAGTTGTAAGAGGTTTCCAATGATCGGAAATGGGTAAGGACCCGGTGGAAGCCGAGAGTTGCGACGGCCGGAGATGGTGTACACATAGATAGATATTAGAAAGACGGATAGTAACAACATGAAGCTTGGATAATCCATAGAGTTGTGTGTGGCTGTCGGTGTATGAATGTATGATTTAGCTTCATTCTACGTGTATGTATATCCAAACAATGGGTTGTGATCAGGATCCTTCAAATTTAGTGAAAACCAAGGGACTCATATGAGCCCTTGGATTAACAATCATTAAGGGTCAAGATTATAAACAAAAATTATATGCGAAAGGGTATTTTTGTCTTTTAGTCATCCTATTAATAAAAATACAGATTTCTCAAAGTTTTCAAAAACACGTATCTTATTGGCAACAAACCCTAATCAGAACCACCATCACCACCAGGCATCGTCTACCACCATCACCGCCGTCGATCTATGTCTTCTACATCATCAATAAACTCAAAATTTCAAGTAGATTTGTTCAATCACATTTTTGTGGACGGAATCACCGTTAAATAAACTTAAAATCTGTGTTCAAATATATGTGGATTCAAACCCTCCGGATTCAAAATCGCCGTTCAAATCTCCGTCATCGCTAGTCCTGCAGATATTAATAGCAAATAAGAATATAATGAATACAGAGATCTAGAAGATCTAGCCGCTGGTAACTCACAATTTAAGGCTTTGAAAATTGAAAGTGATTTGAAGTTGCTAGCTGTTTGTTGTTACATTACATATGATTATCTACTGATATATAACTTGAATGCAAGATTGGAGAGAGCTCATGTGATATTCACATCTACTTGCTCAGATCGATTCATACAACTAACTGTAATGCTTTATTTTATTTAATGTTTTCTATTAATTCTATTTCGATTCAAACGTTAAATAGTTTTGCGAGAATTTGGGTGAAATCATTTAGTAATATAGAACATCATGTTCCAGCCTAGACTAAATGCGGACCATTGGTTGATGAATGATTCTTTGAAACTAGCTTGAAATAAAGAGTGTGTGAGCCATGATAATTTGCTGGCATGTAACATGCTTTTGTTATGATACATAATCACTTTTGATTAGCTCTTCAAATGTGTTTTATGACACTTGATTATGTTCCAATCATGTTTGATTGGCTTAACCAATCATTGTGATTGGATACATAATCACTTTTGATTATATTTTGGAATGTGTTATATGACACTTGATGTTGTATCAAATCACATTTGTTTGGCTTGCCAATCTAATGTGATTGAACACAAAATCACTTTTTATTGTATATTGGAATGTTTAGATGACACTTGATTTCATATCCAATCACTTCTGATTGTATCTTTGTCTTTGAATGCGTTAAATGACACTTGATGTTGTATCCAATCACGTTTGATTGGCTTAACCAATCTAATGTGATTGGATACAAAATCACTTTTGATTGAAATGTGTTACATGAAACTTGTACCTATATCCAATCACATTTGATTGGCTTAACTAATCTAATGTGATTGGATACAAAATCACTTTTGATTGTATATTGGAGTATTTTAGATGACTGTTGATTTCATATCTAATCACTTTTGATTGTATCTTGAAATGTATTAGATGACACTTAATCTTGTATCCAATCACGTTTGATTGGCTTAACCAAATCTAATGTCATTAGACACAAAGTCATTTTTGATTGAATATTGGAATGTGTTAGATGACACTTGATGTTATATTCAATCACATTTGATTAGATTAAATAATCTAATGTTATTGGATACATAATCACTTTTGATTGTATCTTGAAATGTGTTAAATCATACTTGCCTGTCTAAATATCCAATATTATCGTATTGTTGCTAATAATGACCATGTTTTTATAATATACATAGTGGCAACATCATAATCAACAGCAACAAGCGAAAGTGTCATCAAAGCGGAGCCCTTAGAGTTTGGATTCATTATATGCAAACATGAAGGAAGAAAGGATGGAAAAAGTTGCATCTTAGCATAACAACAAAGGAAAAAGAAGATACATAGTGGCAACATCATAATCAACAGCAACAAGCGAAAGTGTCATCAAAGCGGAGCCCTTAGAGTTTGGATTCATTATATGCAAACATGAAGGAAGAAAGGATGGAAAAAGTTGCATCTTAGCATAACAACAAAGGAAAAAGAAGATACAGAGATGGCCAGCCAAGGCCTAAACCCCTATGGAGCAAATATAACAACTTAACCGAACACGGATTTTGGGATGGTGGGATCTGTTAGGCATACTGGAAATTCATTATATGTGTTTTTTTTTTGTAATTGTAGGTGATTTTCCTTTTCTATCTGTTGGAATGAAAGTTAATATGTAGATATGAACCCTCTATTCTACATGGTGTAAGAGTTCTATTTACTCTGAATTTGAATTGAATAGTTTGGTTGTACATTTCTCTTTATTGGATTGGAAGATGAAACATCAAACATGAAGCCTCTGTTCTGTTTGGAATAACTGTTTGTCTCCGACCAAAGGAGTGGAGTGATATCTGGATTAAGATATTTGTTCTGTTTGTGCTTTGTTTCTAAGAACTCCATTTTTGTCATGTGATTTGCCAACAATAGGGCTATGGTTAAGTTTGCTATGAATTTTGTACATATAAAACTTATCATTACATACTAAAAAAACATATATCACATGCTAAGATGCTATAGAAAAGCACTGGCTATTTTATCTCCATCACTAATCTGGCTCTTTCTGTTATATATAAGTGATCTGTGTATGCCTTCCAAAATTTTTGGATAAACATTCAATCACATCTCAAGATAAAGATTCAATTGATAAAAATAATGAAAAAAACAATTCAATTTCCCAACTTATTCTTCATCTTTTTCATCTTCATTTTCATGTATAAGTCGAGCTGCTCCAATGGATTACATATTCCCTTGAAGTTAAAACTCCATGGAGGATCTTCACCAACGAAATGCGTTATCTATGTCTATGGAGTATTCTGAAGACTCGGTTGGTGCAACACTTGATATTTCAAGATCCTCAAGAAACCGAGAATTGTCATTTATATTTATAATATTCTTTTCCACCTGACACCAATAAACAATGACAAATGTTGATTAAAAAGTGGGCATCGGTCTCAAGTATGATTGACAACATCAGGAAAAATAATCATAATTTAGGTCCATACAGACAAGATCAACATCGCTCAAATAAAGTCAACATGTATCATAGATAGAATTGTTAACAGACGGAATCTTTCATACCCGAATGGTACAATAGCCATCAGCAACCTTGCATCCAGACATTCAAAATGGTGATTTGTGGACTTTATGCACTTGCTCAACCATCGATAATCTACGTTACTAACAACAAACACACAAATAAAAATGAAAAATTAACATACTTCCATGGAGCTCACAATTTTACTCTCCCTGGTCATACTTGATTCATCAATCGAAAGAGATGACCCGATATTAGAAGGTTCCTAAGACACCTTCGCCTTCTTCTTCTCTCTTACAGGCCCAATTCAACAAGATTTTGATTTAAGATCAACTGCAGAATGGGGCATTCTTGGGTTGCTGAAGCACCTTCGTCTTCTTCTTAGCTTTAACGGGGTGCAATTCAGTAACAGTTTCATTTAAAGTAATGCATAACCAAGTACACAATAAACAATCATACCAGATTGAATTAAAAAAACAATCATAGTTGATTGTTAGCATTAAATGTAGAGAAAATTCTTATTGCTACTGATTTCAATACTAAACACACTACAATCACATATTTAATAGCATGTATATGAATAATAGCTGCATTGCTCTCTATTGAACTTCATATGATATATCATTAAAACTAATTGTTACTAAATGGAGCCTATATTTTTTTTTTTACATAAAGTTACGAAGCTAGCATGGGATAAAACTGCACTTCAGTGGTTCTACAATAGCAGGGGACTCAATCAATTAAGTCCATGATGATATTTGATTGTAGAATTGCACACAATCATATCATATTGAATAAACAATCAAACAAACATAGTTATAACAAACAATTTTATTTGATTGTAGAATAACACACAATAATATCATATTGAATAAACAATCAAACAAACATAGTTACAAACAATCAAAGTAGAATAACACACAATCATATCGTATTGAATAAACAATCAAACAAACATAATTTTAACAAACAATCATATTTGATTGGTCCAGGCTAAAACATAAAACATCCTTAGGTTGTTACAATTAAACAGTACATCTACAACAATAATATCTTATCATCTACATTTAACTGCTATTAAAACTCTGAAATCAAATAAAACCCTAGAAAAAAAAACCCTAGAAAATCTAAAACACATAAAATTAACAATATAAAAGGAATTAAAAGAAGAATAGGTTACACTTACCAGCCACCGTCGTAGACATGGCCGGAATTACTTGATTATCACTCGCGACGATAGATTTTCATTTTCGTTGATAAGTATTCACGTTCTTCATTATTACCAGTGAAGTAACCAAACTTGATTATCGCGTTTTCATAGGCCGGAAAAATCTAGAGTTTTGTGAGAGAATCACCGTCCGGTGAGAGAATAGTCAGTGTGTGTGTGTTGATTTGGGGGAAAATGAAAGAGGGGTCGGGTGAAATGAATGAGAGACGAGGTGTAAAGGGGGATAGGTGAATTTACACATATAACCTTCTGTGTGTCTTTTAATTATATGATAGAGATTAATCTCAGCCTTTGATTGTATGAAATGAAGGGTTAGGATGTGTCCCTTAGTTTCCAAGGAAAAAGGTTGACTCAAATGAACAAATCACTCCAAACAATATTGTACTCCATAATAATAATTATGTGTGGCTCTGTCGGAGTATTAATTACTGTATGGTCTTTATGTTTTCATCTGCCATAATAATAAAGATTGATGTGTATTTTCTCAATTTAATTTAAAGTTTCTAATACATATGTATTATCATAACATAAAAATAATGGGTGTATATCTTTCTCTATCTTTTATCAATCGATTTTTTTAAATTGACTTAACCATCAATTTTGACTTTTATTTAATGGAAAATGCTAAATATATAGAAATAGTGGGTTTATATCTTCAGCATACATGGAAGCTTTTACATATGAATTACTAGATGTTTGAATTGTTGGGGTTATTATGAAGTGATCATATTTACTTATCATAAAATTAAATAAATTATCATAAAATTAAATAAATGAGTCAAAGAGTCCATATATGTGTTCAAAACACGGTCTCATATGTTTCACTTCAATTGAATTAGATTTTTATTTTCTTTATACACATGAGATATGTCGGGAGGATAATGATTATGAATCGATGTTGTTGATTTCTCCTCTTTGGTTACTTTGCTTTGTGTAACATGTTTGATATTTATTAGTGTACTAACAATATTCAATATGAGCTTTATTAATTCTATGCATTTGTGTAGGATTACAAGAGTTGTGTAAATTGTATTGTTGTTTTTGTATTAGATTTTTTAGTATATAAGGAGTTTTGTATTTTTAGTTTATAGGCATTTGTGTAGGATTACAAGAGTTGTGTGAATTTTGTGTAGGATTACAAGAGTTGTGTAAATTGTATTGTTGTTTATGTATTAGACTTTTTAGTATATAATTAAGGAATTTTGTATTTTTAGTTTATAGGCATTTGTGTAGGATTACAAGAGTTGTGTGAATTGTATTGTTGTTTTTGTATTAGACTTTTTAGCATATAAGGAGTTTTTGTATTTTTAGTTTATAGATGGACAAATGACGTAAAAAGATACTGAACTTTTGCCCATTTTTCCATCAAGGTATTATTTTTTATATTTTTTAATTTAAGGACAAAACTTTGTTTTTCTTTTTTAAAAATGGACTTTTGTAGGTTATCAATTTACCGACGGGTCATTGAAACGTAATAATGTAACATTATAAAAAAAATTCATACGAAGGTTATTTAAAAGGTTACGATATCATAAGCAAAAAATAAAAAATAATTATAGTCAGTTTTTTTGATTTTTTGGGATAGGTTGGACCGTTTACGCCTAAAGGCAAAACTTTATCGCATCAAATACATGTATTTGTTTTCTGAAAAATATCAAGGAATCAGGATGTACCTAAAATCAAGTTCATTACTAAATACCATAATAGCATAAACAAAATGAATTTAGTAATAATAACCTATTTTTTATGATGATGTTTTTTTATAACCCTAATTTATTTGATATACACATATACTTGAACTTTGTTTATATGGGCCAATATTTTGGTTTACTAAATTATGTCTTCAATTTTAAGGTTTGTACATGTACCGGAAGAAGAAATCAGGAAGGCTTTTTTTATTGATTGAGAAGTTTTTTTTTCTAATCCCATTATTTGGATGCAAAGCAAGCATCATATTTTATAATTGGAATGAGATTCTCTCAAGTTATTCAATTTGACTAGTCAAGTTCAGAAAATCTTGACTGTTGATTTAAAATCAAGGGTTAACCTTGATTTTATATCAAGGGTCAAAATTGCTCTAACTTAACTTGAGGGGATCTCCACCGTTAATAATTTGTGGTTATATCCTTTAAATTCATGTAAATCTTTGCTACAAAAATATTACAAGTAACCTAAGATTTATGTTTCTAATCTCATGACAGTCTTGGAAGACTCAACGGTATTGCATTTCACTGAAGCACTTCACTGATGCATTTCATTAAAGAATTTACTGATGCACTTCACTGATGCATTTAACTGAAGCACTTCACTGATGCACTTCACTGATGCACTTCACTGATGCAATTCACTGAAGCACTTCACTGATGCATTTCACTGAAGCATTTCACTGATGCATTTCACTGATGCATCTCACTGAAGCACTTTACTGATGCATTTCACTGATGCATTTCACTGAAGCACTTCACTGATGCATTTCACTGAAGCATTTCACTGATGCATTTCACTGAATCACTTCACTGATGCATTCACTGATGCATTTCACTGAAGCACTTCACTGATGCATTTCACTGAAGCACTTCACTGATGCATTTCACTGAAGCACTTCACTGATGCATTTCACTGAAGCACTTCATTGATGCATTTCACTGATGAACTTCATTGATGCATTTCACTGATGCACTTCACTGATGCATTTCACTGATTCATTCACTGATGCATTTCACTGATGCATTTCACTGAAGCACTTCACTGATGCACTTCACTGAAGCACTTCACTGATGCATTTCACTGAAGCACTTCACTGATGCATTTCACTGATGCATTTCACTGAAGCATTTCACTGATGCATTTCACTGAATGCATTTCACTGATGCATTCACTGATGCATTTCACTGAAGCACTTCACTGATGCATTTCACTGAAGCACTTCACTGATGCATTTCACTGAAGCACTTCACTGATGCATTTCACTGAAGCACTTCATTGATGCATTTCACTGATGAATTCACTGATGCACTTCACTGATGCATTTCCTGAAGCACTTCACTGATGCACTTCACTGATGCACTTCACTGATGCACTTCACTGATGCACTTCACTGATGCATTTCCTGAAGCATTTACTGATGCACTTCACTGATGCATTTAACTGAAGCACTTCACTGATGCACTTCACTGATGCATTTCACTGAAGCACTTCACTGATGCATTTCACTGAAGCACTTCACTGATGCATTTCACTGATGCATTTCACTGATGCATTTCACTGAAGCACTTCACTGATGCATTTCACTGAAGCACTTCACTGATGCATTTCACTGAAGCATTTCACTGATGCATTTCACTGAAGCACTTCACTGATGCATTTCACTGAAGCACTTCACTGATGCATTTCATTGAAGCACTTCACTGATGCATTTCACTGAAGCACTTCACTAATACATTTCACTGATGCATTTCACTGAAGCATTTCACTGATGCATTTCACTGAAGCATTTCACTGATGCATTCACTGATGCATTTCACTGAAGCATTTCACTGATGCATTTCACTGAAGCATTTCACTGATGCATTTCACTGAAGCACTTCACTGATGCATTTCACTGAAGCACTTCACTGATGCACTTCACTGATGCATTTCACTGAAGCACTTCACTGATGCATTTCGCTAAAGCATTTCACTGAAGCACTTCACTGATGCATTCACTGATGCATTTCACTGAAGCACTTCACTGATGCATTTCACTGAAGCACTTCACTGATGCATTTCACTGAAGCATTTCACTGATGCATTTCACTGAAGCACTTCACTGATGCATCTCACTGATGCATTTCACTGATGCATTTCGCTGAAGCATTTCACTTATCAATTTACTGATGCACTTCACTGATGCATTTAACTGAAGCACTTCACTGATGCACTTCACTGATGCACTTCACTGATGCAATTCACTGAAGCACTTCACTGATGCACTTCACTGATGCACTTCACTGATGCAATTCACTGATGCACTTCACTGATGCATTTCACTGATGCATTTCACTGAAGCACTTCACTGATGCATTTCACTGAATCATTTCACTGATGCACTTCACTGATGCATTTAACTGAAGCACTTCACTGATGCACTTCACTGATGCAATTCACTGAAGCACTTCACTGATGCATTTCACTGATGCATTTCACTGAAGTACTTCACTGATGCATTTCACTGAAGCACTTCACTGATGCATTTCACTGAAGCACTTCACTGATGCATTTCATTGATGCATTTCATTTATGCATTTCACTGATGCATTTCACTGATGCACTTCACTGATGCATTCACTGAAGCATTCACTGATGCACTTCACTGATGCATTTCACTGAAGCATTTCACTGATGCATTTCACTGAAGCACTTCACTGATGCATCTCACTGATGCATTTCACTGATGCATTTAACTGAAGCACTTCACTGATGCACTTCACTGATGCAATTCACTGAAGCACTTCACTAATACATTTCACTGATGCATTTCACTGAAGCATTTCACTGATGCATCTCACTGAAGCACTTTACTGATGCATTTCACTGATGCATTTCACTGAAGCACTTCACTGAGAATGTCACTGATGCATTTCACTGAAGCATTCACTGATGCATCTCACTGATGCAATTTACTGATGCACTTCACTGATGCATTTCACTGATGCATTTAACTGAAGCACTTCACTGATGCACTTCACTGATGCAATTCACTGAAGCACTTCACTAATACATTTCACTGATGCATTTCACTGAAGCATTTCACTGATGCATTTCACTGAAGCATTTCACTGATGCATTTCACTGATGCATTTCACTGATGCATTTCACTGAAGCACTTCATTGATGCATTCACTGATGCATTCACTGATGCATTTCACTGATGCATTCACTGATGCATTTCACTGAAGCATTCACTGATGCATTTCACTGAAGCACTTCATTGATGCATGTCACTGATGCATTTCACTGAAGCATTTCACTAAAGCATTCACTGATGCATTCACTGAAGCATTCACTGATGCATTTCGTACTGAAGCACTTCACTGATGCATTTCACTGATGCATTTCGCTGAAGCATTTCACTGAAGCACTTTACTGATGCATTTCACTGAATCATTTCACTGAAGCACTTACTGAGCACTTCACTAATATTTCACTGGAGCATTTCACTGATGCACTTCACTGATGCACTTCACTGATGCACTTCACTGAAGCACTTCACTGATGCATTTCGCTGAATCATTTCACTGAAGCACTTCACTGATGCAATTCACTGATGCAATTCACTGATGCATTTCACTGAAGCACTTCACTGAAGCATTTCACTGATGCATTTCACTGAAGCATTTCACTGATGCATCTCACTGATGCATTTCACTGATGCATTTCGCTGAAGCATTTCACTAAAGCACTTCACTGATGTATTTCATTGAAGCACTTCACTGATGCATTTCGCTGAATCATTTCACTGAAGCACTTCACTGATGCAATTCACTGATGCAATTCACTGATGCATTTCACGAAAGCATCTCACTGATGCATTTCACTGATGCATTTCACTGATGCAATTCGCTGAAGCATTTCACTAAAGCACTTCACTGACGCATTTCACTGATGCATCTCACTGATACTCTTCACTGATGCATTTCACTGATGCATTTAACTGAAGCACTTCACTGATGCACTTCACTGATGCAATTCACTGAAGCACTTCACTAATACATTTCACTGATGCATTTCACTGAAGCATTTCACTGATGCATTTCACTGAAGCATTTCACTGATGCATTTCACTGATGCATTCACTGATGCATATTCACTGGAGCATTTCACTAAAGCACTTCACTGATGCATTTCACTGAAGCATTTCACTAAAGCATTCACTGAAGCATTTCACTAAGCACTTCACTGAAGCATTTCACTGAAGCACTTCACTGATGCATTTCACTGATGCATTCACTGATGCATTTCGCTGAATCATTTCACTGAAGCACTTCACTGATGCAATTCACTGATGCAATTCACTGATGCATTTCACTGATGCACTTCACTGATGCATTCACTGATGCATTTCCTGAAGCATTTTCCTGAAGCACTTCACTGATGCACTTCACTGATGCACTTCACTGATGCATTTCCTGAAGCATTTTACTGAAGCATTCACTAAAGCACTTCACTATGCATTCACTGATGCATCTCACTGATACTCTTCACTGATGCATTTCACTGATGCATTTAACTGAAGCACTTCACTGATGCACTTCACTGATGCAATTCACTGAAGCACTTCACTAATACATTTCACTGATGCATTTCACTGAAGCATTTCACTGATGCATTTCACTGAAGCACTTCACTGATGCATTTCACTGATGCATTTCACTGAAGCATTTCACTGAAGCACTTCACTGATGCATGTCACTGATGCATTTCACTGAAGCATTTCACTGATTTATTTCACTGAAGCACTTCACTGATGCAATTCACTGATGCAATTCACTGATGCATTTCACTGAAGCACTTCACTGATGCATTTCACTGATGCATTTCACTGATGCATTTCACTGAAGCATCTCTGATGCATTTCACTGAAGCATTTCACTGATGCATTTCACTGATGCATTTCACTGATGCATTTCACTGAAGCATTTCACTAAAGCACTTCACTGAATGCATTTCACTGAAGCACTTCACTGATGCAATTCACTGATGCAATTCACTGATGCAATTCACTGAAGCACTTCACTGATGCATTTCACTGATGCATTTCACTGAAGCATTTCACTGATGCATTTCACTGAAGCATTTCACTGATGCATCTCACTGATGCATTCACTGAAGCACTTCACTGGTACATTTCATTGATGCATTTCACTGATGATATTCACTGGAGCATTTCACTGAAGCACTTCACTGAAGCATGTCACTGATGCATTTCACTGATGCATTTCACTGAATCATTTCACTGAAGCACTTCACTGATGCAATTCACTGATGCAATTCACTGATGCATTTCACTGAAGCACTTCACTGATGCATTTCACTGATGCATTTCACTGATGTATTTCACTGAAGCACTTCACTGATGCATTTCGCTGAATCATTTCACTGAAGCACTTCACTGATGCAATTCACTGATGCATTTCACTGATGCATTTCACTGAAGCACTCACTGATGCATTTCACTGATGCATTTCGCTGAAGCATTTCACTAAAGCACTTCACTGACGCATTTCACTGATGCAATTCACTGATGCATTTCACTGATGCACTTCACTGATTTATTTAACTGAAGCACTTCACTGATACATTTCACTGATGCATTTCGCTGAAGCATTTCACTGAAGCACTTTACTGATGCATTTCACTGAATCATTTCACTGAAGCACTTCACTGATGCAATTCACTGATGCAATTCACTGATGCATTTCACTGATGATATTCACTGGAGCATTTCACTGATGCATTTCCTGAAGCATTTTCCTGAAGCACTTCACTGATGCACTTCACTGATGCACTTCACTGATGCACTTCACTGATGCATTTCCTGAAGCATTTTACTGAAGCACTTCACTGATGCATCTCACTAATGCACTTCACTGATGCACATCACTGATGCATTTAACTGAAGCACTTCACTGATGCACTTCACTGAAGCACTTCACTGATGCAATTCACTGAAGCACTTCACTGATGCATTTCACTGATGCATTTCACTGAAGCATTTCACTGATGCATTTCACTGAAGCATTTCACTGATGCATTTCACTGAAGCACTTCACTGATGCATCTCACTGATGCATTTCACTGATGCATTTCGCTGAAGCATTTCACTAATACATTTCACTGATGCATTTCACTGAAGCACTTCACTAATACATTTCACTGATGCATTTCACTGATGCATCTTCACTGATACACTTCACTGATGCAATTCACTGAAGCACTTCACTAATACATTTCACTGATGCATTTCACTGAAGCATTTCACTGATGCATTTCACTGAAGCACTTCACTGATGCATTTCACTGAAGCATTTCACTGATGCATTTCACTGATGCATCTCACTGAAGCACTTTACTGATGCATTTCACTGATGCATTTCACTGAAGCACTTCACTGAAGCACTCACTGAATGCATTTCACTGAAGCACTTCACTAATACATTTCACTGATACACTTCACTGATGCAATTCACTGAAGCACTTCACTAATACATTTCACTGATTTATTTCACTGAAGCACTTCACTGATACATTTCACTGATGCATTTCGCTGAAGCATTTCACTGAAGCACTTTACTGATGCATTTCACTGAATCATTTCACTGAAGCACTTCACTGATGCAATTCACTGATGCATTTCACTGATGCATTTCACTGAAGCACTTCACTGATGCATCTCACTGATGCATTTCACTGATGCATTTCACTGATGCAATTCACTGAAGCACTTCACTAATACATTTCACTGATGCATTTCACTGAAGCATTTCACTGAGCATTTCACTGATGCATTTCACTGAAGCATTTCACTGATGCACTTCACTGATGCATTTCACTGAAGCACTTCACTAATGCATTTCACTGAAGCACTTCACTAATGCATTTCACTGATGCATTTCACTGAGCATTTAACTGAAGCACTTCACTGATGCACTTCACTGAAGCACTTCACTGATGCAATTCACTGAAGCACTTCACTAATACATTTCACTGATGCATTTCACTGAAGCATTTCACTGAAGCATTTCACTGAAGCATTTCACTGATACATTTTGCTGAAGCACTTCACTGATGCATTTCACTGATGCATCACTAACCAATAGGTAATCAAGCAATTTCTACACATATATACATGTCTTTTTCAAGAATAGAACTTATATAAATTAAAAAACGACCACAAATTTTATTTAGACATTTCATCGAGCACTTTATATGCATCACCAAAAATTTTATTTCTTTATATTATTAATCACCTAAATCACAAATATGGAGGTGGAACTCACGAATTGTAACAATCACAGCCTCTTTTTAAACAAAAATCCACTCCAAAAATCACAAATAAACTGCCTATAATTAGATAAAAAAGAAAAATTTGAGAAAATAAGAACACTTTTGAAAAAAGAAAAACCTTTTGAATATTACATTTTCATCATCATCTTCATCTGCTGCTGAATAATATGATTTTCGGATCCAAATTCTCGGCTATTTTTAATCTGCTTATTATTACAAGTCCACAATAATAAATCTGAATATATCAAGAAAAAGAAGAGAGAAAGATTTTATTCAAATCTAATTTTGAATCTTGATTCTGGAGTTGTATGGAGGAAATAAGATAGATCTAGATCTGTGTATCACAGCTCTTTCTCTCTCCATTCTCGCTCCCCTCATCTCTCTTTTCATTTTCAAATTTAAAAGGCTCGCCCATTGAAAAAGAAGTATATGTCCCACCCAAAAAACCCTCCTTCACACACTCTTACACCTCACAATACACACAAATTTCATCATCGTGATGTCATACTTCCAATGTGGCAACCTTCTTAGCTTGACATGTCACAAAAGTGACATCACCTGCTATGTCTCCTTTAGTATGAAAAGGGAGATATATATTTCTACTAGTCTTCAGACCCGTCCAATGGACGGATAGTCTCAAAATATATATATTAAAGTGTGAGTCCCAAATATAGATGGTTAAAACCCGACTGGCAAGTAATTTTAACTGGAAGTTGACCAGTTCATAATACGATCCAGATATGGATAAACAATAAGGTAAAGGTACTGAAAGTAAATGCAAGAAACAATAAGTGCTGAAACTATATAAATAATATGTATATTTCAAGTATGTAGCATTGAGACACGATGTACTTTTTCAATGTATTTGATTTATTGATATAAACAAATACAAAGGTTGTTGCGGAACAAAGATAAACACCCAAGTATAAATATCTAAACAACCTAGAAATACAAGTGATCTAATAACTTGGAAATACTCGTAAGGATTACTTAGAGTATATCTCACAAGTTGCAATGCTAAAGTTTCAAGCCTTTTGCAAGTTGTGAGAAGCCTTTATATTTATAGGCAAGGTTCATGCTGATGTGGACCAGGCCGTACAAATATGGTTGGGAGCATTTAAGGAATTAAAGTCAATTCCTTAACATACGTACTTTTAAGGTTTAAGTGTGAAAGTTATTGATGTGACGTTTCACACTTTATTCCCAACCTTTTACTCAACCTTGTACTTGTTAATAGTTAAAGCTATTAACTGGTTAAAGGTTAGTAAAGTAAAAAGGTTTCCTCGTAATCAGTGTAAAGTGTTGTAAGTACTTTACACTGAGATGCTTCAGTTTTCGATCAGGTAGAATCAACTTCTGAGCTCCACATCTGAGCTGATTCTCTTTCTTCAGATTTCAGTCTTTGACTTCATCTGAATGGTATTCTGATACGTTGATCTGAACTGAAGTGAAGCTTCAGTGAACTAATTCTGAACGGCTTCAAAATTCTGTACAAGTATTCTTCACTGAGCTTCAGCTATTTCTGAACAAATTATACTTGGTCGATTTTCGACCTAACACAAAGGTAAATATCAAAATAATAATTAACAAAACAGGTGAAAAATAACAAAACATGAACAAAACAAATTTAAAGAATAAACCCTTTTGTAGTAGAAGAAGAAGCCATAATCAAACTACAATTAATAACAAACTAAATTAAAAGAGATAAAAATTATGAGTTCCAATAATATAACAATTCAATATCAAATAATAAACAAACACGAACAAAATACCAAAAATAAAGTTAAAGTGATATAAAAAAAACCGTATGTTTTTTTGTTCAGAAATTTACTGAACTTGGTTTGTTTATTAAAGATAGGAACGAGGGGAATAATATATAATAATTTAGGTTGTATATATAATAATTTATTGGGAGAGTTTTAAGGATATTATATATCTTTAAAATTTAAAAAGATTTGTTTTGATAGAAAAAGATTTATGATAGAGTTTTAAATATAATTATCTATTTAATAAACAAATAAAAATAAAAAAAAATCTAGAAAAAAGGAGAAAGCTCTAGAGTAATTAGGAGAGAGGTTTAAGCTCAAAAAGGCTTTAAGAGTGTCAAGTGTACCCCCAATATCCTCTTTTAGTTATAAGATAGACATTACCGTCTTCGAGAAGATAAAAGAATTCTCGGGCTTGTCTCGAGAAACAAAATGGGTCCTAAAATATTAGGGGTTGTTTGGTTGGTGAAATCCCTTGGAATTTTAAGAAATTGGAATTCAAATTCCATGCTTTACTATGTTTGGGTGGGAAAAGACAAGGAACTGGAATCTAAAATTTTCCTTCAAATTTCATGAAATGCTGAATTTTGAAATTCCATCACGAATATGATGGAATTTAACTTTTGACCAAAAAAAAACCCTCATTTACCATTAAACTCTTTCTTCTTATCATCTTTTCCATATGTATCTTCTTCACTTCTTTTCTTTTCCATACCATCTTCTACGCAAGCTACATAAACAATAATCTATTTTTTCCTTTATCTACAAAACATTTTCTCATATCAATGTTTTTCCCTCTGATTAAATGTTATTTAAACAAATCTCTCATCACCATTTTCTTGTCATCATACAGTCAGATCCAGCGATCAGATATTCAGATCCTTCGAGTGTGGATGGTTTCATTTAATTAGTAAGAGTATATTTTTTATTCTTATGGTTTGATTAATTGGTAATTAATTAATATATATAACAATTCACAAAAGTTATCATCTTTTCCATATGTATCTTCTTCACTTCTTTTCTTTTCCATACCATCTTCTACGCAAGCTACATAAACAATAATCTATTTTTTCCTTTATCTACAAAACATTTTCTCATATCAATGTTTTTCCCTCTGATTAAATGTTATTTAAACAAATCTCTCATCACCATTTTCTTGTCATCATACAGTCAGATCCAGCGATCAGATATTCAGATCCTTCGAGTGTGGATGGTTTCATTTAATTAGTAAGAGTATATTTTTTATTCTTATGGTTTGATTAATTGGTAATTAATTAATATATATAACAATTCACATATATATATATATATATATATATATATATATATATATATATATATATATATATATATATATATATATATATATATATATATATATATATATATATATATATATATATATATATATATATCACTCTATATATATATATATATATATATATATATATATATATATATATATATATAACATTTAAAGTATTTCTTATCTACAGGGAAGTTTTAAGGTTTTAGATTTCTACCACTAAACTTTCTTTGAGTTTACATATTGGCCCCTCAAATACATATCACTAACAATGTTCATTTCTATACAATTTCTTATGCATCATGTACAACTTCTAATGCATACATAAATACACAAATACATAAACAATAATCTATTTTTTCCTTTATCTACAAAACATTTTCTCATATCAATGTTTTTCCCTCTGATTAAATGTTATTTAAACAAATCTCTCATCACCATTTTCTTGTCATCATACAGTCAGATCCAGCGATCAGATATTCAGATCCTTCGAGTGTGGATGGTTTCATTTAATTAGTAAGAGTATATTTTTTATTCTTATGGTTTGATTAATTGGTAATTAATTAATATATATAACAATTCACATATTATTATATATATGTAACCAAATACGAGTGTTTATATTCACGCAAAAGATATATATATATATATATAGTGATATATATATATATATATATATATATATATATATAACATTTAAAGTATTTCTTATCTACAGGGAAGTTTTAAGGTTTTAGATTTCTACCACTAAACTTTCTTTGAGTTTACATATTGGCCCCTCAAATACATATCACTAACAATGTTCATTTCTATACAATTTCTTATGCATCATGTACAACTTCTAATGCATACATAATACGCAAGCTACATAAACAATAATCTATTTTTTCCTTTATCTACAAAACATTTTCTCATATCAATGTTTTTCCCTCTGATTAAATGTTATTTAAACAAATCTCTCATCACCATTTTCTTGTCATCATACAGTCAGATCCAGCGATCAGATATTCAGATCCTTCGAGTGTGGATGGTTTCATTTAATTAGTAAGAGTATATTTTTTATTCTTATGGTTTGATTAATTGGTAATTAATTAATATATATATATATATTACAAGATATATATATATATATATAGTGATATATATATATATATATATATATATATATATATAACATTTAAAGTATTTCTTATCTACAGGGAAGTTTTAAGGTTTTAGATTTCTACCACTAAACTTTCTTTGAGTTTACATATTGGCCCCTCAAATACATATCACTAACAATGTTGATTTCTGTACAATTTCTTATGCAACATGAACAACTTCTAATGCATACATACATACACAAACTACATAAACAACAGAATCTTGATTAGCCATTGCCGGCGGCAACACCCAAAAAGCTACAGCCACCGGAAGAGTCGCCGTTTCCATTCCTCCATTCTCTTGCCACCGTAAAATCATAAACAAACTATAATAAAAAAATAAGGTATAGTCCTAATTTTTTCACTTCATTTTCTTTGTTTTTTACTTTTTTTGAAGCACTTGATACAACTCTTATAAAATACACTTTGCATCAAAGGTACCAATAAAAATCATAAAAAGACTCATTGATAGCATCATCATCATCATGAATATCCAAATATATATAAAAAAAAAGATGAAGTTTATTATATAGCAACTCACGCGAGTACGCGACTCATTGTCTTCACAAGTGGGTTCATCAAGTCCGGTTGTTGTGGCTGCGGTTGTTAACGACATCGGTTGTTAATATTCTTCTTCTATCGTTGACAACTTGACATAATTGAGAAAATCTTTAATTTGATAGCTAATGTCATGATTCTTGAGTTTGGGAATTTTTTATTGTTAGGAGGTGTATGTGTATTTCGTTTGGAAGATTGCTTCATAGTTAGCTGGGTAGGTTTCTTATTTAAGGGAGTGTGTCAAACATAGAGAAGGATGCTCCGCCACGTACACTTTTCTATGATTACTTCTGCCTTTTTTTTATTGCCTTATATCTAGACTTGGCCATAAGTCGGTTCTTGACCGATCCGGTCAGGGACCGGAACCGGAACCGGTTCTGGTCAACAAACGTGGGATCGGTTTTGACTAGAACCGGAACCGGTTCGGAACCGATTCGTGAGGGAAAAACCCGAACCGATGGAACCGAAAATATAGGTTCCAAATCTGTTCGGTTCCAAACCGGTTCCATAATCGGTTCCAAATTATCTTTTTTTTCGGCCACTTGATTGCTAATGACTCGAGATTAAGACCCAAGATACCTTCCAAATAATAATATCTAGTGAATTGACACAAAAAACTCCAAGCTATTTCACAAAAAACACTTGAAATTAAGTGAAAACTCACTAATAATTCACTATAATTCATTTAACGGCCACTTTTTAACTACGTAAATCGTTTTTTGGCCATTTGATTTCTAATGGCTCGAGACTAAGACCCAAGATGCCTTCCAAATGATAATATCTAGTTAATTGACACAAAAAACTACAAGTTATTTCTCAAAAAACACTTGAAATAAGTGAAAACTCACTAATTATTCATTTAACGGCCATTAAGGCCATTTTTTTCATCGTAAATCGATTTTGGGCCACTTGATTGCTAATACACCGAGCCTTAAGACCCAAGATACCTTACAATTGATAATATCTAGTGAATTGACACAAAAAACACCAAGTTATTTAAAAAAAAACACTTAGAATTAAGTGAAAACTCACTAATAATTCACTATAATTCATTTATGTAAATCGATTTTGGGCCACTTGATTGCTAATGGCTCGAGACTAAGACCCAAGATACCTTCCAAAATGATAAGATCTAGTGAATTGACACAAAAAACTCCAAGTTATTTCACAAAAACACTTGAAATAAGTGAAAACTCACTAATAATTCATTTAACGGCCGTTAAGGCCACTTTTTTTCATCGTAAATCGATTTTGGGCCACTTGATTGCTAATACACCGAGACTTAAGACCCAAGATACCTTCCAAATGATAATATCTAGTGAATTGACACAAAAAACTCCAAGTTATTTCACAAAAAACACTTGAAATTAAGTGAAAACTCACTAATAATTCACTAAAAATGTTAAAAATGCATACTTTTATTATAGATCATCTTGCTATCCTTTTTTCACGCTCTTTTTTCTAATTCATTGTTTTACCATTCTTTTGGTTGTGACATAGGATGTATACTCCAATCAGTGATGTCAAAGTAAATGGTACTGTGATGTTATGAATGAAAGTTGCAACAATAATTTGGAAAATTATGGGCCCTTGGATGGAGTGGCCCCGGCTCCTTTGCACCCCTCCAAAACCGGCCCTGAAGATAGATTACATACTGTAAAATTTAGTGTTGTATACAACTTAACTTAGTGCCCAATAGCTATTCATACTGCATATATAGGTGACTCTTGATAGGATTGGAAAACACTCCCCGATATATATACAACTAATTTACAATTTTATATTAAAAATTCCAAACAAGAAACAATTATAATACCAACATTTTCATGAATACATAATAAAAACCAATCAAAATAACACTAGTAGACAATTAAACAGGTTGACAAGTCAACGAGATTAAGAAAATTAGTACTCGTATATTATAGCATGTAATAAACTTCAATAAGATAGCAAATTAACGTCCTAGATATCGTCACCGGTAAGGAGGTAAATACTTTATTGGAAAATTAAAGTTTAATTGGAACGGCCATTAGGGGTACGTTTCTAGGACATGTAAGCCCAAACTTCTCTTCCATATCCATATCTTCTACTCTCATATTTCCTTCAAGCTTCCAATCAAATTTCTGAATGAGAGAACCCAACATTATATGTAACATCCTATGAGCAACATTCAATCCTGGACACATTCTTCTCCCGCTACCAAATGGAATGAGCTCAAAATTTTGTCCTCTATAGTCTATCTCGACATCCAAAAACCTCTCTGGCATAAATGTTTCCGGGTCTGACCAAATGTTTGGATCTCGTCCAATCGCCCAAACATTACAAAGAATACGAGCATTTTTAGGCACAAAAAAACCTCCAACTTCTACGTCATGTATGGCTTCGTGAGGGAGAAGAAAGGGAGTGGGAGGATATAATCGGAGAGTTTCTTTTATTATTGCTTGTAAGTAAGGGAGTTGAGAGATATCCTTTTCTTGTATAAGTTTGTTGCTGCGTTGCATAAGTTTTGTAATCTCTAACCGAGCTCTCTCTGTCTTTTCCGGGTTACGTATGAAATAAATCCTGCAATAATGTATGAAATGATCATATTGTATAATTCAAACTTCTATAAACACAACTTTAGTCTGACTAATATATGCCGATGTATTAACTTACCACCAATAAATGCCTTAGGTCATTTCGACTAAATTTAGATTCATCATTTAAGTCGATAAGATTGAGGAGCATATCCAAAACATCTATTTTTGTTGATTTAACAGCTTGATTCGATGATGAACTTGAACTAGTTCTAGTTTCCAACCGTTGATCGATGATCTCATCAAAAATACCAAATAACTTATTAGCGTAAACTTGTCCTTGCCGTGTTAAGCCTTGTGGATCCAAGGGTCTAAGTATTGGAAAAAAGTCTACCAAGTTCGGCTTCCCACGAATTTCCATCACACCCCAAATCGCGTCCTTAAACTCTTGAGATTCCGTAGAAACATATTGACATAAATCCTTAGAGAAGATCATGTTGGATAAACTGTTGATAGATGTGGTAAAAGCAGCTGCACCTACGTTTACAGCTTTTTCATTTATACAACATTGACTAACATGATCAAGAAGTTCATGCACCTACAACCAAATCAGATATTTATTCAGCAATTGGCTCAATTTGACGTTATTATTACATATTTAAAATTAATTAATATCTATATAGTAGGCTAACCCATCTGATAGAAACTTATGTCTGTCCAAACCTCTGCAGAGGCATACTTTTAAGAGTAAGATAAATTTAGCATAATATTTAACCGTTAAATGCTATCTGCACTATTATATGGCTACACGTTTTTTTTGTGTGCTTAATTTGTATCTACAAAGCAAGGTTCAATTCCAGCAAAGGGACATGTGTTTTCAAGCTAAAAATTCATTGTAGTAAACATTTTCAAGCAAGGTTCATATGTACCTTTTCCATACGTATATATATGTTGGGTACCATCTAGACATTGTCTAGAAAACAAATATTTTCTAGTTATTTTCCTTAGTCTTCGCCATTGTTCTCCTGCCGGCAGCCAAGCTATAGAGATTTTATGGTGGTCCATTAACCGGGCAGTGTCTGGGATGGATCGGTTAGAAAATAAGAGGTCATTTGTGTGAAATAACTCTTTAGCGACATCAGGTGACGAAACAACTATGGTTGTTTTACATCCAAACTTAAGTGACATTAACGGACCATAACATTTGGAGAGTGTGGCAAGTGAACGATGGGGTTTGTTGCTTAGCTGTAACACGTTTCCAATGACCGGAAAAGGGTAAGGACCTGGTGGAAGCCGAGAGTTACGACGGCCGGAGATGGTGTACACATAAATAGATATCAGAAAGAGAGATAGCAACAATATGAAGCTTGGATAATCCATAGAGGTAGTGTGTGGTTGTGGGTGGATTGGAGGTTCCGTAACGACAAGATCTTTTCCCCAAATAAGACCCGGGATGTTGTTCTCTTCGACTCTATTGTTGTCCATTCGTTTTTATGGTACCATAATAGGAGTAGGAAACATAAGATTTGTTGGGATGGGTGGCTTAAAAACCCTCTCCCCTTTATGTAATTTTGTGCCCGGTTGAATCCTTTTCAACCGGTTCATGTTAATAATATTCATCTGCTGTTCAAAAAAAAAATAAAAAAATAAGCTTCATTCTAGATATATATATGTACAAATATCCAACTAATATTGTACTAACGTATTGTATGGTCTTGATGTCGGCGGTTCGTCTATATACAGTAGGTATGGCGTCTCCCTTACACTATGCAGAGTAGCCCGTTACGGGGCATTCTCACGCCCAAAAGTGCACCGGAACACCCCTGGACACCCCCCTTCCCGACCTTAAAATTGCCTTGCCCGTTCCATTAATTTGGAACGGGTATTCCCTTCCATATATCCACGTGTCGCTTATTTAATGGGTGGGGGCATTTCCTTAATGCCTCCACTCCCTATAGTCTTACTCTCCTAACGTTAAGCTAAGAATTCGATTCTTTAAATCCTTTTCATCTTTATTCATTATATGATAAAAATCCTATATAAAAATTAATTTAATAAAAACGTTATATGATAAAAATTCTATACAAAAATCTTTATAACCAAATTTTATTCATTATATGATAAAAATCCTATATAAAAATATAATTTAATAAAAAAGTATTACATTAAAAAAGATAATTTTATTGTTAAAAATTAAAAATCAATTTTAATGATAAAAAATGATGTAAAATATAAAAATGTTAGTTTCCATAAGTTATATGATAAAAATCCTATATAAAAATATAATTTAATAAAAAGTATTACATTAAAAAAGAAAGTTTTATTGTAAAAACATTAAAAATTAATTTCAAAGATAAAAAATGATGTAAAATATAAAAATTGAATTTAATAAAAACGTTATATGATAAAAATTCTATACAAAAATCCTTAAAACCAAATTTTATTCGTTATATGATAAAAATTCTATACAAAAATCCTTAAAACCAAATTTTATTCATTATATGATAAAAATCCTATATAAAAATATAATTTAATAAAAAAGTTATATGATAAAAATCCTATATAAACATTGATTTAATAAAAAACGTTATATGATAAAAATCCTATACAAAAATCCTTAAAACCAAATTTTATTCATTATATGATAAAAATCCTATATAAAAATATAATTTAATAAAAAACGTTATATGATAAAAATTCTATACAAAAATCCTTAAAACCAAATTTTATTCATTATATGATAAAAATCCTATATAAAAATATAATTTAATAAAAAAGTTATATGATAAAAATTCTATACAAAAATCCTTAAAACCAAATTTTATTCATTATATGATAAAAATCCTATATAAAAATATAATTTAATAAAAAAGTTATATGATAAAAATCTATACAAAAATCCTTAAAACCAAATTTTATTCGTTATATGATAAATTATAAATATTTCTAATTTGATATAACTAGATTATTACCCGCGTAATACGCGAGAAACATATATAATAAATGACATGTTAAATTTTTATAATATCATAAGTTGACAAATATATAACCAGTAAGAATTAAACCACTAAAAAACATGAAGTTACATTAGTGGTCGTTTAAATTCCGGTTAACATTGACCAGACAGTTAAAAATGGATACATCATCTATTAGAGGTCTCGCTAAGTAAGATTTTCGTTTCTTTGGACGTCTTCCATTCATCCGGATATGTCTGCATTGTCATTGTACTTGTGCTTTAAAGTTTTGCTCGAATAATTTAGTTATACACTAAAATTACTAAGCAATTTAATTATCAATTTATATATCGCATGTTGTGTTAATCTAAGTTAAAATTATGCATAATATCATTGCAATTTTCATACAATTATTTTTCTGATATATAATTGTGATAGCTTACTATAGACTCCATATTTGTTTTTTAGTTTTTTATTAAGAAGGCCGGTTTGACATCCGGTCCGGTTTTCAAAACATTGATTTAATAAAAACGTTATATGATAAAAATCCTATACAAAAATCCTTATAACCAAATTTTATTCATTATATGATAAAAATCCTATATAAAAATATAATTTAATAAAAAAGTTATATGATAAAAATCCTATATAAAAATATAATTTAATAAAAAAGTATTACATTAAAAAAGAAATTTTATTGTATTAAAAATTAATTTTAAAGATAAAAAATGATGTAAAATATAAAAATATTAGTTTCCATAATTATATCATTAAAAACATTAATTATTAATGTCTACAAACTTAAATAAGGAAATAATAATAATTTAAATTTATTAAAATAAAATTAAATCTAAAAAGTTAAATAAGGTATATGACATCATCATTTGATCTAATGGCTCTAATTAAGGGTGATACTAGGGATACACTGTCCACTGTTCATATAAACACATCCCAAACGCCACGTTTTACGTAAAACACCACGTTTTATATAAAACGCCGCGTTTGGCCGGTGTGTAGATAGTAAAACCCTTAAGGAGAATTACACGTGGTCTGACACACATGTCAGGGAATGACAGGTGTCATTCCCCCGTTTTAGGTACCGTTTTACATAAAACGCTACGTATTAGGTTAAAATCCAAAACTGCCCATTTTACGTCATACGTGTATATCTCAGTACCGTTTTGTAAACAGAAATGGAGCGTTTTAGACAAAACAGTCAGTACTAGTACCATACTTAGCATCATATTTTAAAAGCCACGTTTTATATAAAACGCAAGTATTAGGTTAAAATCCAAAACTGCCCATTTTACGTCATACGTGTATATCCAGTACCGTTTTGTAAACAGAAACGGAGCGTTTTAGACAAAACGGTCAGTATTTGCTCAAGTACCATACTTAGCATCATATTTTAAAGGCCACGTTTTATATAAAACGCCGCGTTTGGCCGGTGTTGGATAGTAAAAGCTATAAGGAGAATTACACGTGGTCTGACACACATGTTACCGTTTTACATAAAACGCTACGTATTAGGTTAAAATCCAAAACTGCCCATTTTACGTCATACGTGTATATTCCAGTACCGTTTTGTAAACAGAAACGGAGCGTTTTAGACAAAACGGTCAGTATTTGCTCAAGTACCATACTTAGCATCATATTTTAAAGGCCACGTTTTATATAAAACGCCGCGTTTGGCCGGTGTTGGATAGTAAAATCTATAAGGAGAATTACACGTGGTCTGACACACATGTTACCGTTTTACATAAACGCTACGTATTAGGTTAAAATCCAAAACTGCCCATTTTACGTCATACGTGTATATTCCAGTACCGTTTTGTAAACAGAAACGGAGCGTTTTAGACAAAACGGTCAGTATTTGCTCAAGTACCATACTTAGCATCATATTTTAAAGGCCACGTTTTATATAAAACGCCGCGTTTGGCCGGTGTTGGATAGTAAAATCTATAAGGAGAATTACACGTGGTCTGACACACATGTTACCGTTTTACATAAACGCTACGTATTAGGTTAAAATCCAAAACTGCCCATTTTACGTCATACGTGTATATTCCAGTACCGTTTTGTAAACAGAAACGGAGCGTTTTAGACAAAACGGTCAGTATTTGCTCAAGTACCATACTTAGCATCATATTTTAAAGGCCACGTTTTATATAAAACGCCGCGTTTGGCCGGTGTTGGATAGTAAAAGCTATAAGGAGAATTACACGTGGTCTGACACACATGTTACCGTTTTACATAAACGCTACGTATTAGGTTAAAATCCAAAACTGCCCATTTTACGTTATACGTGTATATTCCAGTACCGTTTTGTAAACAGAAATGGAGCGTTTTAGAAAAAACGAGAAGTATGGTACTTGAGCAAATACTGACCGTTTTGTCTAAAACGCTCCGTTTTTGTTTACAAAACGGTCAGTATTTGCTCAAGTACCATACTTCGCATCACATTTTAAACGGCACAAATTACTGTATATGTTGGACCGTTTTGTACAAAACGGAGCCGTTTTCTTATGGTTAATGCAAATGTTTTTTGAAATTTGTATAAAGTTTGCAATTACAATATAGACAGTGAGTTATTAGTTTTTAATCAAGTGAGCATTTTCTAAATGTATAGGTTTGGACTAACTTTTTACTCGAAAATGTATAGGTTTGGAAAATAGACAAAGTTATTTGAACCGCAAATACTTGGGGTTTTTAGTTTATGAAATCAACTAACAATTGTTTGTATTTTATGGAATTATGTTACTAGGTTTATGAAAGCTCGAAATTTTGTGTAAAACGTGGAGGTCACTATTAACAACTTCTTCCCAACTTCTTTCACTGTAAAAAAAATACTTCTATATTCACGACTTGTCTCAAACAAGAGAAAGAAACAAGTATCCTATTTTTTATAGATATTCACGATATGTTCCCTATGGTAACTGAGTTCATGAATTATGGCCAACAAACAGTACGAGCCGCAAGGTATATTGGTCAAGGTTTCATGATTACCTTATCACACGCGAATCGTTTACCTGTAACTATTCAATACCCCTACGAAAAATTGATCACGTCCGAGCGTTTCCGTGGCCGAATCCACTTTGAATTTGATAAATGCATTGCTTGTGAAGTATGTGTTCGCGTATGTCCTATAGATCTACCTGTTGTTGATTGGAAATTGGAAACTGATATTAGAAAGAAACGATTGCTTAATTATAGTATTGATAACTGTCCCTATAAGTACATGGATAGAGTTTCTGAACTTCTCATTGCAATTCATTGTGCCACCGGAATATGGCTTACTTAATCATATTATTGTATCCCCCTCACACTCTTTGCTTTTTAAAACCATTCAACAAATAATCATGCATTCGGATGACGTGACTCAACATCAACAATACGGCAGCCATTTTACTTGATGCACATGTGTCGGGTAAAACGGCTACGTGGAAAATCTCTTTGCTTTGTCCGAATATGTGGGGCTAAAAGACAAAATATGTTTTTTTTCCCACTATGAGTTAATCAAAGAGATAGCAATAGCGGTTGGTGGGTGTAGTTTCATGGTGTATATTTAGCCATTATTTATAGTCATTTTGATATTTGCTGATGTTTGAGATAATATATAAGAAAAAATGATTGTGGTGTAGATGTAACCAATATTTATAGTCATTTTCATATATGTATGAAAATTTAGTGTGAAAATCGGGAAATTTGTAGGTAAATCATAAAATTTATATGAATAAAACAGAAATATTATATAAAATATATAGCAAATAGTTTTTCAGTTGCAACGTATGATATACAACACAGTGTTTTATGCACGGAAGTTAAAACCTGAATGTTTTGTACACAGTTTTAAAACCTGAATGTTTGTCAGCGCACGTTTACATACAACGTTTTAGTTCAAACGAAGAGTTTTATGTACAGAAGTTAGTGGGTGACAGGCTAACATTCACACGGTTGCATGCATGGATACACTGTGTTAGATAAGATCTGTATGATTGTCATCTCATTTGTCATTTACCAGCTACGTTTTATCTAAAACGTAGCATTTTGGTGTCCTCCCAACATAGTGGGTGAAACATTGATTGGATAGATGTTCTGTCAGAGAATATCCACAAGTGTTGCCCCGGATTTGTCGTTTACCAGTGACGTTTTACCTTAAACGTCGCTTACTCGAGTCCTCCCAATAAAGTGATCAGGATAGTGGGTGTCCTCACAAAAATGAATACATTTTATAAAATCCAAATACAAAAAATAGTTTTAAAGTTGGTAGCGTATTACATAAAACGGGATGTTTTATGTACATAAGTTAGTGGGTGACAGACTGACATTCACACAGTTGCATGCATGGATAGACTGTGTCAGATAAGATCTGCATGATCGTCATCGCATTTGTCGTTTACCAGCTACGTTTTATCTAAAACGTAGCATTTTGGTGTCCTCCCAACATAGTGGGTGAAACATTGATTGGATAGATGTTCTGTCAGAGAATATCCACAAATTTTGGCCCAGATTTGTCGTTTACCAGTGACGTTTTACCTTAAACGTCGCTTACTCAAGTCCTCCCAATAAAGTGACCAGGATAGTGGGTGTCCTCACAAAAATGAATACATTTTATAAAATCCAAATACAAAAAATAATTTTAAAGTTGGTAGCGTATTACATAAAACGGGATGTTTTATGTACATAAGTTAGTGGGTGACAGACTGACATTCACACAGTTGCATGCATGGATAGACTGTGTCAGATAAGATCTGCATGATCGTCATCGCATTTGTCGTTTACCAGCTACGTTTTATCTTAAACGTCGCTTACTCGAGTCCTCCCAATAAAGTGATCAGGATAGTGGGTGTCCTCACAAAAATGAATACATTTTATAAAATCCAAATACAAAAAATAGTTTTAAAGTTGGTAGCGTATTACATAAAACGGGATGTTTTATGTACATAAGTTAGTGGGTGACAGACTGACATTCACACAGTTGCATGCATGGATAGACTGTGTCAGATAAGATCTGCATGATCGTCATCGCATTTGTCGTTTACCAGCTACGTTTTATCTAAAACGTAGCATTTTGGTGTCCTCCCAACATAGTGGGTGAGATGTTCTGTCAGAGAATATCCACAAATTTTGGCCCAGATTTGTCGTTTACCAGTGACGTTTTACCTTAAACGTCGCTTACTCAAGTCCTCCCAATAAAGTGACCAGGATAGTGGGTGTCCTCACAAAAATGAATACATTTTATAAAATCCAAATACAAAAAAAAGTTTTAAAGTTGGTAGCGTATTACATAAAACGGGATGTTTTATGTACATAAGTTAGTGGGTGACAGACTGACATTCACACAGTTGCATGCATGGATAGACTGTGTCAGATAAGATCTGCATGATCGTCATCGCATTTGTCGTTTACCAGTGACGTTTTACCTTAAACGTCGCTTACTCGAGTCCTCCCAATAAAGTGATCAGGATAGTGGGTGTCCTCACAAAAATGAATACATTTTATAAAATCCAAATACAAAAAATAAGTTTTAAAGTTGGTAGCGTATTACATAAAACGGGATGTTTTATGTACATAAGTTAGTGGGTGACAGACTGACATTCACACAGTTGCATGCATGGATAGACTGTGTCAGATAAGATCTGCATGATCGTCATCGCATTTGTCGTTTACCAGTGACGTTTTACCTTAAACGTCGCTTACTCGAGTCCTCCCAATAAAGTGATCAGGATAGTGGGTGTCCTCACAAAAATGAATACATTTTATAAAATCCAAATACAAAAAATAGTTTTAAAGTTGGTAGCGTATTACATAAAACGGGATGTTTTATGTACATAAGTTAGTGGGTGACAGACTGACATTCACACAGTTGCATGCATGGATAGACTGTGTCAGATAAGATCTGCATGATCGTCATCGCATTTGTCGTTTACCAGCTACGTTTTATCTAAAACGTAGCATTTTGGTGTCCTTCCAACATAGTGGGTGAGATGTTCCGTTAGAGAATATCCACAAGTGTCGGCCCTAGATTATCCGAGTTTTATGTAAAACGGACTTTATATCATGACTATAAGTACATACCTTCTATTTATAAAATTTCCAGTGCCAAAAGTTGTACCCACCCAAAATGGCAGACAGCTTGTGGAGGGCCCTTTGTGGATTGAAAACTTCTGTCTTACATAGAACATTGGTACTCAAAATGTGGTGTAAATAATTTTCATTGTACATTCATCATTTTCTGAAACAACTCAAACACTCGACTTGTCTGCCAGCTTTGCTTTCCCATTTTGTAAAATGATAATAAGGCATATGTTTGCACCTGCATTTCAATACATGAAACTACCGTATAATCAGATAACGTGACTCAACATCATTTGTAAAAGGTACTCGTCATACAATAGCGGCCGACAATGAGTCAGCATGGCGCCACTTTTAGCAAGTAAATGTCGCCGCTGCTACTCCATACCGTGCCAATCTCGGCGACACCTTTTTTATTTATATTATTTTTTACTTTGTAGATTTTGGCGTGTATCGTTTACCCTGATCGTGTGACGATGTTCGGGCTGAATCACATGTCCTTTTTCCATTATATGTATTGTGGTTTTTATATGTACACACTTTTCTTATCAACGACCGTTACAAGGTGGTACATGATATAGTTAAATGTGTCAATGAAAGAGATAGTTAAATGTGTTTGTGCATGTAGTTTCATGGTGTATATTTAGCCTATATTTATGTAGATTTTGATATTTCGTGATTTTTTAGATAATATATAAGAAAAGTCTTTTTGGATGTAAATGTAACAAATCATTTATAATCACTTTGATATATGTCCCGTATTAGTTAGTTAATAGTTTGAGTAAACATTATTTGTCATATATGTACGAGAAATATAGCGTGAAAGTTGGGTTTTTTATGTAACTCATAAAATTAGATGAATTAAACAGAAAAATATAGTAAATAGTTTTAAACAAATGTTCCGTTTAACTTAAAATGGAGAGTCTTAGGGAAAATTTGTCATTTTATATAAAACGTTGCCTTACCAGCACATGCAAATGGACAGAGTGACTATAAATAGATGAGTTTGATTGTTTACTTTAGCATGTAACATACTTCTAGACTTAAAATGAAGGAGAATTTCACTAAACATATACATCACGCAATAGTTACAGTTTTACACTCGAATGTGGTAGAATTTTCAAAATATCGGATAGGGTGACTCACCATCAAGAGGAGAATACAAAAGTGGAAAAAGAAAGTCCAAATTGTGGATTTCTATTTCCTATATCCTTTCCTTTGTATATGTTGATTGATTTATACTATGTAGGATTTGGATAGTATTGCTGTTTTTTTACCATTGGTTGAACGATTTTAAAGATTATTTGGTATAATATTCTTGATGTTTAGTATAATAATGTAAATTGAAAGTTTTAGTTATAATAATATTGGAAATCCGATATTTGGTATGAATGAAATTGTATATCCTCAAATTCATGTTTTATTCAATAAAGATGGCTGGCGGAAAATCATTTTAGTATATGTTAAAAGCTTTCAAATCTATGAAAATGGCGCTCTAATGCCATAGACATCAATGAATAATCTGAATTTTACCTAAAATGGGGCGTTTTGTTGTCGAAGTTTTCTAGGTGGCACAAATGATGTTGTAGATTTCAATGTGTTACACTGGTCTCTGGGTGGCGCAGGGAACCTGATACCATATGTAGATCAATAAATGTGACATTTTATTTAAAATGGAGAGTTTTAGGGGAAATTGCATTTTATATAAAACGTTGCTTACCAGCACATGCACATGGACATAGTGACTATAAATAGATGAGTACGATAGTTTACTTTGCCACGAAAATACCTTCTACCACAAAAATGGAAGAGAAATTCACTACACATAATCATCCCGCAAAAGTTACAATTATACACTCACCTCAACTAGGTGCAAAATTTTAAATATATTGGATAGCATGACTCAACATCAAGAGGAGATTAAAAAAGTGGAATTATCTTTAAAGCACCCCACATATACAGAACTTGTAGACAATGTGGGTGCTCTTATCTAGGTGGTGCAAAAAATCTTTAAAGATTAGTCGGACAATAAAACCGACGTCTTATATAAAACGACAAGTCTTTGTAAGGGAGAAGTTGAAAGTGGCCAAAAACATACAACTTTGAGAGAGTTTTGCTACATTTGTGTCTCGATTTCTTTAATAAAGTTTATAACTTTTTTTCATATAAACTTAACAATACATTTATAAATACATATATGTTAACAACACTAAATTAAATAGATCAAATATTGTTGATAAAAAAGATGAAGCGGTACAGCCATAATCCATATAAGAGGAAAAAACCAACTGACTCAGCCCATACATTGTCACGAAACCGAAATGAAACCATACAGGCCATAATCCATATGGTCAAAGAAAAATTACACAAAAAGAATCTAACATAAGCATGAGGGCAAATGATATGATCAGTGGGGTGATTTTGAACATGATAGCACGTCCTGAATTCTCATTTAAACAACGTTATAGGCCACGTGTAATTCTCCATATAGCTTTTATTATCTACGCGCCGCCCAAACACGGCGTTTTATATAAAACGTGGCGTTTAAAATGTGATGCTAAGTATGGTACTTGAGCAAATACTGACCGTTTTGTCTAAAACGATCCGTTTCTATTTACAAAACGGTACTGGGATATACACGTAGGACGTAAAATGGGCAGTTTTGGATTTAACCTAATACGTAGCGTTTTATGTAAAACGGTACCTAAAACGGGGGAATGACACCTGTCATTCCCCTGACATGTGTGTCAGACCACGTGTAATTCTCCTTATAGGTTTTACTATCTACACACCGGCCAAACGCGGCGTTTTATATAAAACGTGGCGATAAACGTGGCGTTTTACATAAAACGGGGCGTTTCGGATGTGTTTCTGGGAACAGTTGATGTGTGTAGATAGCTGCTCCCCTAATTAAAAGTTGAACTTCATCTAAGGGTCCATACTTCTACAATTATGAATTAAGGTTTCCCTTTTATATATATTTAGAGATTGTAATATCTTTTATGAAATTAATTTTACAATGTCTACCTTCAACTTTTAAAATACGTACATTATCTCATTTTACATCAATAACATACATTACTCGCCGTTATCACCACTATTACTCGCCACCATTTCCACCCATCTCCGACATTGTTACTGTTGGAATATGATCACGCTAATATAAACGCATGTCCGGAAAATATTTAAGCCTACGGGGTCACACAAAATGACACGTATACACTATGTAAATATGTTCACGAAATGATTAATAAACATTAGTTAAAAGTTAAATAAATGTTTATTAATTAAAAGAGAAGGACTAAAGTGTAAATTAGGAATTGGAGTTGTTTCCTAATTACAAAGAGGAGGGGGGGGGACGGTTTGTAGGAGGGTTTCTGTAACAACTGTCAAAAATCCGGGTAAATTTAAAATTTAATTAACTTATTATTTCTGTAATATTCTAAAAAGAGCAAATTAAATATATAGATTCTGTTATAAAATATATGTTGATATATATATATATATATATATTTAACGTGCGTGAAATTATTAATTTTTCACAGAGATACTTTGAACTAACTTATAAATAAAAAGGAAATACTTTTTCATACTTATACTATCAATAACCGTATTTATGAATAGTATCATATTCATGAATAGTAACGTATACATGAATAGTACCGTATCCGTGAATAGTAATCGTATCTAGAAATCGTATTCATGAATAGTGACCGTGAATAGTGACCATGAATAGTGAACGTGAATAGTGACTGTGAATAGTAACGGTAAATAGTAAAGGTAGAAAGTAAATTCTAAATAATAAAGGTAAATCTTAAATAGTAAAGGTAAAAGTAAATTGTAAAAAGGGTAATAAAATAAAATAATGTAAAGGCGGGACTCACGTCAAATAATTTAAAGTCTACGTTGAATTCTGAATTCGAATAAATTCAAAAGTGAATAGTGCTGAATAGTAAACATCGCTTTCATACTTTATTCTTATAATATAAAAGTCCAAAACCCGCTCACAGGGGTTAGTTGAGTAAAAATTATTAAAATAAAAGTTGTAGATCTTAATTTTCTGATCTTATAGAAACTTGAATTTTCTCAATAGGAGCCCGTATGCATAATTTAGGATTAAAACAATGTATAAATATATACTACTAGTATAAAAGAAATCTATCATTAGAAACGTCCAAGAGGTAGTGAGAAACACACTTTTATCTACTTTATAATTTAAAATTCATAAATTATGAATCACGGGTTTAGTTCACTAGAGGTATGGACAAAAAGAATACTATATATATACATACCCCTTATTCATTATTAACTTTATAATATAATAATAATATAATATAATAATATTATATATAAACGAGTACGTTGAAATCTTCGTTGAAAATTTAGTACGCGCTTCTGTTTTTTTTTCTAAATCGGCAGGCAGTATAATTAATATAATAATCAAACGAATGAATTCGTTCGCCTATAAATAGCAGACGATATTAAACTTTAAAACACACACCACTACATATTCTCTTCTAAATACTCTCTGGTATAACTATACAAGGCTTATTTCATCTACTTGATTTCTGCTATTATCACTAAGGTGAGTTCTATATCCCCTTTTAAATTCTTTTATATGATTTATTTCGGGGACTGAGATACATGCAAATAAAACTATTTGTTATACTTATATGTATATTTACAAAATGATATATATTATATATATTTTGTAACTCCGCTTTATTTACTTTACATTCGGAGTAAAATACAAACTTTTTATATATATATATGGATTACAAAATTTACATAATATGATATATTATATAACTCCACTTTCTTATTTTACCTTCGGGGTAAAATACAAACTATTTGCTTATGATGAACACAAGTACTTCAGATTTGTATATATGGTTGATTCTAAGTTGCTCTGTTCACTTAAAGACCTCACCATCATGAACGATTAATTATGGTAACATAAACGTGGGTATATTGAATAGTACTATTGGGGAAGGCACCCCCATTCGTGTTGGTCATACCAACTGGATACGGATGCATTATATCTGGAAAGCTTAGGTTACCCTGAACAAGGTACCTACTTAGGAGGCAAACAAACTTACTTTTGTCTAGTTTCGATTCATGAGCTTAGAATTTTATATACAACATCTACTCTTGCTTATGTTTGATCCATTGTGTGATCAAATGGTTACTTAAGTCTTGTGGTTCATACACTGTATTTTATTAAAAACATATGATACTCTTTACTGATATTGTATCATAACTACTTGACATTGCGGTAAGGCAATGGTCACACTGAACTCTGGTATTTTGAGAAACTCTATCTTCTATATGAAAAACTTATGGAACTCACCAACTTTATGTTGACGTATTTTAGCATGTATTCTCTGGTAACTAGACGATACACTATACATGGGACACTTTCCACTGCATACAACATACTGGACCCTGGCCTACCCTCAGACTCTAGTAAAGACTCATCAATTTGCTAAAGTCTCAAGCTACTGTTTAATATTGTTTAATATTAAATAAATGTTTTCAAGAATAATATCTTTCATAAATTATAATATAAATTTGTGAACAATATTTTTATATAAATGTATTTTAAAACGACAACGTTTTGTGTCGTTCAGTATATCTTGTGTTGTGAATCCATGTACGTCATATTCCGTCTAGGGCGGGGTGTGACAGATTGGTATTCCTCCTCAAACTTGTTCACCAAGTTTAAAAACCCTAACAGTTAATCCATATATAAAGGGGTTAAGGGTTAAGGGTTTTTCACACATTCAAGACAATTAGATTTGTAAAATCCCTAACTATTTCTTTCTCCTCTCTCCTCTTTGGTTCGACATTAGCAAGAAGAAAAAAGGGTTTTCGGGTTTTTGTTTGGTTCGACTTTTAGGGGAAAAACACAAGGGGTTGTGAGTTCGTGATCGGGTACTAGCATACATACATAGGGGTGTCAAGTGTGCGATCGTAGAGGGTTTTACTTTAAACCCTAATAATAATTCTTATTATTATTATTTATTGGAAGCTAAGCTAAAAGGTACACATTCTCTATCTTTGTTAATTAGTATATTGCATATGATTTATTCCGCTGCGTACTCGTGTAATTGTTCATGATAATAGTTATAAATCCTAACAGTGGTATCACGAGCCTACTATGTGATATATTAGTTACAAAGTTCAAAACTTGAGGGGGGTTTTGAGGGTTGGTTCGATTAATTAAAATTAAATAATTAAATTTTGTTTTGTTTATTTATTTTTTAATAAAATCGAAAAAGATGAAAAAATAAAATTAGGATTTTGTTTTTTATCATTAATTAAACCCACTTAATGTTAATGATTAAATTAAACCCTCTATGCAAGTTTTGATTATGTGAATTGACATGTTTATGTGATAAATTGCATGTTATTTGTATCTTTTATTTAATGTTGTTAAATAGAAGTAAAACCATAAGGAATTCATGCAAAATTCATTATGGTTATTACTTAGATATATTGATATGTATTGCTTAGATTAAAGGTCCAATAATTAGGGTTAATTATTTGATAATTATGTGACAATGTGAATTTTTCGTGTGATTTTTCCTGTTTGACACCAGTTCACTAAAAACTTCATATAAAATCAACCGTAATGAGTTAGGAGCTCTCCTTTGGACTGTAGATGCACAATTCATAGGGCTACAACTTTGTAGTTCTGATCTAAGGCCAATTCGGACGTTTACTATGTCAAATCTGGTCGTGAAGCTGCTGGAAATTTCCAGTCAGCATCTTAATCTATGTGTTTATTTGATAATTGTATGTTTGTATATTGTTTAAAGGCTTACGCAATCAAGGTAACTTGATGTATGTGGTTCTCTTCTATGAAGAGGGATCCATTCTTAAACATGTACATTAACCATAGTGACCATTGATGATATACCCTCCCCGGAGCTCTACCTCCGTATTCAGAACAGGTACCTCCGGGTAAAAATAAAATGTCTATACGAATATAATCCTGGAGCACTCGGGTTAAATCACCTAGCTCCGGAGGAATGAACGTACCACATTTTCTATAAGGAAAGCATATATCCAAGTCCGGTTATTCCGGACACGGCTTATTTTAAGAGATCAACACGAATCTCCCTAAAAGGATAAAAGATATCCCTAAAGGATAAAAGATATCCCTAAAGGAGGAAGAGATTTACCCTAAATTCTCTTACCCTCCTCTCCAAGTTTTCTAACCCCTATATATATAGGGATGACATCGCATCCAAGGGCATTCATTAGCCTCTTGAGAAAAAACCCTAAACACACAGGCGTAAAGCGGCCTCTCAGCCCTTTGACCGTAAGGGAATCGCCTCTTTAAAACCACAAACACCTCCAAACCCTAGGTCGGAGCCATTGAACGATTCTTGGATCAAATAAATTGGCGCCATCCGTGGGACCGCTACGCAATAACCGAGCCCACCACTGATCGGAAAAAGTCAAATGGCCGACCTCAACCTTAGAGCGAAGGAAATTCGTGGTGGCGGCTATGGACCGCCCCGGACTTTCCCTGAAATGGGAACCAAAAGGAAAGGCGTAGAAGACAGCGCCATCATTAAAGATATAGTCTTCGATTCTAAAGAAGCCGACGCATTTTCAGAAGACCCGCTGGTGATACAGGTCACCGTCTCTAGTATCTTGGTCCACAGGGTATATATAGACGGGGGCATCGAATGTGACGTTCTCTATGAACACTGCTTTCTGCAGTTCCCTGATCAAGTAAAGAGCCTGATGACCTTTGCCAAAACACCTTTGATAGGGTTCGCGGTAGAACGGATCTGGCCAATCGGGGAAATAAACCTAGCTGTCGAGATCGGGCAGTCCCCCACCATCAGGACGGAGGACCTCGACTTCGTTATAGTAAGATCGCCCTCCCCCTATAACATGTTATTGGGCAGCCCGCCATGAGGAAGCTGGGAATCGTCGCGTCGACAATCCATTCAATGGTTAAATTCCTGACCCTAGAAGGGGTAGGGACAATAGGATCCCGCCGCGATGCTGGGAGACATGTCCATGGTGTAAAAAGGGCCAGAGAAGAGATGAAAGTTACGATCCCAGCAGTAGCAGAGCAGGGCAAGGAAGAAGGAATCGCGATAAACCCAACATTCCCGGAACAATTGGTCTCCGTAGGGAAGCAGCTACCCACAGAGTTCAAGATAAAACTCCGAAAGTTACTGGAGGATAACATGGATGTTTTCGCATGGGAGTACTCCGACATGACAGGAATCCCCCGGAAAATATCAGTACGGAGCGAAGAATTCATAACGAAGCACAGACTAAATGAACATAGAAACTTGACTCCAGTTTACCAGAAGAAAAGATCCCTAGCAGCAGAAAGAGTTCAAGCCGCACTGAAAGAAGTAGAAGAACTCCTAAAGGCAGGGATAATAAAAGAGTCGGTATATCCAACGTGGGTAGCCAACCCGGTTATGGTAAAGAAAAAGTGATGGAGGGTGGCGAATGTGCGTAGACGTTACAAACATAAACAAAGCTACGCCGAAAGATTGCTACCCCCTGCCTGAGATTGACTGGAAGGTCGAATCCGTGGCAGACTTCAGGCTGAAGTGCTTTTTGGACGCATATACGGGATACCACCAGATACAAATGGCCAAAGGTGACGAAGAGAAAACATCGTTCTATACCAGCAAAGGAATATATTGCTATACGAAGATGCCCTTTGGCCTAAAGAACGCAAGAGCTACGTACCAGCGACTGGTCGACAAAGTTTTCCAACACCAGCTAGGAAGAAAATTGGAGGCCGACGTAGACGACATGGTCATCAAAAGCAAAAGCGAAGAAGAGTTGCTGACAGATATACAGGAAACCTTCAACACCTTAAGGAGTATCAACATGAAGCTAAATCCAAAGAAGTGTTCATTTGGAGTAGAAGAAAGGAATACAAGCTAATCCGTCTAAAGTAAACAAGCTTTCGCAACTGCTCCCACCAACTTCCATAAAGGAAGTACAGAGCCTGAATGGGAAGTTAGCAGTGTTGAGCAGATTCTTGTCCAGGGGAGCGGAAAAACAACTCCCATTCTTTAAAACACTTAAAGGGTGTATCGATAAGGAGACCTTTAAATGGATCGTTGAAGCTAACGAAGCTTTTGAGCAAATGAAGAAATATATTGCGGAGCTTCCAACCCTAACATCCCCCGTAGCAGGAGAGACTCTATACATATATATAGCGTCATCCGCGGAATGTGTGAGCTCCGTGCTATTAGCAGAAAGAGACAAGAAGCAAATACCAATTTACTTCGTCAGCTGAATACTACAGGGGGCGGAAGCACGATACCCGGAGCTTGAGAAACTAGTCCTGGCATTGGTCACACCGCCAGAAGGCTACGAAGATACTTTCAAGCCCATAATATAGTAGTCCTGACGGACAAACCGATCAAGCAGGTGTTGCTCAAACCAGAGAAATCGGGAAGAATGGCCAAATGGGCCATCGAACTCGGAGAGCACGATATCGAGTTTAGGGCTCGAAGCTCGATGAAAGGACAGGTGCTAGCAGACTTTATTGCAAAGATACAACATAACAAAGAAACCGGAGCTACAAGTCACTCGAGCACGTTGACCATTACCGGAGATCAAGACAACAACGAATGGTAGTTGTACACAAACGGAGCCTCAAGCAAAAGTGGCTCCGGAGCGGGACTAATGTTGATAGGGCCCGATAAGAAAGAATATGCATACGCATTAAGATTCGAATTTGAGACAACAAATAATGAAGCATAATATGAGGCACTACTAGCGGGACTTCGAATAGCAAAGAAATGAAGGTCCGTCACATCCACGTATATGTGGACTCGCAGCTAGTGGCGAAACAAGTCCAAGGGGAATTCGAAGCAAAACAACCCACGATTAAAAAATACTTGGAGAAAGTCCACGAGTTGATAAATTGCTTCGGATCATTCGAAATAGAGCACATAAGGAGAAACCAAAATCAAAAAGCAGACGCACTAAGCAAGTTGGCATCCCTCACATTCTCACATCTAGCTAAAGACGTCTTAATCGAAATCCTCAAAGACAGGTCAATAAATGAAAAAGAGCTGCTAACCACAATTACAGAAGACCCTGATAATTGGATGAGGCCTATAAGAGAGTACTTGATAAGCGGGCTTCTTCCGGAAGACAAAAACGAAGCCAGGAAAATACGAATCAAGGCACCGCAATTCAAGATCATGGATGGAATACTATACAAAAAGGCTTTCCTGACGCCGTGGCTAAGATGCGTGGGGCCAAATGAGGCTAATATGATAATCACAGACATGCATGGAGGAGTCTGTGGACATCATGCCGGCCCGAAGTCAATAGTGGCAAAAGTATTGAGACTCGGCTACTACTGGCCAACCATGCATCAGGACGCATCAGCAATACTGCAGGTATGCGTAAATTGCCAACTACACGCAAACGTTAGTAGAATGCCAAAACAAGATATGACCTCCGTCATCTCCGCATGGCCGTTCGCGCAGTGGGGGATCGATATAGTCAGACCACTGCCATTAGCAGCCTCGGGGCACAGATTCTTGGTTGTTGCAATCGATTATTTCACCAAATGGGTAGAAGCAAAGCCACTGACAGAGATAACAGGGAAGAATATAGAAAAATTCGTCTTCGAACATATCGTGTGCCGGTTCGGAGTACCACATATTATCATCTCCGATAACGGGAAGCAATTCTCGGAGGGCACTTTCCCAGATTTCTGCAATTGGCTAAAGATTCAACAGAACTTCACATCCGTATACCACCCTCAGGGTAACAGAATGGTTGAAGTCACAAACCGAGATTTAGTGAAAGGCATCGAAAAAAGGTTGGGACCCACCCGGAAGGGATGGGTAGACGAGATACCTCTGGTTCTCTGGGGGCTCAGGACTACACCAAAGAGGGGAACAAAGGAAACTCCCTTTAGCTTGGTATATGGATCTGAAGCAGTCTTGCCAACAGAGCTCCAAGTCTCCGCATGCAGAGTATCCAACTTGGAAACAGAAAGTAATGACAAAAACCTTCGAATAAATTTGGACATCCTGGACGAACGAAGGGAAATAGCAGCAATAAGAGCAGCATCCTACAGGCAAAAAGTGGAAAGCTATTACAACAAAAGGGTGCGGAAATCAACCTTCAAACCAGGAGACTACGTGCTCAGGCTTAACAGCCAGAGCAAAGAGGAGAAAAAAGGCAAGCTCAGCCAAACATGGGTATGCCCAGGCATGGAAATGTCCCTAATTTGTCTTACTTAAGAGTCTGGGGATGTGAGGCACTTGTGAAGCGAGATACGCCTGACAAACTTCAACCCAGATCAGTTAAGTGCATCTTTGTTGGTTACCCAAAGGAAACAATGGGTTACTACTTCTACTTTCCTACCGAGAACACTGATGATATACCCTATACGGAGCCCTACCTCCGTATGTAAATCTGCTACAACGAAGGCTGCTTTAGGATGTTTCCTGACAGAAATACGGAGCTCACCTCCGTCAGAACGAAGCCCACCTTAGAATGTCCCAGATCCTATTACGGAGCTCACTCCTTCAGAACGGAGCTCCGCCAAATATGGAGAAAATCTCTTATTTCTTCCTCCTAAAGAAAAGGGATCTACCCAAATCCCTTCCTAAACTCTAGGGTAAAACCCTAATGACCTAACTTATTCCCCAAGATGAGTTCCCCTTATAAATAGAGGTTCTCATCATTAGATGGAGACATGTTCTCTTCACCCTCAAAACACTAAGGTGGCCGGCTTCTCTATGGAGAAGTCTCCACCGCCAACACAAACACCTCCGATACAATGGCGTTAAGCTTCTCAAAGCTTTACACCGGTAGGGAATCGCCAATAAATCAGTCAAAACCCCTCCTTGTTCCCGATCGAAGATCCGTGCGTTTATTTGATCAAACAAATTGACGCCATCCGTGGGACATAACACTCTATGTCTCGTCCCTGCCACTTGGTTAAAACCATCGGCCTTATTTTTAAATCATCAAATCTATCTCCTCCTATTGAAATTCATAACAAAAAAAAAACTCGTCACTTCGAAAACACCCCATGTCAAATCTCAAAACTGATCCTTTTTTCTCTCCCCCACCAAGATTCATAAAAAAAAAAAATCCTCTAGATCTCATAAAAATCAAAAATCAAAAAAAAAAAAAAATTTCCGTAAAAACCCAACATAGTCATATGTACATCATAAAGTAAATAATACTCCCTCCGCCCCAATAGAAATGTCCAGTTTTAAATTTTCAAAGTCTTTTTTGTCCAACTTTGACCTTAAAAATATTTGTTTGTGTTATATGATACTTGATGAAAGTTATATGAATTGATTGAGTTTTAGATGTGTTTTTTATTGACATTACTTTCATCGAATATTATGTAACACAATTAAAAATATTTATGGTCAAAGTTATAAAACGAAGACTTTGAAAATTCAAAGTAGGACACATATGATGGGACGGAGGGAGTATTAATTATTTACTCATCCTTTTTCGTTCTGCATGAATTTCATGCTCATCACATCAACACCAAAAATCAACACCAAAAATCAGTCCACATGACAAATCAAAAGACGCGAGAGCTACCGATTAAAATTTCGTGGCTCAAAAACGTATTCCAAAAATCATGATCATCACAGATTCACCGCTCCCGCCGATAAACAAAACAGAACACTACGAGCAACAAGAAGATCGACCGCGACCTTGGTTCGTGATGTCGAAGGTCGACTTTAATAACGATCAGATTGCACGAAACAACAACATTGGTTCAAAAACAAAAGAGTATTCTCACAAAAACCACACCGTCACAAGATAGGAAAGGCTCGTTACAACCGCTTCCCCACCAATGACTACCAACAGGGCGAATAAAAGGAAGAATGTCCAGAATGAAAGGATTCATAAGCCTATAAAAGAATCCACAAGTTCTGGAGATTTACAAGAAAAAGCTTTGGAGAATGAAAGAAAAGAAAAGATGACGAAAACCCGTTTTTCGACCAATCACCTGTTCGATCACCACCTACCGCCGTATAATAGTAACCAGCAACCACTAGCCATCACGAAGCTAACATCAGATCACAAAGAAGATCCCGGAGGCAACCAAGACGTTTAAAGAACCCCCGAATCCTGATCTCGGTCATAAACAAGACTAAGAGGACTCGAACGGGGTTTATCCTAATGTGCTATTATAAATTATGACTCAAGCCGTCACCTGTAGCAGCCATGATGAATCAAACATCCAAGAAGACTGGGACAAATGCTAATAAAGATTTGGACTCAAGAAGGAAGGCGTTGGTTCATGAAACGTTCAATAAAAAATAAATAAAAATAATACTAATAATATAACGAAAACTCGTTCTTTAACCTGCCACCGCCAGTCAATAAAACCGGCAGATGGCTACCAGAAGGGAAGCCTCATGCCACGCCAAACACTGGAGCAGGATCCGCAGGCACTGAAGTCACATAAAAATGAAGGAGATTTAGAGGGTTCAAGGACGTCTCGTCTTTTTCGCTGCTGCAAACAGTAGTGCTGCTACAATCCACCACCATTTTAGAAACATAAAAAACCCTTGTATATGATGTTAATAAAGGGATGGAGTCAATTAATAATAGCCTCAACACGCTAGAAGAACGAGAAAGAAGACGAATTTTTTTTTTTGGCCACACCGACATTAGGCCATCACCTGCAACTACGCGGTCGACTCCCCGGCATGAAAAGACTCCCTATAGGGTGTCTAAGATAAAGGAAGGAGCCACAAGTCCTGACCTTGGCCAGGAAAAAAGTTTGAAAGACCCGAAAACGTTTTTCGGTTGTGCCATCACACGTAGCCGTTATAAGGGCTAAACCTGATCTTCAAAGGCTGAAAAGAATGCAAAAGAAGATCAGGTATTGAATGACAAGAGTTTTGTTTCAAAAAATTACAAAAAAAAAAAAGAGAATCGCAACTGACACCATCGAGGGAATACACTCACGCAACGAAGGAATCCCAGCCCTTCGTTTGGGCAAATGATTTCAGAAATATTCGTGGAGATAAGAAACGCCACGAATCAGAATGTGTCACGAGCAAGTTAACCTCCCGAGCCACCGCCTTCGAAGCAGATTAATCAGCTGAAACAATCCACTGGATACTCTACTCCGATCCTTGACGTGATAGGGACCGTTGCTGGCAAAGGATCTCTGAAAGCAAAACCCATGATGGAGCTGAATACGCATACAAGTCAGTTGGATTTTAGACATGGACGTCTCCTTAGAATATGGCCGATATTGAAGTTAAAAATAAGTTCATGCATGACAAGTCGAACATGATCATATGATTGCAAATTAATACTTGTTACTTGCAAACGCTGGCATAAATTATCATATGCATATTTGAAATAAAGCTTAAAAGATCGGCTATGCGTGAAAAAATTCAAGATACATTTGCATGAAGACATGAAGACAATTGATCAAACGATTAATTGGCCTAGCCTTGATGACCACGACAAGATAGAAAAGAGAATATCAAGATGGTTCCATGCCAAAGGCTTATGCAAATTTTTCAAGGGAACCGTAAACATTCTGAAGACCACAAAGGTTACATACTACCTGTCAAATTAAAACGCACCAAGCATCGGGAAGATCAATACGTCGTTGACGAACTAATACCACCATCCACCATCTATGACGATACGGTTAGCAAGAGACACCACCCATAGAAAGATAGACCATAATAGGTCGGGGATGCGGATAGCTCATAGGATTATATCAACTTCTTCGACGAAAAATTAAGAATTGCAACACTGGCGTTCCCGGGTGCTACTAACCCGCTCCTAGCACAACTCCTAGTAACATGTTCAGCTTGCAATATATAAGTTGAACATGTTATAAAGTGGTTCTTCTTTGTTGATAAATCATCGAGGAAAAGATGCATACAATAAACAATGGAGTTAGACGAATTGCCATCCTTTGCTACAACTAAGCAAAATCACGTGCATGATGGGATGCCAAATTTACCTCATAATTAAAGTGCAAGCATGGAGACAAGACTAATTATAAGAGTGTTGATGATTCTGAATTTGAGGCGGACGAAAATATGGAGAATACATATGGGAGACAATCATACGCCAAGCAAGTATCCCAAGGAACCTATAAACATACGAGAAGGTGCAGAAATTTATCTTGGCGGATAACCACACAACGATCGCTCTCGGTATCCTGCAATAGCTCCGCATATGACGAAAGCTATAATATTTATGATCTCCGATGCTCCCAACTCAACAACAATTGGTACACCACTCGCAAGACACGTCAAAAGGGAGGCATTACATTCTACTATACAATGAGGCCACTAATTAACCATCAGATATTATGGAGACGAAGAAAAGCTCCTACAACGAAGATGCTCGCAGGACGTGCATATGGAATTATTAAAACTCGCATTGGGACCTCCAAGCCCTAGAGTCCATCGTTAGGGAATTTTCCCCGATGGCATCGCTGGATAATATAATTGCGATGGTTGAAGGCTCATTAATGAAAGATCGTTGGAGATATTAATATACTCAACCTATTCAAGCTTGCCAGAGATAACAAAAAAGGGAGAGAAAGTGATTTTTTACTATGAAGCAAATGGAAGATACTATTCGATGACACGCACAAGAACACTTCAACATCCAGAAGACTACAAAATCTATCTTGATCTCCTACCCCCACCTCACCCCTAGCCGAAACATATTACATCTGTAAGAAAGATGTCATCTTCAAATACACGGACCGAAGCCAATATGTTTACAAAGACGGACGTAACACCAAAGGTGGACGACCACGTCACGCTTACTCTCCGATATTCTGGCATAGCTCTACACATAACGAAGGTTATATTACGTCCTCTGAAGCTCCCAGAAGATTATATCAAGCAATTGGCACAAAATTTGCAAAGCACGCCGAAGGAGAAGCATTCAATCAGCGGATAGCCACAATAACCGCAACCAACGATCACATCAAAAGACGACGGAGCCGAAACCTTCCGACCACAAAGCTGCTTGAAAGGTACAAATCTCTGTCACAACTATAAGACCCTACGTGGGCACCAAGCAGATAACTCAGTGCCAGATGCTTACTAAGCTCTGCTAACATAAGCGAAGTTGGGTCGCTACCCTTCGCAAATATCATAAATAAGTACGTACAATTAACTAATTAAGTTGGAGTAAGGGGACGCCCATAAAATCCAACGGAACTGTGGATAAATCTTGATAAAGATAAAAGCCCAGTATATTCACAGATAAAGCCTTGGCGACAAAAAGTCAATAGGGCAAATCTTGTGCAAATTTAAGCATTGTGGAATTGTCTTAAAAAGGCAAAAGCCAATAGATAGCCTGATCAGCATCTTATAGATAATCCCAATGAAAATCGATACACATGACAAAAACACTCAAGAAGAAGGTTACTAATCGGAGCTACAAAGGAAGACACAATTCAAGACACAGACCTCAGGAGATACAGACAAGGGCAACATATAACCTACAACAGAAGCCGATTTGAAGTAACCGATCATGTCGAATGAGCGCCTCTTAAATCTTAGCCGATCCAAATCGACAGCTCTTATAAACTTTGTAATAAGTTTTTAAGAAAAAATCGTAATGGCTATATGTGAAGCTGTCGAGGTGTGAAAAGCAAAAGATAGAGAGCCATTTGAACAAAAATACAAGACCATGCTGAAACTTTCTAGCACGACATTTATTACGAAGCAGCTGCAGAGAGAATAGAGCATGTTAATCGAAGGAATATTTTAAAACCTTCCTGAAGGCTGAATGACAAAAACTTCAACAGACGAAGACGATTTCAGTTCAGCTCTTACACATCAACACATTGAAGAATCTGAAGGGCCCAAGTTTGTCTTCACATCCTACGCCAACAAAACAAGGCCCTACAAGCACTAAGAGACTCTCGGAACAACCTACGATGGTAAGATTACACAGTCTACACATGGAGAAAATAATAAGAAATATGCACAAACAGTTTTGTTGTGCATTAATATGATCCGATAAAGATAACGGTGGAGTAAAATTCAAACATATTTTGGACGACGATTCAACATTGATATGTTGCCTAAACAAATTTTCTGCGAAGGAGTACGTAGTGACAAGAAGACCATTAAAGAGCAATACTACCTTCAGCAATAAGAGCCCGGACCAAACCTGCCTCAACATCCACCCTACTAGCGTCACAAAAGCCAGATATCTTCGCAAAATCCTAAATAAGCACACAGCTCAAGAACCAATTATCCATCCACAACATTGAAGACCTTTTCCACCAACATCGGAGACGAAGCTATATACTACACCACAGCATCACCGACCCACCATCAGAACCTTCCCAAGAAAAAGTGACGCAACTAAGGAAAACATTGAGTTCACATATGAGATTAAAAGCTTCTTCATCACCTACGGATATGGCATACAACAGACACTTGGGCAACATAAAGAAGCATCCTATTCGATCCCAACGAGTTACAAATAAAATAGCTTTATAACCGGCTTAGACCCACTATAAGGGAAATAAGTTTGGAAATAGCTATAAAAGGGAAATAAGTTTGGAAATAGCTATAAAAGGGATACATAGATTCTGAAGTGACCTAGGAAGCTCCGGGAGAAGTACGGTAGAAGGAACCTCGGAGTATCACGAGTTTAAAGACGCAAGCGACGATGACAAACATTAACTCTGATGGACATGAAAGTCTCACCTGAAGATCATCATGCCGACAGAAGTTTCTAGCAGTCCAACCATGACGTCAAGGTAATTCCCCTAATTATTAGAAAGGAAAAAGGCGGATATTTTTTTTGGAGTCTAATACAACAGCCTCTTGCCAGTCTCTCCTATTAGACCGGGGGGCTTGATGATATACCCTATACGGAGCCCTACCTCCGTATGTAAATCTGCTACAACGAAGGCTGCTTAAGGATGTTTCCTGACAGAAATACGGAGCTCACCTCCGTCAGAACGAAGCTGACCTCCGTCAGAACGAAGCCCACCTCAGAATGTCTCAGATCCTATTACGGAGCTCTGTTGAGTCAAGGATTCGCTGACCAGACTTGGTCGCTGACGTGTGTCGTCAGCGAGTCATCAGCGAAGTCAGTGACTCTCGTCAGCGGATGGTTTCTTTCCAAATTGTGAGTCAAGGCGGGAAGAATTCAAATCAAGTAAAGACAAGAGTCACATGGTGGTTCTTCCAACTGGATATTACCTTATATGGCAAAGGAACAGTTGGGACCAAAACAAGGGTTTTCTCTTTCATACCCGTTTTGGTAAAGAAGACAAAGGCTTCTGGATCCAAGTACTTCGAGCAAATGAGAAGTCGACAACCACCATTCTATCACTATCATTGTAAGGCTGTGTTGCCCTAATTCCTCCCCTATATAAAGCAACACAGCCGCATCATTTACACTTTGTGTTTGTCACCACAAGTGTGTGTCACTTATTATTTCTTGTAATTGTTTTAGTTTTCTAGTTTGTCTAAAACTAAACAATTATATTGTTTTTGTATTTTTCTTGTAAGACAAGTTGTAATATCGACCATGTATTCACTGTTTAATCAATGATACATATGATTATACTTGCATAGTTTCTTGTACTTGAACTTTATCCTTGTTCTTGTTCTTTACTTTTTACTTACCTTCTTGTCTAGATTAATTATATTATAAGTGCGCAAATCGTGGACTGTTAAGTGGTATCAGAGCCATTGTTTCTAAATCATTGAAACAAGATCTGTTTGCATACTTACAATTCTGTTATTTCTTTTCTTTCTTAAAACCGTTTATCTTTCTTTAAATACAAGAACATGACTACTGTACCAACTCTTGTGAACACACGTGACTTTGGTTACGTGTCTGTTCCTCCAAGATTCGAGCCTGAATACTTTGGATCTTGGAAGGAAAGAATGCTTCTTCACATAGTTGGTGTAGAACCCTACCTTATAACCATAATGACCAAAGGTCCATACGTATCTACTCTGGTACAAAGAACACCAGGAGCAACTGCTGATGCTCCTGAGATTGTGATTGACATAGTCAAACCAGAGGTACAATGGACCGATGATGAGCGTAGACTGGTAAATCTTGATTCCAGGCTCAAAAACATGATTGTCTCTACCCTTCCTACTGACATCATGAAACTCATCATCAAATATTCCACTTCTAAAGAAGTCTGGGATAGGTTATGTAGCATGTATGAGGGCTCTGCTGCTACCATTGCCACTAAAAAGATAGACCTTAAAAGAGCATATGAAAAATTCTTTTCTCTTCCAAATGAAGGTCTCAATGGCACCTATACCCGATTTAAAGGGTTGCTAAATGACATGACCAATGTTGGTATCACCCATGACAACTTTGAGGTGTGCCACAAATTTATTGATAGTCTACCTATCAAGTGGCAAGGATTAAGACAAATCCTTAGGACCACAGAGCGTCTTAATGGTCTTGATCTTGAATCTCTCTTCGGTATGCTTCAGTTTGAAGAGAGAGCTCTTGCCCAAACCTTAAGGGCTGCTGCTGACGCACAACATAGTGCTGGTCCCTCCTCTTCTTCTTCTACTTCTTCTTCTGCTTATTCTGTTCTTGACCCCCTTGCCCTTGTCTCTGCTGAGCCCATTAATCTTAATAATGGTGCCAGCTCCTCTCATCTCCCACCTCCTATTCAATCTCTTGCTAATGATCTCGACGCTGATGAGAAACAAGAGATGTTCAGTGACTTTATGGACTTTGCCCTGGTCGCTGGCAAGAGGTATTCACGAAAATGGAACAACCGTAGGTCGGTTGCTCCATATAAGCCTCTTGTTGACAAATCTCAAGAGGAGTGCTGGAGATGTGGTAGGAAGGGACACTACCAAAAGGAGTGCAGAGTTGCTCTTCCAACTCCTGCTGCTCCTAAATCTAACCCATCTAAACCTGCTGATGAGTACAGGAACAAATACTATCAGCTTAAAGCAAAGGTTGCTGAGATGGAGGAGGCAAAAACACCAGCAAAAGGGCTGGTCGCTGAAGAACATGACTGGGCTGAATCAGATGATTCAGACAGTGAAGAGTACGTTGATACCATGTGTCTTATGGCACTCGCTGATGGTGATGCACTGACAAAAGACCAAGTCTCTTCCAGTCAGTGGGTAAATGTCACCATTAAAAAGGTATGTGCTCACTCTTCTGCCTCTGATGAAGATAAACCTAAAATCTTCGAATCTCTTCTGTGTGATATCCAGTTCGTTGAATCTATACGAGCTGATATCCAATCTAAACTTGACTCTGTCTCCTTAGAGTTAAGTGACAAATCTGAAAGACTCAATGAGCTGAGGAATGTTCATGTTGAACTCCAATCTCATGAGTTGCTGGCACAAAAAGTTCAGCTTGAGAATGAAAAACTCAAGCTTGAAGTTGCCAACCTTAAAAAGATTGTGATCTCCTGGTCAAAAGCTTCCAGGTTTCATCATAAGTGTCTAAATGAACAAGTCTCTGCCCAAATTCAGGCAGTCATTGGCGGTGACTTTGAGGCCGCTGCCACTCTCTCTGACTTGTTCAGCAATGATGTGAAACCTGAAATCTCCATTCCTCCTTCTGCTGTCATTCTCCTGAAGAAATGAAGAAATGGTATTTCGTTAGGGGTCTTAATGATTACCATAATGAAATGGAAGCTGGTTCTACCTCTACCTCCACCAGCGACCCATCTACCCCTGCCGAGGAAAATGGTGCTAGCTCCTCAGCAAGCACTAGCAATCCTTATCCTCATCTTCCCATTATTGGCATGATGCCTAATGAAGGAAGAGTTCAATACTCTTCTGGGGAATCTTTTGAAGGAGATATTGGCAGTGATGGTTTTAAACCAGTCGCTCCTCAGCAACTTACTCTTAAAGCTGCTGAACCTTTTAAGAGAAGCACAGTTGCTGTACCTTATGACTACAGCACGCCTCAGCGTGCTAACTCTGTCAGTCAGCAATCACAACAAGTTGCTTCTCAAACCCCTTCTTTCTCAACCTCTCATCAAGCACCTGCACATGCTGACAGTAAATCTGATCAGCATGATCGTCTTATGAAAAGACGCGTCAGGTTCGGTGACACTAGATATCAGCAAGTAGGACCTTCTCAGGTCAGACCTGCTGATAGACAGGTACATCAGCAGGCACCCCAATCCATGCCTATTCCTTCCAATATGAGGTATAAAACTCCTCAAAAAGAAAGAATGCCTCCTACTCAAAATAGGTCTATCACTCATCAGAAAGGATACTTGCCCCATCAGCAAGTAAGACCTATCACTCCTCAAAGAGGACACTTGCCTCATCCGCAAGTGAGAGCTACTACTCCCAACAGGCAGTACCTACCTCATAGGCAAATGAGGTCAGCTACTCCTAATCAGCAACCCAGATCGATCACTCCTAAAAGAGTGCATCCATCTCAGCAGGGTCCTTCTTCTTCTTCTCACCCTGCTGTTAAACAAGCTTGGAGTGTAGTCAAGGGATCACAAAATCCCTCTACTTCTCAATCTGAGGATCCAAAAGGAAAGTCCATTTTGGGTCCTAAGATGCTTCAGCTTACACTTAAGCATAAGCAAAAGTCCAAGCAAAAGATCTCTCAGCGAGTTAATGATCTCTCCTCTCAACTGAAGGAATTCTTCCTTCAAAATCAAAAGGGCAGCACCTCTGGTAAAAAATGCTACATATGTGGCAGCAGAGGTCATGTTGCTTCTGATTGTGATGAAGATAACTCGAGGGATGCTCCTGAGGTTGTCATTCAACCCAATCCTCCTTCCTCAACGGTTGCTTCCTCCTCCACTATGGTCAGCGAAAGTTCCTCTTCCGCTGAACTTGAAAATAGTGTAGGAAATACAACTGTTCTCACTGAGGAAAACATTGCTGACTTCATTGCTGCTCAGCGAATCTCCTTTCCCCAGTCTCAAGAGATCATTTCTAATGGTCATGGTAGCATTCTGGTCGAGTATGGGAACAACAATCAAGTTAGCAACTTGACTGTTCTAGATACTGGAAACACTGTCACTTATACCTCTGCTGATCAATACTTCACCAATGAGGTTACTCGTGACATGCTTCCTGCTCATCAACTTGTTGATAACTCTCCAAGAGATGAGAATACTGACCCAAGTGCTCCTCTTCCTCTCTCTACTGATGACACTATCAGTAGAGAGGAATCCTCTGAAGCTCAAATCTTTAATCCCGCTGACATGCAGGGCTCGCTGGGAAAAGTGTGTGGTACTTGGACAGTGGCTGTTCAAAACACATGACTGGCACTAAGACCCTGCTGGATAACTACGTAGAGGCTGCTGGCCCTACTGTAGTGTTTGGTGATAACTCCACTGGACAAACTGAAGGATATGGTGTTCTCTCTAATGGTCTCATCAAGTTCACCAAGGTTGCTTATGTAAATGGTTTGAAACATAATCTTATTAGCATAAGCCAACTTTGTGATGCTGACTACAAAGTGATTCTTGATAAGCATCAAGGCACTGTTGTAAATATAAACAAGGAAGTCGTCTTGGTCGCTCCAAGAAAACGAGATGTATATCTTGTGGACTTCACTCCTATCAAGACTGATAGTGAGACCTGTTTCTTTGCTAAGTCAGCAGCTGAACTCAATTGGTTATGGCACAAGCGTATGTCGCATGTGAATTTCAAAACCATCAACTCTCTGGCTAAAAAGAACCTTGTTCGTGGCCTTCCTCATCTCTCTTTTGAAAAGGATAGACTCTGTGGTGCTTGTGAAAAAGGTAAAAGCCACAGAGCACCTTCAAAACTAAGCAGGCCAATTCTATCTCTGGTTGCTTTCATCTTCTTCATATGGACCTTTTTGGTCCTGTAAATGTCCAAAGTCTAAAGGGTAGCAGATACACTTTAGTAATTGTGGATGAATATTCACGATATACTTGGACTATTTTTTCTTCGTTCTAAGGGTGATGCTGCTGAAGAGATTATCAATTTCATCAAGAAAATGGAAAACCTCAACAGCATTAGGGTTAAAGAACTCAGAAGCGATCATGGTACTGAGTTCAGAAACCACACTCTTGAATCCTTTTGTGCTGATCAAGGGATCTCACAAAACTTTTCTTCCACCAGAACTCCTGAGCAAAATGGTGTTGCTAAAAGGAGAAACAGAACTCTAATTGAGGCAGTACGTACTATGCTCAGCGAGTCTTCCTTGCCTAGTAAATTCTAGGCAGAAGCTGTCAGCACTGCCTGTCATACTCAAACAGATGTCTTATTGTCAAAAGACATGACAAGACAGCTTATGAGGTTTTGAAAGGTAAGAAACCTCAAATTAAATACTTCCATGTCTTTGGATGTCATGTCTTTATCTTTAATAACAAGGATCACCTAGGAAAATTCGATCCTAAAGCTGATGATGGCTACTTCCTTGGTTATTCCTCCATCAGCAAGGCTTTTAGAGTATTTAATACTCGCCTTCAAAAGGTTGATGAATCAATCCATGTAACCTTTGATGAAAGTTCATCAGCCCTTAAGGACATTCAAACTACTTCATCTGAAGTCATTTTCAATGAGCTCGCTGATCCTCACTTTAAGGAAGCTGACTCATTTGTTGATGCATCTTGCTCGCTGCCTGATAATAATCAGCATGACAAACAGGATAGTTCAGCAGATGCTGAACCAGAGCAAGTTGCTGCTCATATCTACTCGATTGAGCCAGTTGAGCCTATCTTAAGATCAATCCATGCAACATCAGCCAAACCTAGATCACTGGCTGATGACGTGCATGCTGATGACTCTACTGAGGAAGAGTTTCATGATGCATCAGCTAATGCGGATGATATGGAGTCAGCTGATGACTCCAACATCAATGATAACTCAAATCAGTCAAATGGCTCTACTGATCTTACTCCTGAACCCATTCTTACCATTGACTTCTCCTCTTACAATAATCTCTCTGCTGGACCCATCTCTCAGTCTTCCGCTGACACTCAACTAGGTTCATCAAGTGTTCCTGCACTTAAATGGACTTCTAGTCATCCAGCTCACCAAGTGATTGGTGATCCTTCTCAAGGGATTGTTATTCGATCAGCGACTAGAAACACATGTCTCTATGTGAATTTCTTGTCGATGATCACCCCTAAGAATATAGGAGAAGCAATGGCTGATCCTTCTTGGGTAGAGGCTATGCAAGAAGAACTTACCCAGTTCAAACGACAGCATGTCTGGTTTCTTGTCCCTCTACCTGCTGACAAAGAACCCATTGGCACAAAATGGGTTTATAGGAATAAAATGGACAAAGATGGTGTTGTTACTCGTAACAAGGCTAGGCTGGTTGCACAAGGATACCTTCAAGAAGAAGGTGTTGATTACGATGAAACCTTTGCACTAGTGGCCCGATTAGAAGCAATTCGCTTATTCTTGGCACATGCTGCTTACAAAAACTTCACAGTATATCAGATGGATGTTAAGAGTACCTTCCTAAATGGAAAACTCGATGAGGAAGTTTATGTTAAGCAGCCACCTGGTTTTGAAGATCCAGCCAAGCCACACCATGTCTTTCGTCTTTATAAGGCTCTATATGGCCTTAAACAGGCTCCTAGAGCCTGGTATGACACTCTTTCTGAATTTCTTCTCTCTAACAAGTTTCAGCGAGGGTCCATTGACAGCACCCTCTTTATCTATAGAAAGGGTGCTGATGTTCTCTATGTCCAGATATATGTGGATGACATCATCTTTGGGTCCTCCAGCAAGAAACTCTGTACTAAGTTCAGCTCACTGATGTCTTCTCATTTTGAGATGAGCATGATGGGTGAGTTGACTTTCTTTCTTGGTCTACAAATTCGACAACTCCCAAATGGGATTTTCATTAATCAGGAGAAGTACATTCGAGACATGCTGGCTAAATTTGACATGTCCAATGTGACCACTAAAGCCACTTCTATGTCTCCTCCTAATAATCTCCATGCTGATCCTGAAGGTAAGCATGTGAACCCCACTCACTATCGGGGAATGATTGGCTCGCTGATGTATCTCACAGCGAGTCGTCCTGACATCATGTTTGCTACTTTCTTATGTGCAAGATATCAAGCCTCTCCTAGGGAGTCTCATCTTCTCGCTGTCAAGCGAATCTTCAAGTATCTAAAAGGTACCTCCACACTGGGTCTCTGGTATCCCAAAGACTCCAGTTTTGACTTAGTTGCATATTCTGACTCTGACTATGCTGGTTGCATGTTAGATAGGAAAAGCACCAGTGGTGGATGTCAATTGTTGGGGGGGAAGCTGACTAGTTGGTCTAGTAAGAAACAGCATACAATGTCCATCTCCACTGCTGAAGCAGAATATGTATCAGCAGCGAGTTGTTGTGCACAAGTCCTCTGGATGAAAAACCAACTCGCTGACTATGACTTAGAATTCTCTAAGATTCCCATAATGTGTGACAATACAAGTGCAATTGCTATCACACACAATCTTGTTCAGCATTCTAAGACCAAACACATAGACATTAGGTACCACTTCATTCGTGACCATGTCATGAAAGGAGATGTTGAAATTTACTTCATTCCCACTGATGACCAACTTGCTGACATATTCACAAAACCTTTAGATGAAACCAGATTCAAGTATCTGGTCAGCAAGTTGGGAATGCTGAATGGTGAATCAGCGACATGACTTGTCATATCTGCTGATGCTTCAACTTACATCTCTCTTATAAGTTGAAAAGTGACCTTATGGTCAAAATTTCTTTCAGCAAGTTCAAGTGTGTCTTACTTGCTAATCATAAAAAGCAATAGAGAGCTAAAAGTTTCTATCTAGTCCAGCAGCAAACGGCTGCTGGTAAAGACATCTAAAATCCGTTGATCCCTGTTGCTTTGGAAAAAGCAAAACAAAAGCAATAGAGAGCTAAAAGTCTCTATCTAGTCCAGCAGCAAACGGCTGCTGGTAAAGACTTCTAAAATCCGTTGATCCCTGTTGCTTTGGAAAAAGCAAAACAAAAGCAATAGAGAGCTAAAAGTCTCTATCTAGTCCAGCAGCAAACGGCTGCTGGTAAAGACTTCTAAAATCCGTTGATCCCTGTTGCTTTGGGAAAAAGCAAAACAAAAGCAATATAGAGCTAAAAGTCTCTATCTAGTCCAGCAGCAAACGGCTGCTGGTAAAGACAAATAAAATCCGTTGATGGCTGACAATTTGCCAAAAATTGTATAAAATTGGTCAGCGACCAACGTTTGCCGTGAAGTCGCTGACTGAAAATAAGGTAACCAGATTTACAAAATTGTCAGTGGATATACTTCAATCTCAACTATTTTAACGTGTGAGTATATCCACCAAGTATTTTTATTAATATTTTATTGGAATCTCAAAACGGTTACCTCGATTTTCTCCCTAATGGACAACTTGTACACTGTATCCGCCGTAAAACTCGAGTACTTTTGAAATAACGGTACAAGTTGTCACATCAATCCATTTTTATACGTTACTCAAATACGTATATATATGTATGTATTACGTATGAAAGAGAGTATTGATGACGGTTCACTGACATAGTTATGGGGCCCATATCCATGCTATATATATTCAAATCGTTTCAATCACCATCCTTTATACTCTCAAAATTCACCTTCTTATTTTCTTATTCTCCAAATCTCTCAAACTTCTCAAAATTCTCTCTATCTCCTCTCACTGTTCATCTTCTTCTTCCTATTTCTCAATCTTAATCTAAGATGGCTTCTTCATCTGAGCAACCCACTCCTGAACAACAACAACAACAACAACAACAATCAAATAATCCTCCTGTATCTCCCACTCATGTTGAGTTGCCAGATGACTTGGGGACTCAAAAGGCACTTAAACATGTTCCTCTTTACATGCATTCAAAATCATTTGATCCAGAAACTATTCCTTCATCTCAAAAAGTAAACTTTCAAGCCCAAAGACTCACCATAAAATCCAATTATTATCTGGGTTCCCTTGAAGTTCCATCCGGCATAATTGGGTACCAACATATGATTGATTTCATAAAAGCGTGCCCAGTGACAAATGCCATTTATTCCGATCCTGAAGATATGTACGTCTATCTTCTCCGGGAATTCTGGTGGACATGTGAGTATCATGTAAGTATAGGTGCTATTACTGGCACCGTGAAGAAAAAGCAGGTACGCATAACAATCACACCCAAAATTATTCGCACTGCTCTTGGTCTTCCTGATCAAACAAAGGAGAGACCATTTGTGAATCCAGCAACTATAGAACAATGGAAGAAATGGTTGCCAACCATTGGTTATGGTACAAACCTGGAAAAGCCTGAAGCTGTACCTAGCAACCCAACCAAGAAAAATCTCCCTGGTGTTTGGAGATTATTGTTCGCTCATGTCATCCAGTGTTTGGGTGGCAACTCTGGATCCTTTGATCAGGCTACTGCCTTAAACATGCAAATCATCCATGCTTTGGCCACTGAAGATTTATTAATTTTGCCTCAGTTATTTTTGAAGATATGAAAGCAAAAGTTCAACCCAGCAACTGCTCATATACTATTCCATTCACCAGGTTCTTCTCTCTGATTTTCAAACAAGAACTTAAAGAAAAATACAATCAATTTGGTGCTACTATCTGCAAGCCACCAAGAATTGGTCACTCTGTCTACAAACAGCCTGCTTGTGATCCTGAATTCTTTGACAGCAAGTTTGCTGAACTCACTCCTCCAATGAAAGAGGTACTTTTCTCTTCTTATCCACACTTGTACATAAGAGCACCCTCTGGTGTGGATGCTGGCACAGTAATTATTCAAGAAATCACCAAGGCTGCAAAGAAAGCCAAAAAGGCACGATCCAAGTCTTCCAAGACTACTGTTCCTTCCTCATCTGCTGCTGATGTTCCCAAAGGAAAAAAGAAAACAGCAAAGGGACTCACGATTAAGGGGTTGGAATCCTCTCAGCTGTCTCTCATTGATGAGGAAGAAAACCCCACTGCTGAAGAAAACTTAGAGCAGCATCATGATGAAACAGAAGCACGCCTGTCTCCTACCCCTCTCAACTTCTCTATCGCTGAAAGAGAAGCAGCCACTGCTGATGAAACTGATGCGCAAGCTGCTAATGATAATATTGTTGAAGGTTCTGGTGCTGGAGAAACTATGGTTGAAAATGTTGAAGGAAGGAATGTAGAAAATGTTGAAGGTGCTGGTTTGACTGAAATGGATGCTGATAGAAATATTGAAGGAGATGGTGGAAGTGTTGATATAATTGAAAGGTGCTGGTGATGATGTTGTTGAAGGTAGAAATGAAGTAGAGACCACTATTGTTAATGTTGATGAAAATGATTTAGATTTGGGCGATATTGTTGCTGATGACTTTCAGCTGGATTCCTACAATCATGCTGATGAAAAGGAAGCCAGTGACATGGAAGTGGGAGAAGATGAAGAGAATGTTGAGCCAACTGGTGGAAATGTCTCTCAAGAAATTCAAGTTGCTGAGACCACATCTGCTACTGAGACCACATCTACTGAAGCCAATATTGAGCCAGCAGTTCTCACTGCAAGACCCAAAACTCCACCAGTACAACCAGTGAACACCATGCTATCTCTGGGCATGCCTTCCTCTTTCCAAGCTGTTCCTGGTTGTTCTTCTAAATTGCCAAAAGAAGTTGAGCCCCTTGTTGCTAAAGATTTGGGCATTTCCTACTCCACATACACTGCTGATAGACTAGAAAGGGTGGAGTATCAATTAAATGATCTCACAAAGGCTGCCAATCTTGCTGTTGAATGGAAAGACAAAGAGTCTAGCAGGCTGGTCTCTACCTTGACCAGCTGGTACAACAAGCAAAACGAAAACAGCAAGGAAGTAAACACGCTGAAAGAAGAAATTGTCTCCATGGCAGATGATCAACACAAAATTTGTGAATCAACCAAAGCTATCAAGCGTGATCAGCAGATCCTTCGATCTAGTGCCTTGTCGCTGCTCAAATGTGCCAACTCCACCAGCTACTCAGCCAAGAAGGCAGCCTTCACGAGCAAATCTGCTGCTGATGATATTAAGAAGCTGCATAATCTCATCTCCCCTCTGACAACACAAGTTGAGAACACACCAAGGCTATCCAAGCCTTAGAAAAGCAAGTTGCTGATCTTCCTGTTCCTTCAGTTGCTTTTACTGAGGAAGATCGTCAGAGGCAAATCAACTTGGAGAAGGAGGTAGTTGAAATTAAAAATCTGTTGGCCCAGCTGGTAAATCAACAATCTAAACAGCCAGCGACTGTGGAAGTTGTTATTAACAATACAACTTCCAAGGGGGAGAAAGTTGACGCTGCTGTTCTAGACTTGGTAAGTGAAGCAGTGAAAAAAGCCCTTGAGAAAATATATGAAGAATCTGCTGAAGAGGTTTTGGAAACTGATGATGCTACTACTAACACCACCAAAGCCGATGAAATGGCGATTGTGGCTGTTTGCAATGAAAAAGATGTGAATATTGAAGTTCCCCCTACTGGCGTTGAGGGGGAGCGTGAAAAAGAAGAAGTAAATGTTGAAGTTCCCCCTGCTGGTGTTGAGGGGGAGATTGAAAAAGAAATTGATACTGAAGCTCCCCCAGCTGGTGGTGAGGGGGAGCAACAAATTGTTATGTTCAATGTACCTCGCCCTGCTGCTGATGCGGGTTACATTGAAGTTTTTGAAGGTGTAGGGGAACAGTTTGACCCCAAAGTGATCAAAGCAACATGGGAAGCTGGTTTTGTTAGAGAAATGGAAACAAATAGGTCAAAGGAATTGCTTCCAGTTTTTCATAGACGATATCTGGCCAATGCTGAAATTACTCCTCTTTCTGATACTCGTCGAAAATAGGTCTCTGATTCTGGATTCTTCAAGAAATCTCCCACCGCTCTTCCATCAGAACAAGTGATCGCTACTTCATCTTCTCTTCCAGCTGCTCAGCTATCCATCCAATCTTCAGCAGGTCATCAACACCAAATGATTGATATTTTGGCATTGACTGCTGAAGGCAAGACTCAAGAAGAAGCTATCAAGGAGCTGAATAGAATCAAAGAAAATCAAGAAAATGAAAGGAAAAATCTTGAGTACATCAAGCAGCTGCCTTTTCTGGAAAAAGATCAATTGGATGGTGAGCAGTGAATGCTCTTGAAAACTGGTGGTGCTGAAGTAGAAAAACAAATGAGTGAAAATAGAAAAGTTTTTGAAGGTGTAGGGGAACAGTTTGACCCCAAAGTGATCAAAGCAACATGGGAAGCTGGTTTTGTTAGAGAAATGGAAACAAATAGGTCAAAGGAATTGCTTCCAGTTTTTCATAGACGATATCTGGCCAATGCTGAAATTACTTCTCTTTCTGATACTCGTCGAAAATAGGTCTCTGATTCTGGATTCTTCAAGAAATCTCCCACCGCTCTTCCATCAGAACAAGTGATCGCTACTTCATCTTCTCTTCCAGCTGCTCAGCTATCCATCCAATCTTCAGCAGGTCATCAACACCAAATGATTGATATTTTGGCATTGACTGCTGAAGGCAAGACTCAAGAAGAAGCTATCAAGGAGCTGAATAGAATCAAAGAAAATCAAGAAAATGAAAGGAAAAATCTTGAGTACATCAAGCAGCTGCCTTTTCTGGAAAAAGATCAATTGGATGGTGAGCAGTGAATGCTCTTGAAAACTGGTGGTGCTGAAGTAGAAAAACAAATGAGTGAAAATAGAAAAGTTTTTGAAGGTGTAGGGGAACAGTTTGACCCCAAAGTGATCAAAGCAACATGGGAAGCTGGTTTTGTTAGAGAAATGGAAACAAATAGGTCAAAGGAATTGCTTCCAGTTTTTCATAGACGATATCTGGCCAATGCTGAAATTACTTCTCTTTCTGATACTCGTCGAAAATAGGTCTCTGATTCTGGATTCTTCAAGAAATCTCCCACCGCTCTTCCATCAGAACAAGTGATCGCTACTTCATCTTCTCTTCCAGCTGCTCAGCTATCCATCCAATCTTCAGCAGGTCATCAACACCAAATGATTGATATTTTGGCATTGACTGCTGAAGGCAAGACTCAAGAAGAAGCTATCAAGGAGCTGAATAGAATCAAAGAAAATCAAGAAAATGAAAGGAAAAATCTTGAGTACATCAAGCAGCTGCCTTTTCTGGAAAAAGATCAATTGGATGGTGAGCAGTGAATGCTCTTGAAAACTGGTGGTGCTGAAGTAGAAAAACAAATGAGTGAAAATAGAAAAGTTTTTGAAGAAGAAAAGGCTAAATGGTTAAAGTATATGAAGGACAGAAAGAGGCCTCAAAGGATAGTTGCTGCTGAGGCCTTCAAAGCTGAAATGGGTCTTAAGACCAACTTGAAAATCTTAAGAGAAGGTGCTGACAAGCCAATCAAACTTGAAGGGGTCAAACCAACCACCTTGGGTGCCTCTGAGTGGTTTGAAGTTTACATGTTGGTGAAAGACAAGAAGGCTGTCAGCTATGACCAACTCCAAAGGATGCTCAAGGAATATTTTGAGAAGGCCAGAGAATATGAAACCAAGTTCAAGGCTGACTTATGTTAAGGCAAGTCTTTGGTACTCCAGCAGCCATCACCACTTCAGCAGGCAAGAGGATTCAAAGAAAAAGGAAAGAAGCATATAGAACCTTATCTGCTGATCTTCCTCCCATCTCTGGTGATGCTGCGCTCAATCTCAGACTCCCTCCCAGAAGCTTTTTCGAAGAAGGGAGAGTACTGGAGACTCCTGCTGGTATATTCTTCACCAACTTTCAGAATGACCAGGTGTTCTTTCGTCTGGCAGAAATTGAAAAGGCTTCCACTGGATTCCTTATCAGCATAAGGAAAAGATTTTCTAAACTAGTCATGCCAGACAAGTCATCAGCAAGATAGATGAAGAGTTGCTGAAGTCTCATAGAAGAAATGACCCAGTATTGAGAATCGCTAAGCAAGAAGATGCTTATGAGATTGAAGCTGCCAATCTTTAGATGTCTTATAATGTAAATGCCTGAAGTATCAGCTTGTAAAATTTAAAGATGATATATAAGACATCTTTTCATCATTCCTTTATTCTTATCAAAGTCTAGTCTACTCAGCAAGTCTTCTCAGCGAATAGGGGGAGATTGTTGAGTCAAGGATTCGCTGACCAAACTTGGTCATTGACGTGTGTCGTCAGCGAGTCATCAGCAAGATAGATGAAGAGTTGCTGAAGTCTCATAGAAGAAATGACCCAGTATTGAGAATCGCTAAGCAAGAAGATGCTTATGAGATTGAAGCTGCCAATCTTTAGATGTCTTATAATGTAAATGCCTGAAGTATCAGCTTGTAAAATTTAAAGATGATATATAAGACATCTTTTCATCATTCCTTTATTCTTATCAAAGTCTAGTCTACTCAGCAAGTCTTCTCAGCGAATAGGGGGAGATTGTTGAGTCAAGGATTCGCTGACCAAACTTGGTCATTGATGTGTGTCGTCAGCGAGTCATCAGCGAAGTCAGTGACTCTCGTCAGCGGATGGTTTCTTTCCAAATTGTGAGTCAAGGCGGGAAGAATTCAAATCAAGTAAAGACAAGAGTCACATGGTGGTTCTTCCAACTGGATATTACCTTATATGGCAAAGGAACAGTTGGGACCAAAACAAGGGTTTTCTCTTTCATACCCGTTTTGGTAAAGAAGACAAAGGCTTCTGGATCCAAGTACTTCGAGCAAATGAGAAGTCGACAACCACCATTCTATCACTATCATTGTAAGGCTGTGTTGCCCTAATTCCTCCCCTATATAAAGCAACACAGCCTCATCATTTACACTTTGTGTTTGTCACCACAAGTGTGTGTCACTTATTATTTCTTGTAATTGTTTTAGTTTTCTAGTTTGTCTAAAACTAAACAATTATATTGTTCTTGTATTTTTCTTGTAAGACAAGTTGTAATATCGACCATGTATTCACTGTTTAATCAATGATACATATGATTAGACTTGCATAGTTTCTTGTACTTGAACTTTATCCTTGTTCTTGTTCTTTACTTTCTACTTACATTCTTGTCTAGATCAATTATATTATAAGTGTGCAAATCGTGGACTGTCAAGCTCACTCCTTCAGAACGGAGCTCCGCCAAATATGGAGAAAATCTCTTATTTCTTCCTCCTAAAGAAAAGGGATCTACCCAAATCCCTTCCTAAACTCTAGGGTAAAACCTTAATGACCTAACTTATTCCCCAAGATGAGTTCCCCTTATAAATAGAGGTTCTCATCATTAGATGGAGACATGTTCTCTTCACCCTCAAAACACCTAAGGTGGCCGGCTTCTCTATGGAGAAGTCTCCACCGCCAACACAAACACCTCCGATACAATGGCGTTAAGCTTCTCAAAGCTTTACACCAGTAGGGAATCGCCAATAAATCGGTCAAAACCCCTCCTTGTTCCCGATCGAAGATCCGTGCGATTATTTGATCAAACAAGCACTGTTAAAGTTTCTAGATATGCTGAGTTCTTTGAAAAGAATCTCATCACTCAAGAAAATAGTGGGAGGATTGTCGAACTTGATGAGACTCAAGAGGAAGATGTCACCTTCTGAAAACACTAGCGATCATCAACTTAGGGGGGAAAATGTTCAAAGTAATGAACCTCAAGTTGATGAAGTTGATGCGATTCCAATTCGTAGGTCCTCAAGGACAATACGTGCTCGTGAAAGATTGAATCTTAATATTGAATCTGAAGAACACATATTAGGAGATTTAAATGAACCTCCTAATTTCAAAGCTGCATTATCAGATCCAGAATCTGAAAAATGGCTTGAATCTATGAATGTGGAAATGAAATCCATGAAAGACAAATCAAGTCTGGAGTTTGGTTAATCTTCCACCTAATGGTAGAACCGTTGGGTGTAAATGGATCTTCAAGAAGAAGACCGACATGGATGGAAATGTACACACCTATAAAGCTCGTCTCGTGGCGAAAGGCTATACTCAGCTCTATGGAGTTGACTATGAGGAAACCTTCTCTCTCGTAGCGGATGTTTGATCAAATAATCACACTATGGCTTAACCGAAGGTGTGAGAGGGGTTTTGGTGTTCTGTTGGCGATTCCCTTCCTGTCAGAGGGCCGTAGGCCGCTTTACGCCTATGATTGTTAACCCTTCGCCGATCTGTAAGGCTTAGGGGGATTCGGAGGTTGAATGTGTCAATGATTAGGGTTTCAATGTGTTGAATATGATGATGTGCCGTATGGCACCTCTTCTATTTATATAGAGGGTAAAGCCTTGGAGAGGAAGATAGGAATTTAGGGTAAATCCCTTCCCCCCTTCGTGATATCTTCTAAGTATGAAAGATATATCTAGGACTCTTAGACAGTGTCCTAGTTTATAGGAGTGTTTGATTTCATTCCTTTTTTCGGGAGATCGGATAAACATGGAAAGGATTTAAGTGTATCCGTTTGTTATTATCTTTGGGAGCTCCGGAATTATGGAGGTATACATCGTAGCTTCAGCTACGGATACGTTTGTTTGGTACAATGTATTAGTACCTTCGCTGTTTACGAAGGGTCCTTCGTATCCGTTCCTTTATACGGAGGTAAAGCTCCGTATATGGTATATCATCAAGCCCTCCAGTCTGATGGGAGAGTTTATCTGTAGAGTATCGCATTAGACGTCAAAAATAATCTTAAAAAAAATAAATAAGAGCTTACCTGTGTAACCGGGGCTCGAAAAAGCTTTTGGTTTTGGATGCTCCGTATCTTCTCCGGTGCTCTTTGTAAGGGTAAAATTGCCATTTTACCATGCCGCGTATATATCCCATCAGGAGTTAATTCGAGCGCGCTTATCCCGAGAAGAAAACCAATCGACGGTTTGTGTAGGTTATGCGCCGGTTTTTCAAACCATCCATTTTGTCTCCTATTTAATTTGTGACGGCTCCGGAGATTTTCTTTTCTTCTTCTTTTTTCTTACGCTCTCCCCTCTTTGCTCTAATATCAAATACATCTACTCCCTTCCATTCAATCTTATCTATGGATCGCAATCATTTTCGTGTTATTAGTACCACGTATTCAGAGATGACTGAGGACTATGTCGCATGGTTTCGCCAGTGCTTCTGCCGCCCTAGTGATCCTGAAATTACGGTTCCGGGACCGTCGGAATCAATTCTTGATGCGCCTACTGGATTTATAGGTATGTATACCGCTCCTTTCTCCGGTGGCAATCTTAGGTTTCCTTTGTCCCCTTGGTTATTAGGGTTACTCGATTACCACAATCTGCATTTATTTGTGGTGCATCCCTTAGCGATTACCATGATAATGTCATTTATCTTTATTTGTCGTGCATATGAGATAGAGCCCAGGATAAGTGTTTTTCGATATTTTTTCAAGTTCGGTATTCGTGATGGTTGGGTTATGGTGGAAGAGAGGCCTGGTAGGTTATTTTTTGATATAGGTGATTCTGATATGTTGAACTGAAGGCCAGGGTTTTTGTTTTTTATTGAGGAATACATTCATCCGATGTTTAGGGGTTTGTTGGATACGGGTAGGTTGGTGTCGGGGATGTCTTTTGAGAACAATGTGCATGACTGGGTTACTCTTGATAATGCATTGGTCCGTCAGGTGCATATGTCTCCATTCGAGTTGGTCACTTATCCCTCTGTGATTCTGTATCTTTGTGGCATTACGATGTCGTGGGAGGGTTCTCCTGATCAGCCGGTTTTGATATGGTGCTGTGAAGGTACCATTCTCTATTGCTTTTTCTCTTTGATTTTTTTTCTGACGTCCTTATATTGTGTTTGCAGAGTTAACGCTTAGAGAGGCTGTGACCATGAATCCTCGAGGCATGGTTGTTGGTAGAAGGCCTTTGTCTCCTTCTGATGATGGGGAAGGTCCCCTTTTTGCTATTGTTGATGTGTATGGGCCTCCTCCGAAGAGGCAGAGGGTAATGGGTGGTCCATCCGGTGCAACGGACCCTATGGCTGCAGGTCCTTCTGTCATTATCCTTGATTCTTCTCCAGTAAGAGAGGAAGTTGCTGCTGCTACTATTCCAGTTTCTAATGCTGACCAAGGTATGTGTTGTTTCCTGACTCTGTTGTTTGTGTCTGCATAAATCTGATATGTATGCTTTTTTCTTCTTTTAGCCGGTACCTCTGAACCTGGACGTAGGCCTGGGAAAGAGCCAGTTGAAGAAACTGGAGCTACTACAACTGGAGCTACCACAACTGGTGAGTGGCTGTAGATTGTGTGTATATTTCAATCGTTGTTTCCCTTTCATATTACTTATTGAAATTCTTTGTAATTTTTAGGGATTCCTCTTCAGAGTGAATTACCTGATCCTCAGTTTTGCCGAATGAGTCTGGATATGCTGGTTCCTGATCACTTAAGGACCATGCTGGATACTATGCCTGCTCAGAGGCTTGCTGAGATGACCAACCAGGCTCTGTTTGCTGCCGGTATGATTGGTTCGGCTAGCAGTGCCAGGGTGCACTATTTGGAGGAGGATCTGCAGAGGCATAGGGCAGAGTTAGCTTCCCTGAGGGCTGCTCAGTCTAACGGGGGTGATGCTTCTTTGGTTAATTCTTTGAGGAGGGAGCTCGCTGATTCCCAGGAGGCTTTATCCCTTGCTACACAGAGTTTGGATGCTGCCCATGAGCGGATTGCTACTCTTACTTCTGTCGGACCTGCTGCAGTGATCAACAATTTGGAGCTGGAGTTGGAGAATACAAGAAACTCCATGCGCCAGGTTATTTCTGGTGTTATTCCTCATGTCTTCCGTATGTTGATGGCGAGTCCTGAGTTTGATCAAAGTCTTGATGAGATGATCGAAGCTAACCGGGCTTATTCGAGAGCCTTGTTACTTTTTCGTATGGAGAGTCGTGGGCAGGTTGTGTTGGGTGGGAATAAGGAAAGGCTTCTTGGCACCGAGGAGAGGATCGTTACTACTGAAGAGGCCTTAAGGAGAGTTTCTTTTCCTTATATCTAGCAGATTTCTTTAAATCTCGATGCTTCGGTGGCTGATCTTTATAATATTAGGCCTCAGGGAATGTGAACTGTTGATCCTCTATACTCTGTACATATATTTTTTGGTGCCTTAGGCATTCATTGGGTTATGAATGACTTTTCATGTATATTCTTTGATGTTATTATTTGCTCCTTGTCTTCGTTCGTGTCGTCATTGCCTCGCTATACTTCAGAGCTTATCATTTTGCATTCTTTCGTGGAAAAGTGATATCTTTTGTTTTTGTTATGCTTATACATTCTTAAAAGAGTGTCTTATGCATTTATGCTTATGCACTACAATCATAAGGAATGAGTGACTTATGCATTTTATTCATGGGTTATTACCTCATGATTGTGTTGAAAAGTCTTATGGGCGTCCCCTTGACAATTCAAAAAATAATTTTTTATGCGCATTTAGAAAATTATTACGATCGTTTTATATAATTTTTTGGGAGCTTATAAGTACATGGCAGGAGGAAGTTACAATATTTTGTATTGTTCCTAGCTGCTACTTTTGTGCTGCCCTATTTGCTCCGTTAATTTGGCTTATCCCGGGGGCAAATTATGCTCCAACCGGTCTTAATGCCTGCCGGAGTCTTTGGTGTATGAATTTCTGCATCCCCTGCTGGTCCGGGATTGTCTGGCCTTTCTTCTGCGAAGGATCCTTCGTCCGCAATTTCCAGCTGTCCTCTGGGTCCTTTTTGAATTATTCTTCTGTTGCGTTTGTACCACGGTACGGAGCTCTTTTCCTTTATATCCTTCAGTAAATGAGGAGAGTATTGTTTGCATCCCCCCGTGAGATTTGTACTGTACGCAACCATGTATCGTAGATGCTATCATATGGAATTTCCTCATTCCTTCTCTGCCCAGGAGCATATCATAAGGAGAGTTTGCTTTTATCACAATTGCCAGAATCATGCGGTTCTTCGCCAGGGGAACCCTCCGATAGTGGCGTCCAGCCATATTTCCCCCAATGGGCGGATGCGTTCACTGGCGAATCCTACTACTTCCGTATCTAGTGGCGTGATTGTTTCCCGCAGTTTTTTAGGCAATCGGAGGAAACTTTTCTCATAGATTATGTCTCGTCCGCTTCCTGTGTCTACCTGCGTATTCTTCAGGCACACCCTGCTTATGTTCACTTTTATTAGCACTGGGTCTATCGATGCCTTGTCATCCAACTTACCGAAGTGGTAGTGTTGTGTTCCTTTTCGGATCAAGGTGCTTGATAGTATCCTTCTCTGGTGTTCTTCCGGTTCTGCTTCGTCGAAGCTTGGTCTACTTCTTTTCACCAGGTGTGCTAGCTTGTTTTCTCTTGCTGCGTTGTCTATCTGCCTTAGCAACTCTTTGCAGTAATCCGTACTATGCCCATATCCGTTGTGGAAACAATAGAATTTGTCTAGGTTTCTAGTCCCTCTTCCGGATAACGGCAGTGGTCTGACGAATGTTTTTGCTACTTCTTCTGATGACAGGATTTCTGATGGCGTTTTTCAGAGATTGCCAACTGTTCTCTTGTAGCTATTCGTCCTACTGCATGTAGGAGAGAACTGATCAGCTGCTACATCCTCGATTGTCTCGGTTTGCTTCCCGTTCTTCTTTATCATGGTTTTCCATTTGGCCATAGCTTTTTCTGCTATTTCTTCGGCACTCCTCCACTCGTGGAATTTCTCCATCAATTCCAGGTAGCTTTTTGGCTTACCGAGGCATAAGTGTCGTATCAACTCTGTAAGTCCCAACTCAATAGATGGTACTACTGAAGACACCTCTATGTCGATGGTGGAGTTACTTTGCAATATATGCACTGAACTGGAGACGACCAGTTGCAGTGTGTATATACCAAGTTCTAGATAGATTACTTATGTAAATGACAATAAGTAAAGAACAATGCAATAATACAAATAACTTGTAAAGTAACTTGATGAAACAATATGTAATTTTCAATGTGTAATTTATTTATTGATGTTAAAACAAATTACAAGGTTGTTGCGGAACCAAGATAATACAAAGAATGTAAATATCCTAACAACCTATGAAATACAATTGATCTACACTCGGAATTTCTCAAGACAATCGAAACATTTAAAGTTGTGAAATGTTCCTTTTAGCGATTGAGAGAATATTGCACAAGTTCACCAAGAATATTGCAGGTTTGCAAAGTATGAAGTGTTTGTATGTTTTCACTTTGTGATTTCAAAACACTTAATATTCTTGTTGTGCAATGACTTGTATTTATAGGCAAAGTTAACATTGGGATGTTAACTTTAGCCGTACAAATGTGGTTGAGAGCATTTAAGGAATATCATTTAATTCCTTAAAAAGCAGTGTAAAGTCGCATGATAAAGCAACTTTACATAACCACCTTTATGTACCTTTTATTACTTAAATAATAAGATAAGGCTTATTATCCGGGTAAAGGTGCATAAAGCATATAAGTCAATTCCTCGTAATCAGTGTAAAGCTTTGTAAGGGCTTTCCACTGATGGTCTCCAATTTGTAACTGACTAGAATGTCAACTGGGCTTCGCTGCCATTGCCATTCTCTATCTTCCATTTATTGTCTTCGACTTCAACTGGAATGATTCTTCAACTTGGTCAGTTCTCAACTGGAGGAAGTCTTCAGTTGCGTTGACTGTACGGTGCAACTGGACTTCAATATATTTCTCGACAAATCATCTAGGTCTCCAGTTCACTGGCCAGTTTCACTGGACGAATTAACTGGGTCTCCAGATGCAACTGGAGACTGCCAGTTTACCAGGTGAACTGGTCCTAACAAATTCCCCCTATTTGTCTAGAAATATAGTCTAAGTCTTTTTCTAGTTCTTGTATCTATACAAGTGTGAACTATAGAGACTTGTTCGATTTAAATCTATCTAAGTTTCCAAGGCATTTTTATAGATCAATAAATGCCTTAGGTTTTTCTTTTAGGTTTGTTAGATTTTAATCTATTATCTACCTTGTGGTTACAAACTGGTAACTTCATTTATACAAGGAAATGGAATTTATACAAGTTACAGAATGTAAATACAAATTACAAGTAGATAACTGAAGAAAGAACTTAATGAGATGACCCTTCGCCAGTTCTTCTTCTCTTGGTCACCAAAGAAATAGGCTGAGAGTCTTCAGGATCAATATTCAACTTTTGCTCAAGATTTTCTTTATGTTGAATTTTGCCCCTTAGAAAGTTTGCCCATGCTTTCTCAAACCTATTCTTTTGTGCCTTCGCATCCAAAATATTCACCATCTCCACCCATTCGCTGAACCCATATTGCATAGCACCAGGATTGTCAGTTTTAACCAGTGGCCCCCTGGTATAACTAACTTCGACTTGAAAAACTTTGGTGCCTGGCTTGATTGTTACATTTACACCATTGATAGTACCACTATGTCTTCTGGTTGACATGATCTAGGAGTAATAACTTCTTGCTTCAGATTCATTTGTTATCTTTATACTCCCAGCACCAGCAGCCAGTACAGCGGACTTGATGTCTTCATTTGAAACCTCGCCAGTTGGTTCAACAAATGTGCTAAGGTCAGCATCTCTAGACAGTGGTCTTCTTGGTTGTGGAATCCTTCTTGGTGGATTCAAAGCCTTCTTCACAACCTTCTTAACATTTGCAATTCGTTTAAGAATCCCACTGGCCCTATTCTCCTTGGCCTTCTCCACTGAAATGTTCAAGCTTCTAGCATCGAATTCAGCTTCATCCTCAGGATAGTGTCTGTCCAGTTCTACATCCAGCATTTCTTTCAACTGGTCAACTATCCTGGGATCATTCTTGATCCTGACATACTCCTCCTTAGTGATACCCAAAAGATTGGCATCACTCATATCAAGTAACTTGATTTGTGCAAGATGTGCCCTGGCTTCAGCTTGGTTTCTTTGTTTTATCTTCTTTCTTTCTTTGATATCATTTCCAAGTCTGGCCAGTCTTCTGCTATCACTATCTGAAACTGGAGAAAGTATATCAGCATTACCAGTTTCAAGCATTACATCAGTGGCCGGCTGGGCAGATGCATCACCAGCTAAACCTTTGCCTTTATCCAAAACAACATTCCCCCTATCACCATCATCACCAGATCCACCAACTCTTTGCTCACCAGCTTCAGTACTGGTAGCCACAATCAATTCTCTTCCAGATGGAGTCCTTCTAGGTGCAACTGGTGGAAGGACTGCACTTCTTTCCCCCTTGGCAGCATCTAGACCTGCCCTAATTCCTTCCCATTCAGAGGGGTGAGATGGCAACCGGTCAAGAGACTACCATGACTGCATGTCCTTACGCTCTTTGAAGATTCCACACATCATCCTGAAGGACCTCCATAAATGGTTGGTCTCCTTTGACTGGGTCAAAACATTGGCAGTTACTTGTTCTTGACCAGTTTTTAATTCATTTAGGATCTTGGAGTCTTCATCCAACCCAGAGACAACCTTATCCTTCACTTCATCATCCTTCTTCTTCAGATTTTCTACTTCACTGTCAGTCTATCTAAAGATTGAGCATGTAGAGATACCTGGGTGTTCAAACTTTCAATGCTGCCTCTCAACTGGTTGATCTCACTGGTGAGTGGGCCAGATCAACCTGAGGAGTGGCCAGCTTGGTGATCTCAGATATCACCCTTTCAACCAATTGTGCTTCTCTAGCACCCAACGTATCCTCTATTTTCTGACCAACCGAAGTCATCAACTGCTCTCCAAGTCCAGTTACATCTAGGCCAGGTTTTTCAATCAATTCCTTAACCTGCCTTTCAATCTCTTTCAAATCAACTTCTGAAGTTCTAACAGTGTTTCCCAGCAAGTTGGAGATTGAGGTTGAAACCTTGGAGTGAGTTAGGTAAAAGGCTTCCTTTAAAGTACCAGCCAGATTGTTGCAGCCAGTGACCAACTCATTTAGCTTTTTAAACACCAAGTCTTCATTAGATGAAAACTTGTTTATCCCCAGATCAACCACTTTGATGTTTGTCAGGTGATCCTTGTGGTATCTGGAGAATGACTTGGTGTTTTTGTCAAGTGTCTTCTGAATCTCCTCCACCCTGGTTAGAAGGTTTTGGAGATCGGCTTGAAGTGAGATAACTTGACTGTCCAGTGACGAAGGAGAAGGTGTCACTGGACCAGCAGCAGTTACTACTGGAGCAACTAGAGGAGGCAAACTTAAGGAAGTCTCCCCAGTTGTCAAACCAGCAGTTGAAGATATAATAGGAGTGGTGGATGAAGAAAGGACTGGAAAATCAAAGTGTTGTTCATGCTGAGAATGCTCAGGTGTGAACAACGGCGTCGGTGGGGTGGCATTTCTCGAGCAAATGAGAATTGCCCAGTTGGTGAAGGAGCGGTATATGTTGGGAAAGATATATCAGTAGGCACATTTTCTTGGGAGGGTGAAAGTGAAATTGATGCGTCTGGAAGGGAGACTAGAGATGAAGGGTCTTGAGCTTGTACAGAAGCATCAAGAATCTCCAAGTCTGTTTCAGTACCTTCAGAATCCGAAGATTCTATAAGGATTTCCTCGTCATTAACATTCATGTTCAGATCCATGAATGTAACTGAGGGCTGACCAGTTTCCTGGTTAGTCTCCAGATGACCTTCCCCAGTTTCCTGGATGGGTGCATCTGTTGGTGGATCAGATACCGAAGTATCTTCACCAGGGATAGATGTATTTGGGGTTGCTTCAGTTATGGTTGCTCTATCCTCAACCACAACATTAGACGAACTGGAGGGTCCCTCATTATTTTGAGGCCCGCCCAGTTGCCTTTCTGACTCACCTTCAATCGGTGCATCAGTTGAAGCGAATGCCAGTTGCATTCGTTCTGGAATTTCGACCTCTCCAGCTTCAGATACCAGAGAGTCTAAATTCCTTAACATATCTGGAGCAGTGTACGGTGAATCTGTACTATTATATGCTTCTCTGCCCAGAATATGCTTAAAACAAAGAGAGAGGAACCTTGAAAAGGGGATACACACACCCCTTGTGCCCTTCAGCTTTTGTACCAGGCTTCTAAATAGAATATCTGCAAAGTCCACTCTCAATCCGTTCCACAAGCAGTAAGCCATTTCTGCTTGTGAGGAGTTGATCTGGTCAAGTCCACCAGAACTCCTACCCATGCTCTCCACCAGGTGGATGAAAAAATACCTCCATGAAGGTGTAAGACCCTTCATGGTCATCGCACCTTTAGTCTTCAACACCCCATTCTCCAAACACTCCTTGTGTCCCATTTCAAGAAGTACTTGGCAAAAATTTATATTTGGGGGCAAGACGACTGGAGATTCACCCTCTCTCCAGTAATTGAGGCGTAAGGCATCCCTCAATACATCAGCGGTCAAGTA
>CM067168.1:150354476-150421976 GCA_034093135.1 Erigeron breviscapus
TTTTGTCAAGTGTCTTTTGAATATCCTCCACCCTGGTAAGAAGGTTTTGGATATCGGCTTGAACAGACACAACTTGACTGTCCAGTGACGGAGGGGAAGGTGTCACTGGACCAGCAGCAGTTACCACTAGAGTAACTGGAGGAGGCAAATTGAGGGAAGCCTCCCTAGTTGACGTCGCAGCAGTCGAGAAGTAATAATAGGAGTGGTAGAAGAAGAAGGGACTGGAAGTAACAATGTGTTGTTCATGCTGAGAATGCTCAGGTGTGAACAACGGCGGTGGTGGTGGCATTTCTCGAAGGAGTGAGAACTGCCCAGATGGTGATGGTGTCATACGTCTGTTTCCAGACATATAGTTATATGTGGGAAATGGAATTTCAGTAGGCTCATTTTCTTGGGATGGTAAAATTGAAATTGAAGTATCTGGAGGCGAGACATGAGATGAAGGGTTTTGATCTTGTACAGAAGAAAAAATCTCAAGTCTGAAGCAGTACCTTAGATCCGAAGATTCAATAAGGATTTCCTCGTCATTAACATTCATGTCCAGATCCATGAATGTAACTGAGGGCTAACCAGATGGGTCAGTCTCCAGATGACCTTCTCCAGTTTCCTGGAAGGTTGCATCTGTTGGAGGATCAGTTACCGAGGTAACTTCACCAGGGATAGAGGTCACTCGGGTTGCCTCAGTTATAATTGCTCTATCCACAATCATAACATCATCGGCCGCAGAGTTTGGAACCTCAGTCTCCAGTAGTGACTGGCCAGAGACTTCGTCAGTTCGTGCAATAGAAGTGTCAGAAGATAGGCCGTGGACACTTTGTGCTGACTCAAACTCTAATTCTGGGTTGGGGTAGCCCAGTTTCATCTTCACCACCCTCTCCTACAGAAATTGCGAGGGTGGCTGCTTGCGGTTGTCCCGTTTGACTTTCTCTAGGTTCCTGTTGGGAGGAAACTGGAGGGCTGGTCTGGTTTCTACTGTCAGTGGCAAGTGCTGACAAGGTCCTAATGCGACGTGTTCTTGTTGCCTTTGGAACTCCTGAAAGACCTGTTGGGAAGTCTCCAGGGTAAATGGTTGGGGACAGACACGCTGGAGCTGGAGGGGTTAGACTGTTGCCCGGGTTCGGCAATGGTCACAATTCCAGCAGACGAACTGGTGGGTCCCTCATTATTTTGAGGCCCGCCCAGTTGTCTTTCCGACTCACCTTGGACTGGTGCATCGGTTTTTGCGAATGCTAGCCGCATTCTTTCCGGAATCTCGACCTCTCCAGCTTCAGATACTAGAGAGTCAAGATTCCTCAACAAATCTGGGACAGTGTATAGTGAATTTGTGCTAAAATAAGCTTCACTGCCCAGAATTTGTAGAAAACAGAGAGAGAGATACCTGGAGAAGGGGATACATAGTCCCCTGGTGCTCTTCAGTTTTTGAACCAGGCTTCTGTAAAGGATATCAGCAAAATCCACTCTCAATCCATTCCACAAGCAGTATGCCATTTCTTCTTGTGCGGAGTTAATCTGGTCAAGTCCACCAGAACTCCCACCCATACTTTCCACAAGGTGGATGAAAAATACCTCCATGAAGGTGTAAGGCCCTTCATGGTCATCGCACCTTTTGTTTTCAAAACCCCTTTTTCTAGGCACTCCTTGTGTCCCATGTCAAGGAGGACCTGGCGAAAATTTATGTTTGGGGAGATTACAACTGGAGATCCCTCTCCAGTAATTGAGGTGTAGAGCATCCCTCAATACATCTGCTGATAAGGTACACCGGACTGTTCCACCTTTTAATGTGAATGAGATGGAAGAACAGTCGGAAGAAAGAGAAGTGGTGTACCAAAACTCACACAAGTAGTCGTGAAACATCTTGCGTGGGTTTAAGGAGAAGGAGGGTCCGATTGGAGAATCCCTCAAAAAAAATTGGATTCTCCCAATAAGGGTATCGGACCCTTGGGTTCCTTGTAAACTAGCCATCGGATTATTTGGATTTAGTTTGATGAGCGTAGTATTACCAGGAGCACCAGATGCCTGTTTGACATCTGGTGAGGGAACATATGGGACGGTAAAGAGATTTACATCTCTTGATCGGGATGATTTAGGTGCCATTGAAGGAAATTGAAATTTGAGGAATATTTAGGGTTTTGATTTATGAAGCAGAAAGAGAAATGAAGAGTTTGATGATGATTGGAAGTAAATGAAAGAATGTAAAGGGAAGTAAATGTGATCGGAGTAAATAAGGGTATTTATAAGGAATTCAAGATCCCAATGAAATACCAAAAATTATATTTTATTAACAAAATCAATTTTGTAAGATATTTTTACAAAATAAGTTTGAATTTTGAATCAAAAATATAATTCACCGTGTCAGCATTAAATGCTACGACGGCTTAACTTACCCACGCGCCCACTAATTTTCATTTTCCCAATAAAAACAGTTGTCATTTACCAAAATGACTTTAAACACGTCAAATGACGATATCAAGTGGGTTAAAACACTCGAGTACCATCACGTGTCACAAATATTGACCAAGTATTTCTAACGTTATGAAAAATTAAGACAAGACTGAACCTGGACACTGGAGGATTGGTCCAGTGCCAGTTTCCAACTGGAGAGTTCTCCAGTTGCCATTTTCAAACAAAAGAATTTTAGTCAGAAAATTATTTTGAGTCTTTCCCCCTAAAATGATGATCCAGAAATCGATTAGTGCCAGGATAGTATCACAAAGGCGTTCGATAGCCTGGCGAGCAAAGATTATCTGGACCTCCTCAACTGGAGAACTTCATCAGTGTCACTGACGCGTTCTTAACAAAAATCTCCAGTTTTAAGGATTTAACATTCCCAGTTCGCTGATGAGATTTTTAAAGGTTTTCTCATCAAGAGGTTTTGTAAAAACATCAGCGAGCTGTTTGTCAGTGGGGATGAAATGTAATTTCAATGTCTCCTTTCATAACATGATCACAAATGAAATGATACCTTGATGTCAATATGCTTTGTCTTGGAGTGCATCACTGGGTTGTGAGATATAGCAATTGCACTGGTGTTGTCACAAAAGATTGGGGCCCTTGTATACTTTTGACCATAATCTAGTAACTGGTTCTTGATCCAGAGAATCTGGGCACAGCAACTGGCCGCAGAAATGTACTCTGCCTCGGCAGTGGACATAGAGACTGACGTCTGCTTCTTGCTGGTCGAACTTACCAGTTTTCCTCCAAGGAAATGACAACCACCAGTTGTTGATTTTCTATCTATCTTACAACCTGCATGATGTGAATCTGAATAACCCATTAGATCTAACCCTGAGCCTTTGGGGTACCAAAGACCAAGATTAGGACACCCTTTCAGGTATCTAAAGATACGCTTAACAGCGTGTAAATGTGATTCTTTAGGGTTAGCCTGAAACCTGGCACATAGACATGTTGCGAACATTATATCTGGTTGACTGGCAGTTAAATACATCAGTGAACCAACCATACCACGATATTCAGTGATGTTCACTGGTTTGCCAGTTGGTTCAGAGTCCAAATTTAATGGTGCTGCAATAGGTGTGTTTTTCGATGGGATAGAATCATATTTGTATTTTCTTAACAAATCTCTGACATATTTTCCTTGGTTTATGAAAATTTCATTTTCAGTTTGCTTAATCTGAAGACCTAAGAAAATGTTAATTCTCCCATTAAACTCATTTCATACTCAGATGACATGATTTTAGAAAACTTTTTACACATTGCATCATCAGTTGAACCAAATATAATGTCATCAACATAAATTTGTTCCAATAAGATATTACCTTTTTCTTTCAAGATAAATAAGGTATTATCTATTGCACCTCTTTGAAAGCCATTTTTAAGAAGATGTTTAGTTAAAGTATCATACCAGCTCTTGGGGCTTGTCTTAGACCATACAATGCTTTGTTCAGTCTATATACCCAATGAGGATGCTTCTCATTGATGAAGCCTGGAGTCTGCTTAACATAAACTTCTTCTTCCAATGTTCCATTAAGGAACGCACTTTTGACATCCATTTGGAAGACTTTGAACTGCAGATGGGCTGCATAAGCCAGAAATATTCTGATGGCTTCAAGTCTTGCAACTGGAGCAAAAGTTTCATCAAAGTCAACGCCTTTCTGCTTGACAATAACCCTGGGCAACTAATCTGGCCTTGTTTCTTACAACATTGCCATCTTCATCCATCTTGTTTCGGTAGACCCATCTTGTACCAATGGGTTCTTTCTTTAACCCTGGTGGACAAGGAACAAGTTCCCACACATTATTTCTTTCAAACTGGATGAGCTCTTCTTGCATAGCTTCCACCCAGCTTGGGTCTGCCATAGCCTCGTCAATCTTCTTTGGTTCAATCAGTGATAAGAAGGTGACGTTTAAGCATTGCTCACTGGTGGCTCTTCTAGTCTGAACCCCACTATTTGGATCTCCCACAATCTGTTCAATTGGATGTGCTCGAGTCCATCTAGTGTATTGACTAGGCTGGTGTATTACAATATCAGTGCAAGTCACCTGGCAATCTTCTTCAGTTGCAGCAGCTTCTGGAGGAGGATCAGTCCAAACTACTTCTATATCCTCATCAGAGTCAATGAGGTCACGATTTGCATCATGAAATTCTTCATTAAAAGGCATTTCTTGAAGAACTGGAGAAGTTGGAGTTTGAACTGGTGCTGATATTGGAGTGGCACGTACATCAGATCCAATCACCAGTTCCTGTGGTAAATTGAAATTGATGGAGGGATAGAATGATGTGTCACTGGTGGTGCTCTTCTTCTTAACTGGTTCCAATTTGTTGTAATTGGAAACATCTTTTGGTGAAACAACTGACTGATGAACTTGGTCAGTTTCACCAAAATTTATTGGAACGACTGGAGAAATATCAAGGCTTGGTCTCTTGTTGATTGCTTCAGTTGATTCGTCGAATGTGACATGAATTGTCTCATGAACCTTTTGAAGTCTATAATTATAAACTCTAAAGGCCTTTCGAATATCTGAGTAGCCTAAAAAATACACCTTCATCAGCTTTTGCATCAAACTTTCCAAGCTGACTGGAATCGTTTAAAATATAAACTGGACAACCAATACATGAAAATATCCAATATTTGGTTTACGATTCCTGAGTACTTCATAGGCAGTCTTCTTATGTCTCTTGATGTAGACTGACCGGTTTTGGGTGTGACAAGTAGTTGCAACTGCTTCAGCCCAGAAACTGGTGGGAAGACCTGATTCAGATAGCATACTTCTGGCTGCTTCTATCAGTGTGCGATTATTTCTTTCCACAACTCCATTCTGCTCTGGAGAGTGTGCTGATGAGAAGTTTTGAGAGATGCCAGTGTCATTGCAAAATGTTTCAAGTACTTTATTTTGAAATTCAGTACCATTATCACTTCGCAACTGACAGACTTTTCGAGTATACTTGAGTTCAATTCTTTTGATGAGGGAGATGATTTCAGCAGGTGCATCACTTTTGGATCTGAGGAATACCACCCAACAGTATCTGGTGAATTCATCGACCACAACTAGAGTGTACTTCTTTCCAGCTCTAGTTTGAACATTCACTGGACCAAACAGATCCATATGAAGCATGTGAAGAGGTTCAGTGATGCTAAAATTTTGCCTAGTTTTGAAACTGCTCTTTTCTGCTTGCCCATCTCACACCCTGGACATGGCTTTTCTTTATTGAAAGAAATCTGAGGTATCCCATCAACAAGTTGTTTGCGAGACAACTTGTTAATATTTTTGAAATTAAGATGGGATAATCTTTTATGCCACAGCCAGTTGGTGTCCTTATCAGCCTTGGTATAGAAGCACTGCTCTTTTGGAGCTGGTTCCATATCCATGATATACACATTTCCTTTTCTTGGTGCAACCATCACCACTTTCCAATCCTTGTTAAATATGGTGCCTTGAGCAATATCGAACAAAACTCTGTAGCCATCATCACAAAGTTGGCTGACACTGATCAAGTTGTATTTCAAACCATTCACAAATGCAACTCTTTTGAATTCGACCTGTCCGTTATTGAGCACACCATATCCTTCAGTCTTTCCACTTTGATCATTACCAAACGTCACTGCCGGTCCATCTTGGACAATGAACTCTTCAAGCAGGGGCTTACATCCGGTCATAGTCCGGCCAGCTGCGCTGTCCAGATACCAGATATTCTTCTTTCGATCGCCTTGCACACCCACAAAAATCATCAGTTATTTTTGTGAACCCATCTTTTCTTGATGGGTTCACTGGACTTCACTGCAGAAGTCTCAGTTGATTGTTGTGGTGGTAAGTTGAAGACTACATCTGGATCTTTTTCACCAGATCCAGGTGCAGGAGTAAAAACGATTGGTATTTGATACCTGCTCCCCTTTTTCTTATCAGATTTTGTTCCAGATGGAACATTCTTTTGTTTAGGTTTTGAAGGGGGTTTAATATTTTGTTTTTCAACTGGAGGTGATGAACCTCCTTCCAGATTTTTAATCCGGGCAGTACAACTCTGAACCTGTCGAGACAAAAGTTGGAGTTGACTTTCCAGTTTTGACAAAATATTATTTTCATCAGGCTGCTGAACCTTGGACCTTGGTTCAGCTGGAGTTTTAGGCTTTTGGGTCTTGGGCTCCTTAGACTTATGAGGTAAAGGCTTGTTACCAGTGGCCTTTTTAACTGGAGCACTAGCCTGTTTGGCTCCAGGTTTAACCTCAGTGGGGGTGGTCTCAATGGGTACAGTTTTGACTGTCTCAGGTTGATCGTATGGAGTATCAACCCTAAGAGCTGGAGGCAATGCATGAAGATCTGGTATGAGAGCTGCCATTTCCAGATCTCCAGATTTCCATGCATTTTTCTGGGCATCAATTGTTCTAGAAAATGCATCATAATTCTTTCCAGATGCTTTTACCCATGACTTGATAATCATTTGTTCTTTTTCAAGATCAGAAACTAATTTTTGATTATCAAATTCTAAAGCCTCAATTTTCAAAACTGACTCCTTGAGAGCCAACTGGACACTTTGTAAATCATTTAGTTGTGGTTTAACATTGTTCAGTTCAATTAAGATAGTATCCAGATATCTTTCACTATCTGCTCTAACAGTTCCACAAAAGCCAAATCACCACTTAATGATTCAGCAAGGTCCAGTTTCAGTTCTGGATCCACCTGATTGTCATAATCACATACCTTTTTCAAAATGATGTCCACCCATCTTCCAGTGATGACCTCTTCTTTCGCCACGTATTGCTGTTGATCTTCCAAGGCCATGAAATACATGTCCCTTTCCTCTTCATCATCAACTGATGAGTCATTAGAGTACTCCCATTTTCCCTCAGTTTGTGCCATTAAGCACTGATCCTTTTCCTTTTCCATGGACAGGAGGGCAATCTGGGCCTTAAGCTTCTTATATTTAGCTTTGTAGCTATCATCAGGCCGATTGAAATTTGGGACAGAGGGACCAGTTTGGTTGTTCATCTAACTAGATCTGCATTCCTTCATAAAATGACCTTTCTTACCGCATTTATAGCAGGTAAGATTGGTTTTATCTAGAGAGCTGGAGCTGGAAGCATTGTTTGGGCCATTAAATCTTTTAGATTTATGCTTAAACCTATTAAAGGTTTTAGCGATCATGGCTACCAGATCATCATCGTCAGTTTCATCACAACCATCACTGATTTTAGTGGTCAGGCCAGAGTTCAAGAAACTGTTTAACATCTCCTTCATTGAGTGTGCCTGGACACTCTCTGCAGACATTAAAGCAACACAAGGTCGCTCAGTTACACTAGCTACCTTGGGACTCTGGGCATGGTTCATGGCATCCTGCTCAGCCACCAGTCTTGCTGCATTATTATCTTCAGTGAATCTGAAGGCTCCATAGAGCGATGCAAGAGTGTGACTGTGCAGGGTTTTACCTTGTCTTAAGACAAGAACCATATTTTCCCATTTGGAAGGAAGAATATCACAAACTTCTCAAGAAGAATATCCTTATCCTTCTCAACACCCAAGCCTCTCAACTGATTAATGAGGCTAGAAAACCTGGTGTAAGTACCAGTTAGACTTTCATTGGGTAGAGCAAAGAAGGATTCATACTTCTTGTTCAGGGCAACCTTTCTGGTGACAATGGTGTCATCACCTCCTTAAAACTGAATAACTAATTCATCCCACATTGACTTGGCACTGGGAACAACACAAGTATTGGAATTAGATCTTCAGGAACAGCTCCAAGGATCATGTTCTTGAGTCTGGTGTCCAGATCTACAAGTCTACGATCCTCATCAGACCAGTGGTCTTCGAGCTTTTCTCTGGAACCGCTTCTTCCAGTTGGATCCAGAAGAGGACTTACCCCAAGAGACATGGGTATATACGGTCCATCCTTAAGGATTTTCAGCATATATCTCTCTATCCACCAAAATGCAAAAGCATTCTGGCCTTCCATGTACCAAAGGTCTCACTGTTTCCATCAAATTTTGGAACAGGAGTGTTAGAATAATGTACATGGACATGGTTTGGGGCAGTAGGAGGAGGAGGGTTTGTATTGACATTTTGAACAGGTGGTGTATTAGTATTCAAATGGTTTTCACCTTGACCAGAACCATCTCCACCTTCAGTAGTAGTCATCTAAGCAGATCTAGGCAAGTATTTTAACCTTCTGCTCTGATACCACTTGTAAGTCCCAACTCAATAGATGGTACTACCTGAAGACACCTCTATGTCGATGGTGGAGTTACTTTGCAATATAAGCGCTGAACTGGAGACGACCAGTTACAGTGAGTATATACCAAGTTCTAGATAGATTACTTATTTAAGTGACAATAAGTAAGGAACAATGCAATAATATAAAATACTTGTAAAGTAAATTGGTGAGACAATATGTAATTTCAAGTGTAATTTATTTATTAACTTTAAATAAATTACAAGGTTGTTGCGGAACCAAGATAATACAAAGTATGTAAATATCCTAACAACCTATGAACTACAATTGATCTACACTTGAAATTTTCTAAACAATCGAAACACTTAAAGTTGTGAAATGTTCCTTTTTACGATTGAGAGAATATTGCACAAGTTCACCAAGAATATTGCAGGTTTGCAAAGTATCTGTGTGTTATTCTTGTTGTGCAATGACTTGTATTTATAGGCAAAGTTGACATTGGGATGTCAACTTTGGCCGTACAAATATGGTTGAGAACATTTAAGGAATAGCATTTAATTCCTTAAAATGTTGTGTAAAGTTGCAGTATAAAGCAACTTTACTCAACCGGCTTTATGTACCTTTTTGTACTTTATACATAGATAAATCCTTTTATCCGTGTAATAGCACATAAAGCATAAAATTTTCCTCTTAATCAGTGTAAAGCTTTGTAAGAGCTTTCCACTGATGGTCTCCAGTTTGTAACTGACTAGAATGTCAACTGGGCTTCGCTGCCATTGTCATTCTCTATCTTCCACTTGTTGTCTTTGACTTCAACTGGAATGATTCTTCAACTGGTCAGTTCTCAACTGGAGGAAGTCTTCAGTTGCGTTAACTGTACGTTGCAACTGGACTTCAATATATTTTGGACAAATCTTCTTAGTCTCCAGGTGCAACTGGAGACTGGCCAGTTTCACCAAAACTGGTCCTAACACTTTTTCTTGGGAAGTTTCTGATGGTGGGTCGGTGATGCTGTGATGTAGTATATAGCTTCGGCTCTGCTATTGGTGAAAAAGGTCTTTAATGTGATGGATAATCGGTTCTTGAGCTGCGTAATTATTTAGGATTTTTGCGAATATATCTGGCTTGTGTGACGCTAGTAGGGTGGATGTTGAGGCAGGGTTGATCCGGGCTCTTGTTGCTGAAGGTAGTATTGCTCTTAATGGTCTTCTTGTAACTGCGTTCTCCTTCGCAGAAAATTTGTTTAGGCAACATATCAATGTTGAATCGTCGTCCAAAATGTGTTTGAATTTTACTCCACCGTTATCTTTATCGGATCATATCAACGCACAATAAACTGTTTGTGCATATTTCTCATTATTTTTGTCGTGTGTAGACTGTGTAATCTGACCATCATCTGAGGCCGTAGGTTGTTCCGGAAATTCCTTAGTGCTCGGGGAGCTTATCTGTTGGCATAGGATGCAAAGACAAACTTGGGCATTCTTCAATGTGTTGATGTGTAAAGGCTGAGCTGAAATTGTCTTCGTTTGTTGAAGTCTTTGATGCTTGTCATTCATCCTTCCAGAAGGTTTTTAAAACTATTCCTTCAGCTAACATGCTCTATCTCTCTGCAACTGTTTCGTAATAAATGTCGTGCTAGAGAGTTTTAGCATGGTCTTGTATTTTTGCTCAAATGGCTCTCTATCTTTTGCTTTTCACACCTCGACAGCTTCGCATATAGCCATTACGAATTTTTCTTAAAAACTTTTTACAAAGTTTCTAAGAGCTGTCGATTTGGATCGGCTAAGATTTAAGAGGCGCTTATTCGTCATGATCGGTTACTTCAAATCGGCTTCTGTTGTGGCTTATATGTCTCTTTTGTCTGTATCTCTGGAGGTCCGTGTCTTTAGTAGTGAGTTGTGTCTTCCTTGGTAGCTCTGATTAGTAACCGTCTTCTTGAATTTCTTCTGTCATGTGATTTGCATTGGGATTATCTATTGGCGTTTGCCTTTTAAAGATGCTGATCAGGCTATCTATTGGCTTTTGCCTTTGCAAGACTATTCCATAATGCTGAAATTTGCACAAGATTTGCCCTATTGACTTTTTGTCGCCAAGGCTTTATCTGTGAATATACTGGGCTTTTATCTTTATCAAGATTTATCCACAGTTCCGTTGGATTTTATGGCGTCCCCTTACTCCAACTTAATTAGTTAATTGTACGTACTTATTTATAATATTTGCGAAGGGTAGCGACCCAACTTCGCTTATGTTAGCAAAGCTCAGTAAGCATCTGGCACTAAGTTATCTGATTGGTGCCCGCGTAGGGTCTTATAGTTGTGACAGAGATTTGTACCTTTCAAGCAGCTTTGTGGTCGGAAGGTTTCGGCTCCGTCGTCTTTTGATGTGATCGTTGGTTGTGGTTATTGTGGCTATCCGCTGATTGAATGCTCCTCCTTCGGCGTGCTTTGCAAATTTTGCGCCAATTGCTTGATATGGTCTTCTGGGAGCTTCGGAGATAATATAGCCATCATTATACGCAGAGCTATGCCAGAATATCGGAGAGTAAGTGTGATGTGATCATCCGCCTCTGGTGTTACGACCGTCTTTGTAAATGTATTGCCTTCGGTTCGTGCCTTTGAAGATGACATCTTTCTTGCAGATTTAATATGTGTCGACTAGAGGTAGGAGATCAAGATAAATACTGTGGTCTTTTAGATGTTGTAGTGTGCTTGCGAAGGATCGTATGTGCGTCATCGAATATCCATTCTTCTTATTATGTCAGTAGTATCTTCCATTTGCTTCATAGCAGAAAATCACTTTCTCTCCTTTTTCCGTTATCTCTGGCAAGCTTGGATAGGTTGAATACATCGATTTCTCCAACGATCTTTTATTTTAATCATCGCGATATATTATCTATTGTTTGATCAAAGAATCGCACGGACCTTCGATCGGGAACAAGGAAGGGGTTTTGACCGATTTGTTGGCGATTCCCTATCGGTGTAAAGCTTTGTGAAGCTTAACGCCACAAGATCGGAGGTGTTTGTGTTGGCGGTGGAGACGACTCCGTAGAGGAGTCGAGCACCTTAGGTGTTTGAGAGAATCAGGCTTTGTATCTCGGGGTGAAAAGAACTTGCCTTCATTCATGGGGGAGACCTCTATTTATAAGAGGAGCTTACCTTGGGGAATAAGCTAGGGTTTTAGGGTTTTTAGGGGGATACCCTAGTGTTTTAGGAAAAGATATGATAGACATGTTTATGGGATTTACATGCCATATTATAAATATATTATAATGGTAAAAGATATGGAAACGTACCTTTTCTTTAGGAGGAAGAAAATAAGAGATTTCCTCCATATTTGGCGGAGCTCCGTTCTGACGGATGAGCTCCATAATTCTGACTGAGGTGGTCCATTCTGACGGAGGTGAGTTCCGTAATCCTGACGGAGGTGAGCTCCGTAATTGCAGATTTACATACGGAGGTAGGGCTCCGTATAGGGTATATCATCATGCCCCCAGTCTAATAGGAGAGACTGGCAAGAGGCTGTCGTGTTAGACTCCAAGAAAAATCAACTGGCTGCAGATTCGAGTAATCTCTCCGTGATTGATGTCTTTCGTCTGGTATTAACCGTTCCGTCTTTGTCCTTTGGCCATTAGAACATTTATCCGGCTTTTTCCTCTATAATAATTAGGGGAATTACCTCAATGTCATGGTTGGACTGCTGGAAACTTCTGTCGGCATGATGATCCGCAGATGAGACTTTCATGTCCATCGGGTTTGATGTTTGTCATCGTCGGCTTTCTTCGTAGGTACTCGTGGTACTCTTGCGGTTCCTTCTACCGTACTTCTCCCGGAGCTTCCTAGGTCACTTCAAAATCTATGTATCCCTTGTATACTTTATAGCTTGTTCCAATACTTGTATCCCTGATAGTGGGTCTAAGCCTGGTAACTCGCTGGGATCAAATAAGATGCTTCTTTATGTTGCCCAAGTGCCTGTTTATTCTCGTGTGCCATGTCCGTAGGTGATGAAGAAGCTTTTGAACTCATATATGAACTCAATGTTTTCCTTAGTTGCGTCACTTTTTCATTGGAAGGTTCTGATGGTGGGTTGGTTGTATTGTGGTGTAGTTTATAGCTTCGGCTCCGCTGTTGATGTAGTGGATGGATAATCGGTTCGTACTTATGTAGGATTTTTGCGAAGATATCTGGTTTGTGTGACGCTAGTAGGGGATGTTGAGGCAGGATCCAGGTTCTTGTTTGCTGGAGGTAGTATTGCTCTTAATGGTCTTCTTGTAACTGCGTTCTCTTTCGCGGAAAATTTGCTTGGGCAACATATCAATGTTGAATCGTCGTCTGAAATATGTTTGAAGTTCATTCTTCCATTTAGCTTTATCGAACCATATCAATGCACAATAAAACTGCTTGTGCATATTTCTTCTTATTTTCGCCATGTGTAGACTGTGTAACCCGACCATCGTGGGTTGCTCCGGAAGTCTCTTAGCACTTGGAGGGCCTTGTTTTGTTGGCGTAGGATGTGAAGACAAACTTGGGCCCTTCAGATTCTTCAATATGTTGATGTGTAAGGGCTGAAATCATCTTCATCTGTTGAAGTCTTTGATGCTTGTCATTCAGCCTTCAGGAAGGTTTCAAAACTATTCCTTCGATTAACATGCTCTATTCTTTCTGCAGTTGCTTCGTGATAGATGTCGCGCTAGAAAGATTCAGCATGGTCTTGTATTTTTGTTCAAATGGCTCTCTATTACACCTCGACAGCTTCGCATATAGCCATTACGAATTTTTCGTAAAAACTTTTTAAAAAGCTTCTAAGAGCTGTCGATTTGGATCGGCTAAGATGTAAGAGGTGCTCATTCGTAATAATCGGTTACTTCAAATCGGATTCTCCTTTATCTGTACCTCTGGAGGCCTGTGTCTTGAGTTGTGTCTTCCTTTGTAGCTCCGATGAGTAACCGTCTTCTTGAATTTTTTGCATTGGGTTTATCTTTGGGCACTTGCCTTTTAAAGATGCTGATCAGGCTATCTATTGGCTTATGCGTTTGCAAGACTATTCCATAATGCATAAATTTGCACAAGATTTGCCTTATTGATTTTTTGTCGCCAAGGCTCTATCTTGTGACACTGTCTTCTTGAATTTGTTTGCATTGGGTTTATCTTTGGGCGCTTGCCTTTTAAAGATGCTGATCAGGCTATCTATTGGCTTATGCGTTTGCAAGACTATTCCATAATGCATAAATTTGCACAAGATTTGCCTTATTGATTTTTTGTCGCCAAGGCTCTATCTTGTGACACTGTCTTCTTGAATTTGTTTGCATTGGGTTTATCTTTGGGCGTTAAGACTATTCCACAATGCTCGGATTTTCACAAGATTTGCCCTGGCCGAGGCTTTATCTGTGATATATACTGGGCTTTTATCTTAATTAAGATTTATCCACAGTATCGTTGGATTTTATGGGCGTCCCCTTACTCCAACTTTGTACTCCCTCCGTCCCATTAAAAGTGTCCAATTTTATTTTGTCAAAGTCTTTCTTTTGTATCTTTGACCATAAATATTTTTTTATTGTATTATATAATATTTGATGAAAGTTATACTCAATGAAAACTTATCAAAACCTCTATCAACTCATATAATTTTCATTAAATATTATACATTATAAATAAAAATATTTAAGGTCAAAGTTGCGAGACAAAGACTTTGAAAATTCAAAAGTGGACACTTTTAATGGGACTGATGGAGTATATTTTTAATTACTTGTACGTACTCATAATTATATTATTTGCGAAGGGTAGCGACCCAACTTCGCTTGTGTTAGCAGAGCTCAGTAAGCATCTGGCACTGAGATATCTGCTTGGTTCCCACGTAGGGTCTTATAGTAGAGACAGAGATGTGTACCTTTCAAGCACTCTTATGGTCTGAAGGTTTCGGCTCCGTCGTCTGTTGATATGATCGTTGGTTGCGGTTATTGTGGCTATCCACTGATTGAATGCTCCTCCGTTAGCGTGTTTTGCAAATATTTCGCCAATTGCTTGATATAGTCTTCTAGGAGCTTCGGGGATCATAATATAGCCTCCGCTATGTGTAGAGCTATGCCAGAATATCGGAGAGTGATGTGGTCGTCCACCTTTGTTGTTACGACCGTCTTTGTGCACGAATTGGCTTCGGTCCGTACTTTCGAAGATGACATCTTTCTTGCGGATATAATATGTTTCGTCTAGAGGTGAGTTGGAGGAGTTTAAAGTAAATATTGTAGCCTTCTGATGTTGTAGTGTGCTTGCGACGGATTGTATGTGCGTCATCGAATATCCATTTGTTTCATAGTAGAAAATCACTTTCTCTCCTTTTTTCCGTTATCTCTGGCAAGCTTGGGTAGGTTGAATACATCAATTTCTCCAACGATCTTTTATTTTAATCATCGCGATATATTATCTAGCGATGCCGTCGGGAGCAAATTCTCTACCGATGGTTTATTTTAATCATCGCGATATATTATCTAGCGATGCCGTCGGGAGCAAATTCTCTACCGATGAACTCTAGGGCGTAAGAAGCCCAATGCGAGTTTTAATAATTCCATATGTACGTCTTGCGAGCATCTTCGTTGTAGGAGCTTTTCTTCGTCTCCCTAATATCTGATGTTTCGTGGCCTCATATAATGCCTCCCTTTTGACGTTTCTTGCAAGTATTTCACCCGTTGCTTAATATATTCTTTGTATCTTCGGGAGCATCATAGATTATGGCCTTCGTAGCTTGTGGAGCTATCTCATTATATCGGAGCTCTATGTAGGCTTGTTGTGAGCATTATCCCATTAGTGGAGGGTCGTGATATATGAATTTATCCACCATGATCACGTGAAATTTGAAAATCACGTGTTTGAACTCCACTTGCCCATGGATAATATATATATAGGCTGATTACTTCCATGACTTCCTTCCAATGCATATCTTCAAATTCTTCACATTCAATGAGCATGTGCTAGCTGTGATATGTAGTCGAGCCATTAACTATTTCTTGAATTTAATTCTACGTGCACATCCACTTGCATGGGAGTAACCATGATCGTGAGACTATGTAGTCTATTATGCATGTTATGCATATGGCATGAATTAACATAGCCAATTTATGCACTTTTTGTATTATCCAGCCCCATGTCGTATCCTTATGAGCTATCGTCCATGTGCTCATATGCAAACTTCGATTCATCCATATCCTCATGTATGAATCCTTTTTTATCTTAATATTCAATTGCACCATCATGCACGTCATCTTTAGTTTTTGGTCGTATACAAATCCCAATCTTTTAATGAATCATCCATGAACCAAAACTGCTTGTAAATGGACTAGCGATCGAGCTTGGTTAGCGTTGACATAAGTGCAACACTACCGAAGTTCGTTTATAAGGTTCATATAGCAATGTCTTCTCTCGAGCAAATCTGTAGAGTGAATCCTCGTGCTCCTAATCATATGAGACTTCTTATTTACGTGACGGTGGTCCACCGTAGTTGATGATAAGGTGGAATAAATTCCTGGTTAACGACACGAGTGGGTGTACATGGCGTCCATTGGCGATGCCATGGTAGTTTGTGGTGCTTTTTGCTTTTGTCTTTTTTCGAGTGATCCGGGTCCTGTATCGTCTAACTCCTCGGATTTCTTTATATTGTTTTGAACTTGTTTGAACATGAATTCAGCCTCCATAACGATACAAGTGGTGATGGTTGGACCATAGCTTGAGGCGACGTAGTCGAAAACATCGTTTTCAGGTCCTTGAGCTTCGTCTTTGTCCGAGGCCAGGATCCAAAGTTATTACGCCCTCTGTAGTAGTCATATTGAGTCATTCTTCGTGGTTGGAGGTCAGGTCTAGTACCGTGTGGCTTGGTGGCTGCACAACAGCGGTTCAGCATCTTGTGGACCTAGTTTTAGTCGATCCGTTCGAGTCTTGACGATGTTTTGGTGGTGATTAAACCGTGACAGAACTGACAAACGATATCGCCAATACCCCGTTCGCTTTTTGTCGTCAAGTCTTCTTCTCACACCCACCATCGTCTTGGACTCTTGGGTGCATTATGTTGTGACTGTTGGTGGTCCGCTGTTGGCCCGGTCCTGCTGCAATTTTTCATTGTTGGCGGCTTTATGTAGGCGATTCTTCATGGCTGGAATCCGCTACCTCATAACTTGGCGGTAGCTGTACTAGTTTTTCGTTGTAGATCTTCGCTTTTTATTGAGTTTTTGGTCATACCCAAGGTCCAAATCTTTTTCTTTGATTAAGATCTGAATAGGGTATCACTTCCATCTTGTAATTGTTTTGTTTAGTATCGTCACGTCATCCGATCCCGAGCAGCCCTTGATAGAAGTTGTTTTGCAGGTAGCAACGTCGGTTTTTTGTTCATCATCCAGGCGGGTTTATCACCCGAAACCGTTGTTGAGATTTTGATTATGATCAGAACTCAAAGATTCTTTAGTCTTTATTGATATGGATTCATCATCCATATAGTGGCTCCTGGTGTTACTATGGTGGTTGTAGTAGTATTGGTTTTTTTGCACGAACAGGCATGCATCTTCCATGTTGGAGGTCTTCTTATCCCGTGATTGATGTCCGATGTTCTTGTGACTTAAAATCAACACCACCTGGTTCACAAGATTTTTTAGGAGCATCTGCATTACTTGTGATAGTGCCTATGCTGGATGGAGACATTTAGCTACTGAACGAGACATTCGACTTGGGTTTTTTGGTTTAGAAAACGGTATCGTCGTCATCGTTTGTTTCTTCTTTATATATCCTGGTAGGAAAGAAATCCCTAACAAAACAACAAAAAGGATTTTGCATGAGGTCTGATTGCCCAAGCAGAAGTGGAACAAGATCTCTGTCGAGCTGATGTTGTGAAGCTTTCTACTAAAAAATTTTTTTTGGTATATCAAAATTTTTAATAGTAGATTGGCTATAATAATAATCTAGGTATGTAAAATGCGTTGTGGGTTTAAGGTGTTTTTTTTTCTTTAAATAATGATAATAATACTCATGTGCCGCTTGTTATATCTAGTGATTAACGCAAACATGTATTCAAAATCGGAGTTCGAATAATGACACGTTGTGTTGAATAATGGCCAACTAAAAAACTAGATCAATTAGTTTTTATGGCTAGTATATGAAAAGTTTGACAATCATATTATCATATTTTATTTGTAAAACTCAGTGACCCACAACGAATTCGCATCATAGAATTGGAGGATGTAAATCCCCAAATTAATCAAAAAGAAATAATAGGTAAGAAACACTTATCTGATGATATTGCGTGAATCTTTGCTAAATTTTTATCTTCTGCACACATATTCTGCACACATACTTTTGGTGCAGAATTTCAATTGGGGAAGGTAGATCTGATGATTTAAAAATATGGCTGGTTTTAGATCTATTCGGCGGCGGGGGTGGGGTCGTATAGTATGTAGTCCCACGGATGGCGCCAATTTGTTTGATCAAAGAATCGCACGGACCTTCGATCGGGAACAAGGAAGGGGTTTTGACCGATTTGTTGGCGATTCCCTATCGGTGTAAAGCTTTGTGAAGCTTAACGCCACAAGATCGGAGGTGTTTGTGTTGGCGGTGGAGACGACTCCGTAGAGAAGTCGACCACCTTAGGTGTTTGAGAGAATGAGGCTTTGTATCTCGGGGTGGAAAGAACTTGCCTTCATTCATGGGGGAGACCTCTATTTATAAGAGGAGCTTACCTTGGGGAATAAGCTAGGGTTTTAGGGTTTTTAGGGGGATACCCTAGTGTTTTAGGAAAAGATATGATAGACATGTTTATGGGATTTACATGCCATATTATAAATATATTATAATGGTAAAAGATATGGAAACGTACCTTTTCTTTAGGAGGAAGAAAATAAGAGATTTCCTCCATATTTGGCGGAGCTCCGTTCTGACGGATGAGCTCCGTAATTCTGACGGAGGTGAGCTCCGTAATCCTGACGGAGGTGAGCTCCGTAATCCTGACGGAGGTGAGCTCCGTAATCCTGACGGAGGTGAGCTCCGTAATCCTGACGGAGGTGAGCTCCGTAATCCTGACGGAGGTGAGCTCCGTAATCCTGACGGAGGTGAGCTCCGTAATCCTGACGGAGGTGAGCTCCGTAATCCTGACGGAGGTGAGCTCCGTAATCCTGACGGAGGTGAGCTCCGTAATCCTGACGGAGGTGAGCTCCGTAATCCTGACGGAGGTGAGCTCCGTAATCCTGACGGAGGTGAGCTCCGTAATCCTGACGGAGGTGAGCTCCGTAATCCTGACGGAGGTGAGCTCCGTAATCCTGACGGAGGTGAGCTCCGTAATCCTGACGGAGGTGAGCTCCGTAATCCTGACGGAGGTGAGCTCCGTAATCCTGACGGAGGTGAGCTCCGTAATCCTGACGGAGGTGAGCTCCGTAATCCTGACGGAGGTGAGCTCCGTAATCCTGACGGAGGTGAGCTCCGTAATCCTGACGGAGGTGAGCTCCGTAATCCTGACGGAGGTGAGCTCCGTAATCCTGACGGAGGTGAGCTCCGTAATCCTGACGGAGGTGAGCTCCGTAATCCTGACGGAGGTGAGCTCCGTAATCCTGACGGAGGTGAGCTCCGTAATCCTGACGGAGGTGAGCTCCGTAATCCTGACGGAGGTGAGCTCCGTAATCCTGACGGAGGTGAGCTCCGTAATCCTGACGGAGGTGAGCTCCGTAATCCTGACGGAGGTGAGCTCCGTAATCCTGACGGAGGTGAGCTCCGTAATCCTGACGGAGGTGAGCTCCGTAATCCTGACGGAGGTGAGCTCCGTAATCCTGACGGAGGTGAGCTCCGTAATCCTGACGGAGGTGAGCTCCGTAATCCTGACGGAGGTGAGCTCCGTAATCCTGACGGAGGTGAGCTCCGTAATCCTGACGGAGGTGAGCTCCGTAATTCTGACGGAGGTGAGCTCCGTAATTCTGACAGAGGTGAGCTCCGTAATCCTGACGGAGGTGAGCTCCGTAATCCTGACGGAGGTGAGCTCCGTAATCCTGACGGAGGTGAGCTCCGTAATCCTGACGGAGGTGAGCTCCGTAATCCTGACGGAGGTGAGCTCCGTAATCCTGACGGAGGTGAGCTCCGTAATCCTGACGGAGGTGAGCTCCGTAATCCTGACGGAGGTGAGCTCCGTAATCCTGACGGAGGTGAGCTCCGTAATCCTGACGGAGGTGAGCTCCGTAATCCTGACGGAGGTGAGCTCCGTTCTGTCGGAGGTGAGCTCCGTAATCCTGACGGAGGTGAGCTCCGTAATCCTGACGGAGGTGAGCTCCGTAATCCTGACGGAGGTGAGCTCCGTAATCCTGACGGAGGTGAGCTCCGTAATCCTGACGGAGGTGAGCTCCGTAATCCTGACGGAGGTGAGCTCCGTAATCCTGACGGAGGTGAGCTCCGTAATCCTGACGGAGGTGAGCTCCGTAATCCTGACGGAGGTGAGCTCCGTAATCCTGACGGAGGTGAGCTCCGTAATCCTGACGGAGGTGAGCTCCGTAATCCTGACGGAGGTGAGCTCCGTAATCCTGACGGAGGTGAGCTCCGTAATCCTGACGGAGGTGAGCTCCGTAATCCTGACGGAGGTGAGCTCCGTAATCCTGACGGAGGTGAGCTCCGTAATCCTGACGGAGGTGAGCTCCGTAATCCTGACGGAGGTGAGCTCCGTAATCCTGACGGAGGTGAGCTCCGTAATCCTGACGGAGGTGAGCTCCGTAATCCTGACGGAGGTGAGCTCCGTAATCCTGACGGAGGTGAGCTCCGTAATCCTGACGGAGGTGAGCTCCGTAATCCTGACGGAGGTGAGCTCCGTAATCCTGACGGAGGTGAGCTCCGTAATCCTGACGGAGGTGAGCTCCGTAATCCTGACGGAGGTGAGCTCCGTAATCCTGACGGAGGTGAGCTCCGTAATTGCTGATGTGTAGTGGTTTCGTTGTCTAGTATGACATTTGTTTCTCTGTTGATGAATGTTTCCCTTTTAACTTGTCTTGCAAGTGACGCGCCCGACTATTGTTGTTGAATTGTCTTTCGGAGCATTAGGGATCATGTATATAGTCTTCGTAGTTTGTGGGGCTTCTGGCAAAATATCGGAGAGCAAGCTTGTTGTTGTCGCAATCATCTTTATAGTAATGTTAACTCCAGTTTATGCTCTATAAATGTCTTGTGTGACGAAATTGAATAGATCCTCACGATTTGCAGAATGTTTGCAGCTTCTTTTTAATAAATCTCCAACTAATAGTCTTGTTTGGAAATTGTATTTACTTTTTCCTTTTATCTCCTTGTGCATTAATGGGGTCAGGTAAATTAATGCCATGATCAACTTGCATATGAATTACCAAAGTCCTCCGACATATATATTGTTTCCATGCATGCACAATATCACTCGTATCATCAACATGACATAGATTAATTTATGGATCCTTGGCTACGGGATGTGCATGCATTGAGATTCTTAGACGATCGGAGTAAGTGTCACCTCATAAGTACTCGAAAGAAACATGCGCGACAAATTGCCTTGAATCATTAGCTTCTGTGCGCATATTCTAACTCGGACCAACATCGCCTTTGCGGATGGCATGCCAAACTCGTTAATGGGCAACACAATTATGGATACCATCGGGGAGTTTTTTGTGTCACGTTCGTGTGAATTGGCTCTTCCTTGGTGGAGATCGGTAACATGGGGGGCCCTCGATGGTGATACTGCGGTATGATGTTGGCTGTGATGTGATTGCATCCTTCGACTTTTAAGGTTTCTTTTGAGTTGATGTTTGCTTCAGAGGAAGGATAGGCTATCATAGGTGTATTTATGGTCAATGTTATTTTAGAGGGCTCGGCGGTGCCTCCGCTGCAGCAACACCAAAAGGAAGGTCTTCTTCGTCTTTCGCCAATACCATCGGTCTTCAAAAATTTTCCAACGAATCTCTAATGCTTGTAGATTCCTCTTGTAGTAATATTTGCTGCTTGGTGACTGCGCGAGCTTCAAGGTTTTATTTTGTCGGGGTTAATTTTTTATACGCAAGTAATTACCCCCCCCCCCCCCTTTTTTTTTGAAAGATATGAGTCAATAGAGGTTACTTCGTCCTTAGCTGCACCAAAGAAGTCCCCTTGGTGACCAGCCGTCGGGCTGGTGGTGGTTGAACAGCGGCATGATTGGAGAATGCGTTTTTTTTTCTTTTCTAGCTTCTTTCAGCCTTCGAAGCTTTTCTAACGACTACTTTGGAATTATTATTCGCTCCATGAGTATCTCCTCATGACCGGGAGTCATCCCTTTGGTGGCCCGTGATGAGTGATGACAATTGGGTGGTAGTGCCGTTTTTGCTAGTTTTCAAAAAAAAAAAATTCTTAACTTTCGTCAACCGGGGTCTCTTTTTAGGTACTCATTTGCGTTCTTCCTAACCTTTTTTTGAGGTCGGATTTAACTTGTACAGTTGCTGCAGGTGACGTTTGAAACATAGCTTGCAACGGCGCACTCGAAAAATCATATTCGGGTCCTCTAAATCTTTTTCCTTGCCGAGGTCAGAACTTGTGGGCCCTTCATATGTCTTCGTCGCATCATGAAGCATCTTCCATTTTCCAGGGATTTGTGCCATGGTGACGGATGATGGTGGAGCGACGGTGGGGCCGAAAAGTCGGTTTTTCATCGTCTTCTTTATTGCTTATTTCGTCCTTCGAATTTCTTAGCCAGTAATCTTTAAGTCTAGCTTCGAATTTCTTGATCGCGCCATGATGCATCTCCCCAGGGATCAATCTTGCGGCGGTCGCTGGCAGTGTTAGGATTGTGGTGATCTTTTTTCGTCGTCTTTGTAATTTTTTCTATGTTCCCATGGAATCTTCTGTTGAAATTGGATGAGAACCCATGGCTGTTTGAAGCGTCTTTCGGTGGCTTGTGCCTGTGACGGATTTGTTGTGTCACCGTTTTTCGGGTTTTTCGTCTTTTGTTTTTCTCGGGTATCTTCGTCTTCAAATCTTTCTCCAGTGGGTTTTCACAGTGATCTCTGCTGGTTGTGTTTGCTTGTCTCGGGGTGGTGGATGTTAGCTGAACGACGGCTATGAAATTTTTCATGGCAACGTCCTTGCAATCCTCTTTTTTTTTTCTTTCTTTCAAGGGCAAGTCTCCATCTTTATTCGACCTTACAGTCATGCTTTCTTTGTGGTTTGGGTCTACCACCATCTAGCTAGGTGGTGACTGTGCGATTTTTTTTTTTATAAAAAAAAATCTTTGTTTTTGGTGGGTTTTTCGACATAGTCGGGTTCTAAATCTTTTTCTTTATTAAGATCTGGGTGTTACCCTATCCTTAGTCGTCCCAGCCGTAACCCTTTTGACCTTAAAACGACCATCGGCAGGCACGGGTGGTGACTGTTTTGAAGGCGATAACCGTTTTCTCTTCTCTTTTTTTTTTTGTTTTCGGGTTTGTCAAAGATTGGGGTGTGTCGGTCGAACTTGGAGTTTAAGTTTGAGATTGCTGGAATAATTGTGTGTTTGTTGTGAATTGTTGGAAAAGGTTAATCGAATTATGATCGAGCACCTAATTGTGATTCTAATTGAAAATAAAATTCGTGGTTGAATTTTTTGCAGACATGGTGAATTGGTTTTTGAGTTGTGTTTAGAACATGCTTGGAGAAATTTGATTGGCTTGCATAATCATATAATCCAAAAGTGACTTCGATTAACAGGTTGCAGCCTGGATTTTGACAAAGAATGAGAAAGGGTTTTGATAGATCCGTAATCAATAATGTTTAGTGATCTATCCCAGCGGCGGAGATGGGAACGTGTAATGTATGGTCCCACGTATGGCGCCAATTTGTTTGATCCAAGGATCGCATGGACCTTCGATCGGGAACAAGGAGGGGTTTTGACCGATTTATTGGCGATTCCCTACCGGTGTAAAGCTTTGAGAAACTTAACGCCATTGTATCGGAGGTGTTTGTGTTGGCGGTGGAGGATTCTCCATAGAAGAGAAGCCGACCACCTTAAGTGTTTGGGAGAATGAGGCTTTGTATCTCGGGGTGGAAAGAACTTGCCTCTATTCATGGGGAAGACCTCTATTTATAAGAGGAGCTTATCTTGGGAGATAAGCTAGGGTTTTAGGGTTTTTAGGGGGATACCCTAGTTATTAGGAAGAGATTTGGGTAAATCCCTTTTCTTTAGGAGGAAGAAATAAGAGATTTCCTCCATATTTGGCGGAGCTCCGTTCTGACGGATGAGCTCCGTTCTGACGGAGGTGAGCTCCGTTCTGACGGAGGTGAGCTCCGTTCTGACGGAGGTGAGCTCCGTTCTGACGGAGGTGAGCTCCGTATTTCTGGCAGGAAACATCCTTAAGCAGCCTTCGTCATAGCAGATTTACATACGGAGGTAGGGCTCCGTATAGGGTATATCATCAATATTCATAAGATGCATATTGGACTACCCCACTTAACAAATTATCACTTTATAGATCGGCGTCATTAAATGAAATTCGTGAAATGGTTACTTTACTTATCCTTTGACTTGAGATACAAGCAGGTTATGCATGTATGGATTGCATTTTCTTGATATAGTTCTAACTATCCTAAATAAGGTAGTAACAAAGGGCTATTTTCAGAAGTGTAGTGAAATGACATGACTAACACGTGTAGTCAAAATAGGATTTGTTTCCTTCAACTAGTTATTGAAGAATGATATCATTGGGCCCCTCATTAATTAATTAAGATGTTTGTATGTGCATACTCAAATGAATTCCAGATGTGTCTCGATTAATTTGATAATCTTAATTAGTTGCAGAAATGAGAACATAATCGTTAAATTATGGAATGACTTTGATCCATATTCATAATTAACAAAGGTATCTGAAACAAGAGATAGTAAACACTGAAACTATTTCAAAATACTTTAAGAAACTATACTTAAATATTTCCGGGAGCATTGGCGTGTTGCTAGACGCTAACCAATGTTATTGCCTTTATTATAACATGATCAAGTGGGAGCTGTTGGAATATGATCACGTTAATATAAACGCATGTCCGGAAAATATTTAAGCCTACGGCCAGTGTTGTGAAACTCGGCCGATACAGCCGAGTCGGATCGTGTATCGGCCGACTGACGATACGAGTTTGCCATACTCGGTCTGAAAATCGGCCAGGGTTTCAGACTCGGGTCAACTTGGTCAAGACTCGGCCGTATCGGTCAAGACTCGGCTGTATCGGATCGGGTCAACCAAAGTCAAACATTTTTTTTCTTTTTTAAAAGCTTTTATCAATTATGTTAGTGTTTCTAGACAATTATGTTTAAGTTGAAAATTATGTTATGTTTAAGTTTGAAGTTTTATATATATTTTTAATTTTTTCTTACATATAATTTCAAAAATTATTATTTTATACATAAAAAACACTATTCACCGATCCGATTCCGATCCGATTTTTAAAAAATCTTGACTCCTCCCCTCGCCGATCCGATCCTGATTCCCGAGTTCCGCAACCTTGCCTACGGGGTCACACAAAATGACACGTATACACTATGTAAATATGTTCACGAAATGATTAATAAACATTCGTTAAAAGTTAAATAAATGTTTATTAATTAAAAGAGAAGGACTAAAGTGTAAATTAGGAATTGGAGTTGTTTCCTAATTACAAGGGGGGGGGGGACGGTTTGTAGGAGGGTTTCCTAATCCTCCTCAAACTTGTTCACCAAGTTAAAAAACCCTAACAATTAATCCCTATATAAAGGGTTAGGTTAAGGGTTTTTCACACATTCAAGACAATTAGATTTGTAAAATCCCTAACTATTTCTTTCTCCTCTCTCCTCTTTGGTTCGACATTAGCAAGAAGAAAAAAGGGTTTTCGGGTTTTGTTTGGTTCGACTTTTAGGGGAAAAACACAAGGGGTTGTGAGTTCGTGATCGGGTACTAGCATACATACATAGGGGTGTCAAGTGTGCGATCGTAGAGGGGTTTTACTTTAAACCCTAATAATAATTCTTATTATTATTTATTGGAAGCTAAGCTAAAAGGTACACATTCTCTATCTTTGTTAATTAGTATATTGCATATGATTTATTCCGCTGCGTACTCGTGTAATTGTTCATGATAATAGTTATAAATCCTAACAGTTACCACCATTGCCCTCCATCTCGCAAGCATCCACATAAATAACATTTATATACAAATGTAATATCTTTGATATTTTTATTTTTTTATAACAAGTAGAATGCATGTATGGAGGAGTGAGTGTCATGGGCTAAAAATCAAGTTCTTTAATTCTTGAGTTAAATGAATAATAGGTAGTGATAAACTCACAATTACTTTTAATCATTCACAACAATACATGTATAACACCTTATTTTATAAAGATGTGGATTTCAAAAAATTTCAAATATATAACATAACTCCGTTAGATGAATTTCGGAAGCGACATTTAAAATCCAAATGATTCCTAACGAAATTATAGTTCTCAAAATGGTGCCACCCACACACTATCATAACAATAATAAACGAAAATCCACAAATCAACAAAATACAAACTGCAAAACGGCACAATACATACGTATATGTAAATGAAATATGCAACGGGGTAACTAAAGCCAACTTCCTCTAGCTTCAGAACTAGCCACCCGCCTCACAAACAAGTTACTTTATTTTCCAATCAATGTCTAACCTGAGGGCACAACATATTTTCCACAAAACAAGTGTCGGCTATTAAAGTTGGGTAAGATAACAGATTAGTAAATAAAAAGATTGCCAGTTAAAACTCTTTAATGGATAAGCTACATAAATCTCACGAAAGTTCCATTGAACTACTTAAGCTGCACAAATCCACACAATGGTTATGTCATCAACACAATAAAGGTTGTGTAAAGGCGGCCGCATAGCTTTACAGAGAACCTTGCACCTGAGTTGATGGGTAAACCTCATGGTGGTCCTTCGATGTCGTTATGGATAGGCATAACTGTTGGAACCACGTTAGTGTGACCGTCACTGATCATCTATCCTTCCTGATATGATAATTGACGATAACTGAAATCCCTATGTCTAGTAAATATTCGATTGACGTATTTACTCTTAAAGACGTATTATAGGGTTTCCCATTAGGTGATTGGACTTAAGAGGACTAATGAGGCACGAATTAAACACCAGAGGACTAAATGTGAAAATATGCTCCTTATATAAATGGAGAGTAATTAACCTAATTTTAAGGTTAATCACAAACATAATCACAGCCTCCCTGAACACCCAATTCGTCCTAAATCCTCAATTGAATTCATAAATTCAGAATTCATTTTTCCATCCTAATTCAATCATCTTGTTTTGGGAACCCGAATCAATGGCATCAATGTTTAATGCCCTCACAGGTTCCTCAGGATCAACCGGTACGTGTTTATTACGAATTGAATCATGTTATATTCCAACATGTGGTATCAGAGCCTCGTTACGAAGTTATCCCTTGATTTGATTCGTTTTCGTACCCTAAATCGCGAACTGAAGAATGCAGAAACTTAAATTCGTACGCTTCTTACGAACTTAAAGTTCGTTTGAACTCTAAATTCGTTTGAACTCTAAATTCGTTTGAACTCTAAATTCGTTTGAACTCTAAATTCGTTTGAACTCTAAGTTCGTAAGGCTTAACTGTGTACGAAACTTCTGCTCATCTTCGCACTTACTTCCTCACGAACTTTATCTTCGTAAGCTATTTTCGTAAGCTATTTTCGTAAGCTATCTTCGTAAGCTATCTTCGTTGCTTATGTTCGTAAGCTATCTTCGTAAGTTACTTACGAAGATAGTTAACTACTTACGAATTTATTTTTATTACGAAGATAATTAACTTCTTACGAAGTTAATAACTTCTTACGAAGATAATCACTACTAACGAAGATAATCACTACTTACGAAGTTAATCACTACTTACGAAGTTAATCCTTATTACGAACTTAACTATCTTCGTACCGTGCTTATTTTTTCATGGATTACTGATTAACTTAGTTGATTATCAAGTTCGTGCTTATGTTTTACCTTAAAGTTTAAATGGAAAAAATGACCCTTATTTTCGGAAAATAATTTTTTCTGAGGCGTTTTTACCACAGCTCGACCCCAGCCAGGGGCTCTGCCCCTTGGCCCCCGCCAGGGGCTGCCGCCCCTTGGACCCCGCTTTCCAGGGGCGCTGCCCCCGGACCCCCGTAATGTGTGGGGGCTTCGCACTAAAGTACATGGTTTCATCATTTGCGCCCAAAGGTCAAATGTGATTCTCATGTTGCGCTCTTTTCTCTTTTGCATAATTAACACTTAGTATATTAATTCTGCCCAAAGGTGATTTAATATGTTTTGTGTAGCAAAGGGATTCTTTTCATGCCTAAAATACACGATTCTTAATTTTGTGCCCAAAGGTCAAAAGATAAGCGTTGTGTTGCATGACCTAATGCTCATGTTTGCTTAGATCTTAGTTACTTCTGCCCAAAGGTGATGTAACATCTAAGTAGAGCCTTACTTTAGCTTATTGTTTTGGTGTTTACAATAGGCTTACTTATCACTAGCTTCATTACTATAATGGTCATAGTCTTATTACTCTAAGGAACAGTACTAATAGGCCTACTTATTTTAGTCATTACTTTAGTTCCATTACTCTAGAGACATTACTTAGGCTGCCTTAGATAACCTATCATCTCTCTATTACTATTGGGCCTACTTATTCTAGGCATTACTTTAGAAGAGATTACTTAGGCTGCCTTATATAACTTATCATCTCTCTATTATTATTGAGCCTACTTATTTTAGGCATTACTTTAGGAGAGATTACCTTGTCTGCATAACACGGCTGATAATGTCACTATTACTATTGGGCCTACTTATTTTAGGCATTACTATAATAATCTTCTATCGCTTATGCCCTAAATGTACATCCTTCTTATTTCCACAGTAGTACCTAACCTTGGCCTTATGACGCTCAATGGTACGAACTATGCTTCATGGAAAAGTCACTTAGATCTGACTTTGGGAATGTATGACCTTGACTACGCTATTCGTCATGATGAACCCGCTGCCCTTACTGCTGAATCCACTGCTGATCAGAAGGCGAACTTTGAAAAGTGGGAGAAGTCGAATCGCCTGTCGCTAATGTTAGTCAAGAATTCCATTGATCTGACTATTAGAGGAGCTATCCCTGACTCTGAAAAAATCAAGGATTACCTCAAATCTGTTGAGGACCACTTCAAGGGATCGTCTAAAGCGCATGCAAGTGCCTTGATGTTGCAGATGCTTACATTGAAGTATGAAGGAACTAGCGGTGTCCGTGAGCATATTATGAAGATGACGGACATGGCCAATAAGCTTAAGACTCTAGAGATGGAAGTCTCCGATAACTTTCTGGTGCACTTCATCATGACCTCCCTGCCTGCTCGTTTTGACACCTTCAAGGTTAACTACAATGCTTTGAAGGATAAATGGTCAATGAGTGAACTTATTGGGCACTGTGTTAATGAGGAGGAGCGTCTTAAGCTGGCTCAACCTGAAGCTGTTCACCTGACCACCACCGCTAACTCCAAGAAGAGGAAGGGAAACAACGGTAAACAAACTGCGAACAAAGTCCAAAAGACTAATCATGGTGCAGTTGCCTCTGGCTCTAATTCCTCGACTGGCAAACTTAAATGCAACTTCTGTCGTGACAAAGGACACCGTCAGAAGGATTGCCCTAAGTTCAAGGAGTGGCTAGCTAAGAAAGGTAACGTACTTTATGTAATATTTGATTCCTTTACTACTGAGGTACCTGTTAATACATGGTGGGGGGACTCTGGTTCTATGGTTCATGTAACCAACTCATTACAGGGGTTCCTTACAATCCAGAAGCTACCAAAGGGCCAAAGAAAGCTTAGAGTTGGAAGTGGTGATCTCTTAAATGTCGAAGCCATTGGAACTTATGTCTTACATATGAGCACCGGAAAAGGCATTAGACTAATAGATACCTTATTTGTACCGAGAATTACTCGGAACCTTGTATCTATTTCTAGACTAGACCTTGAAGGTTATGTAACGATTCATGGTTTCGGCAAGATTGCCATAACTCGTAATAATGAATTGCTTGGTCGTGGTTTCTTGGATGGATTGCTGTATAAGTTAGAACTAGATCATAATTTCTCACATTCTTTGTTATCTCTTAATGTTGATGATATAACTAAAACAAAGACAAAATCACCTAAACGAGAGAATTCCTCCATGTTGTGGCATAAACGTCTTGGCCACATCTCACGAAATCGCATGACACGACTCGTAAAGGATGGAATCTTACCCTCTCTTGATTTTAGTGATTTTGAAACATGTATACAGTGCCTCAAAGGGAAGATGGCTAAAGGGAATAAGAAAGGAGCCACAAGAAGTTCCAACTTGTTGGAAATAATTCATACTGACATCAGTGGCCCCTATCCCGCATCCATCACGGGACATACATCATTTATTACATTCATTGACGATTATTCTCGTTACATGCACCTGTATTTGATCAAAGAAAAATCTGAATCCTTACAAACTTTTGCTGATTTTAAAACTTTGGTTGAAAACCAACTTAATCGTAAAATAAAAGTTGTGAGATCAGATAGAGGAGGTGAGTATTATGGTAGACATACTGACATTGGTCAAGCTCCTGGTCCTTTCCATAATTTTTGTAAGGAACATGACATTATTAACCAATACACCATGCCTGGTTCTCCTCAACAAAATGGTGTTGCTGAAAGGAGAAACCGAACCTTAATGGACATGGTGAGAAGTATGCTTGCCAACACTAACCTACCTACCTTTCTTTGGACTGAGGCCTTAAAAACAGCCGTTCATATACTCAATAGGGTTCCATCAAAATCTGTCCCTAAAACTCCTCATGAGATCTGGACAGGTAAGAAACCGAGTCTAAAATATATGAAAGTATGGGGCTGCCCTGCCGAAGCAAAAGTCTATAACCCTAACTTAAAGAAACTGGATCCTAAAACGATTTCATGTTCCTTTATCGGTTATCCTGATAACTCAAAAGGTTATCGGTTTTACTGTCCTTCCCATACTACTACCATCGTTGACACGCAGCATGCGACGTTTCTCGAGAACTCAGAGATCAGTGAGAGCACAACAAATCCTAACTTCGATTTGCATGAAGTACAAGAAGCAGGGGGGAACCACTCGTCGATTCCTCCGATAATTCCTCTTGTACACGATGCTGCTCCTGATGTCACTGATCCAAATCCTCCTAATCAAAACCATGAAGAACCTCAAAACCAAGAAGCACCTCATGTTGCCGAGCCTCAAGTTGCCGAGCCTCACGTTGCTCAACCCCAAAATCAACTCAGGAGATCATCAAGGGAACGCAGGGCCACTAATTTTGATGATTTCATAACTTATCTGACTGAAGTTGAGGACATTGGAAAGCTTGTTGATCCCACCTCTTATCGAGAAGCCATTAATAGTGATCAGCCACTCAGTGGAATGAAGCCATGATTGAAGAGCTTAATTCCATGCAGCATAATGACGTTTGGGAATTGGTTGAACTTCCTGAAGGATCCACAACTGTCGGTTGCAAACGGGTCTTCAAAACCAAATTAAACCCAAAAGGAAACGTCGAACGCTATAAAGCCAGATTGGTTGCGAAGGGCTATACTCAAAAGGCTGGAATTGATTATCAAGAGACCTTTTCTCCTGTCTCTCGTAAAGATTCCCTAAGGATTGTTATGGCACTTGTAGCTCACTTTGATCTTGAGTTACATCAGATAGATGTCAAAACTGCTTTCTTAAATGGAGACTTGCATGAAGACGTATACATGCGGCAACCTGAAGGATTCATTCCTAAAGGTAAAGAGCACATGGTCTGCAAGTTGAAGAAGTCCATATATGGGTTGAAGCAAGCCTCACGGCAATGGTACCTTAAGTTTGATGAAGTCATGAAAGAACAAGACTTCTTAAAGAATCAAGTGGATCAATGCACCTATCTCAAGATCAGTGGGAGTAACTTTATAATCCTTGTTTTGTATGTGGATGACATTCTGCTTGCAAGTAACAACTTGGATATGCTGCATGAGTCGAAGCGAATGTTTTCGCAGAATTTTGACATGAAAGATCTCGGTGATGCCTCTTATGTCATAGGTATCGAAATACACCGGGATAGGCGTAATGGTGTTCTGGGTCTTTCTCAAAGGGCCTACATTGACCGCATCTTAGAACGCTATAAAATGCAATCATGCGCACCCACTGTAGCTCCAGTAGTTAAAGGAGACGTGTTTGGTACTTTCCAAAGTCCAAGCACTGAAGTTGAAAAGGAGCAAATGAGGATGATACCTTACTCGTCTGTAGTTGGGAGCATTATGTACGCTCAGGTCTGTACTCGACCAGATATCGCTTATATCACCGGTATGCTTGGGAGTTATTCAGTTAATCCCGAATTAGCACACTGGAAAGCGGCTAAAAGTTTCTACGATATCTGCTAAGGACCAAAGACTACACATTAACTTATAGAAGAAGTGACAATCTAGAAGTAGTAGGTTATTCCGATTCCGATTTTGCCAAAAGCAAGGAAGATAAGAAATCTACTTCTGGGTATATTTTTATGTTAGCTGGCGGACCTATCTCTTGGCGGAGTCATAAGCAGAAACTGACTGCAACGTCCACCATGATGGCTGAATATATTGCTGTTTACAATGCCACTTGTCATGGGATGTTGATAAGGAACCTGGTCGGTGGACTCAAAATCGTCAACTCTATTTCTAGACCATTGAAGCTTTACTGTGATAACTCAGCTGCCGTAACTTTCTCGAACAGTAACAGTTCGACTGGCGCTGGTCTGTATCTCGATACAAAGTATCTGTTTGTACGCGAACGAGTTGAGGAAAATGTTCTTTGTATTGAGTACATAAGTACAAATGATATGCTAGCGGATCCAATGACCAAAGGTCTTCCTCCTAAGGTCTTCGTAGGACACGTGTCGAAGATGGGGCTTACTAAGGACTTAATTTAATAGCATATTGTACTTTTACTGGTCATTATTATTATTATTATGTTAATGAAAATTTTCCTCCTTATTCAGATTTTGTTTGTCTATTAGTTACACTTTGAGCTCATAATAGTGTAAAGACGTTATATAACAAAATTTGTCTTAGTCAATTGATCATTGCTTATTAGTTTTAAATTTGAGTCATAGTTTGACTAGTGGGGGTCCTGAGTTGATGTTCGTCTCTACGACTGTACTTATTGGCTATGATTTCGGTTTAAAACAAAATGAGTATTATCCCGGCCGGACTTATTAAATGCTCATAGATAAATGATCGCTTGGTCAAGTGGGAGAATGTTGGAACCACGTTAGTGTGACCGTCACTGATCATCTATCCTTCCTGATATGATAATTGACGATAACTGAAATCCCTATGTCTAGTAAATATTCGATGGACGTATTTACTCTTAAAGACGTATTATAGGGTTTCCCATTAGGTGATTGGACTTAAGAGGACTAATGAGGCACGAATTAAACACCAGAGGGACTAAATGTAAAAATATGCTCCTTATATAAATGGAGAGTAATTAACCTAATTTAAGGTTAATTACAAACATAATCACAGCCTCCCTGAACACCCAATTCGTCCTAAATCCTCAATTGAATTCATAAATTCAGAATTCATTTTTCCATCCTAATTCAATCATCTTGTTTTGGGAACCCGAATCAATGGCATCAATGTTTAATGCCCTCACAGGTTCCTCAGGATCAACCGGTACGTGTTTATTACGAATTGAATCATGTTATGGATAGGCATAACCAAATCCATGAGTAACCATATTGAAACCAGGGCTCATTTTATTAGCGAATGTGTTACGTGTTAATGGTGACAAACAACAAGCAAATATTCTGAGAAAGGCCCTTACATAAAAGAATATGCGGGAGTTACTTGGAGTCGAAGACCGACTGATTAGAGTCGAAAATTAAGGGGGTTATTGTTGGGCTCATTGTAATAGTTACCCACCTGAACATATGGGTGAAAGGCCAAACCAGTGCAGATGGGTAATGCGTGGGTAATGTTAAAATATAGGAACTGATTAGAGTTAAATATGGTTAGCTTCGTATTTGTATTGGTTTAGGTGATTATAATGTGTTGTGTTATAATTATCTAATAGGCTCAGAACTCTAGTCAAATTCGAATCGCGTAGTCTATATATGTTGACAAAGCATATGGTCGACATAGATAGAATTGTAATGTTCTAAGTTATTTGGTCTATATATGTTGGCAGAGCATATGGTCGACATAGTCAAATTCGAATCGCGTAGTCTATATATGTTGAAGTGCTTATTCAATTCTTACTTTGTGTATTTTGATATTAGGGTCCAAACTTTATTATATACATTTAGAATGCATTAGCCTTTCTTTTAAATTTCTTTTGTGGTAAAAAGTTACACTTGGTGTCTTGGTTAAGTTTATGTAACGCTTCATGAGGTATTTCTCATATAACCATCACCAAGTTGGTTACGTAACAAAGAATTTCATTTTCTTACAATAGGGCTCAGGTCTGAGTTATATACCAGAACATACCACGAACATTGGCGGATCCATAATATAATGAGCTGAGGGTGGTCACCGCCCCACCCTCAAACTTGTTTTTTAAGAGGAACTTTTTTATACTAGTATATATATACATATATGCAAATTGACTTTAGTTTTGGACCATATATATATACCAGAACATACCACGAACATTGGCGGATCCATAATATAATGAGCTGAGGGTGGTCACCACCCCACCCTCAAACTTGTTTTTTAAGAGGAACTTTTTTATACTAGTATATATATAGGTCCCATTATGCAAATTGACTTTAGTTTTGGACCATATATATATATATATATATATACATTGGCGGATCCATAATATAATGAGCTGAGGGTGGAACTTTTTTGAGTTGAGGTTGAGATCTTTTTAACTTTACCCCTCAAGTTAATACTAATTTGAGAAAATCCCCACCCATAAAATTGTGGATTTCAAAAATTTTAACTTTAAAAAAGCGACATTTAAAATCCAAAATGATTCCTAACGGATTATTAGTTCTTAAAATACAAATGCAAAATGGCACAATACATATGTATGCGTAAATGAAAAGGGATAACTAAATCCAATATCCTCTAGCTCCAGAACTAGCTACTCGCCTCACGAACAAGTTACTTTATTCTCCAATCAATGCCTAATCTGAAGCCACAACATATTTTGCACAAAACAAGTGTCGTCTATTAAAGTTGGGTAAGATAACATGTTATAAGTAAATAAAAGGATTGCCGGTTAGTTAAAACTCTTTAATAAATCAAGTCAGGCATAAATAAAGACACAATCACCAAATCAACGAAAATTACATAAATAGGATCATCAATCCTAAAATGTGCCTAACAAACATCCAATATCGCCAATAGTCACAAAACTGCATAAGCTACATAAATCTCACGAAAGTTCCACATAACTACTTAAGCTGCACAACTCATGTGAAAGTGCCACATACTACTTAAGCTGAACAAATCTACGCAAAGGTTATGTCATCAACGCAATAAAGGTTGTGTGAAGGCGGCCACATAGCCTTGTAGTGAATCTCGCACCCGACTTGATGGGTGAACCTTTTAGTGGTCCTTCGATAGGCTCATAGGCATAAGGAAATCCATGAGTAAGCAAATTAAAACCAGGGCTCATAATATTAACGAATGTGTTAAGAAAGAGCAAGTAAAAGTCAAGCGTGTTAGTGGTTACAAACAACGAGTATATATTCTGACAAAGGCTCTCACAATAAAAGAATTGTGGGAGTTAACTTGGAGTCGAAGACCTCCCTGATTGGAGTCGTAAATTAGGGGGTTATTGTTCGGCTCATTGTAATAATTACCCACCTAAACATATGGGTGGGTGAAAGGCCAAACATGTACAGATGGGTAATGCGTGGGTAACGTTAAAATATAAGAACTGATTAGAGTGAAATATGGTTAGCTTCGTTATTTGTATTCGTTGATTATAATGTGTTGTGTTTTAATTATTTAATAGACTCAAAAGTCTAGTCAATTTCGAATCGCGTAGTCTATATATGTTGGCAAAGCATGTAGTCGACATAGATAGAAAATGTTCCAAGTTATTTGGACTATATATGTTGGCGACCAACAAGGAATTAGCCTAGTGGTAAGGCAAACACTTTGTGACCTTAAGGTCTCAGGTTCGATCCCGCTGGGCACAAAAAATAATTCCTTTAAGGTACCCGTTACCAATGAAGCCTAGACCCATATGTGAAGTTTAAATACGCGGGTTCGATCCTTCGGGGTGCCCAGATCATGTGGGGATTAGGATAGAGGTATTTTACCGGCATCATATGGCTCATACGGGGTGGGTCGATGGGTATCCAATTGTGGTACCGGGGCTAGGGTTCCTCCCATTACCCTTTTTTTCTATATATGTTGGCGGGGCATATAGTCGACATAGTCAAATTCAAATCGCGAAGCCTATATATGTTGAAGTGCTTATCTAATTCTTATTTTGAGTGTTTTAATATTAGGATCTAAACTTTGTTATATACGTTTAGAAGGCGTTATCCTTTCTTTTAAATTTATTTTGTGGTAAAAAGTTACACTTAGTGTCTTGGTTAAGTTTTGGTAACGCTTTATGAGGTATTTCTATTATCACCATCACCAAGTTAGTTATTTTTCAGGATAGGTTTCTGATTGTGCACCAAACTGAGGTTAGGTTTAGAAAGGGGATGATTAGTGTTTTTTGGTTATTTGTTGGCGATTCTCCGAAGGTAGGGTTCGTGCCTCTTTACGCCAATCAAATATGTATGAGTGTTTTAGATCTGTTTGATCGTGTTTAAAATGTATTCTGATCTGTTTGATCGAATTGAGTATGTTATGAATGCCTTGAAAGGTCTTTAGGATTCTCCTTTTATAGGGAGAATTTATCTTGGAGGAAAAGTTAAGCCTCTTTAGGGTTTCCCTAAGTCTTAGGCTATAAGAGTCCAGGAGGATTCTTTCCTTCTTTACTGGACCTAAGTGATAAGATCAAATCCCGAGTTTATAGGGAAACAATTCTTATCTCTTTTATCTTCTGCGGGAGCCTTCGTTACGGAGAAGCTTCGTGTCGTAGCGTGCTACTAAACCTTCGTGTGACAGGTCCTGCGTACCGCTGGGAGGGTATATCATCAAGCCCCCCAGTCCAAGGTGATGATTTTTGCTAAATAAGCATTGCGTTGGACTATTCTTGGCTACTTCGTCTTTTCCAGGGGTGTGTTTCCTTCAGGAAATCCATGTGGTACATCTCCCATCTTTCCTAAATCTGGTTCGATGCAGGTTATCATAATGATTTTGAGAAAGTGGGTGTGGGATCTGAGAGTTGTGGTCCCACGGATGGCGCCAAATGATTGTGCACCAAACTGAGGTTAGGTTTAGAAAGGGGATGATGGGTGTTTTTGGTTATTTGTTGGCGATTCCCCGAAGGTAGGGTTCGTGCCTCTTTACGCCAATCAAATATGTATGAGTGTTTTAGATCTGTTTGATCGTGTTTAAAATGTATTCTGATCTGTTTGATCGAATTGAGTATGTTATGAATGCCTTGAAAGGTCTTTAGGATTCTCCTTTTATAGGGAGAATTTATCTTGGAGGAAAAGTTAAGCCTCTTTAGGGTTTCCCTAAGTCTTAGGCTATAAGAGTCCAGGAGGATTCTTTCCTTCTTTACTGGACCTAAGTGATAAGATCAAATCCCAAGTTTATATGGAAACAATTCTTATCTCTTTTATCTTCTGCGTGAGCCTTCGTTACGGAGAAGCTTCGTGTCGTAGCGTGCTACTGTACCTTCGAGTGACAGGTCCTGCGTACCGCTGGGAGGGTATATCATCAGTTTCAGGTGTGAATTTTGTCTTAGATATAAGGTGACTAGGTAAACTACTAGAATATGCCACGAGCAGTGACGGATCCATAATATAATGAGCTGAGGGTGGTCATCGCCTCACTCTCAACTTTGTTTGTAAGCGGAACTCTTTTATACTAGTACATATATAGGTCCCTTACTGTTAAGTCGAAAATCGACCAAGTATAATTTGTTCAGAAATAGCTGAAGCTCAGTGAAGAATACTTGTACAGAATTCTGAAGTCGTTCAGAATTAGTTCACTGAAAGCTTCACTTCAGTTCAGATCAACATATCAAAATACCATTCAGCTGAAGTCAAAGACTGAAGTCTGAAGAAAGAGAATCAGCTCAGATGTGGAGCTCAGAAGTTGATTCTACCTGATCGAATACTGAAGCATCTCAGTGTAAAGTACTTACAACACTTTACACTGATTACGAGGAAGCCTTTTTACTTTACTAACCTTTACCCAGTTAATAGCTTTAACTATTAACAAGTACAAGGTTGAGTAAAAGGTTGGGAATAAAGTGTGAAATGTCACATCAACAACTTTCACACTTAAACCTTAAAAGTACGCATGTTAAGGAATTGACTTTAATTCCTTAAATGCTCCCAACCATATTTGTACGGCCTGGTCCACATCAGCATGAACCTTGCCTATAAATATAAAGGTTTCTCACAACTTGCAAATAGCTTGAAACCTTAGCATTGCAACTTGTGAGATATACTCTAAGTAATCCTTACGAGTATTTCCAAGTTATTAGATCACTTGTATTTCTAGGTTGTTTATATATTTACACTTGGGTGTTTATCTTTGTTCTGCAACAACCTTTGTATTTGTTTATATCAATAAATCAAATACATTGAAAAAGTACATCGTGTCTCAATGCTACATACTTGAAATATACATATTATTTATATAGTTTCAGCACTTATTGTTTCTTGTATTTACTTTCAGTACCTTTACCTTATTGTTTATCCATATCTGGATCGTATTCTGAACTGGTCAACTTCCAGTTAGAATTACTTGCCAGTCGGGTTTTAACCATCTGTATTTGGGACTCACAATTGGTATCAGAACAGCAAGGTTGAATTATATTAATTCATTAACCTTTGATCTGCAAAGATGGTTGACCAAGTATTCAATGAAGGCTCTGACCCTAATGCTAATACTCCACCTGTCATCAACAACAATATACCATCGCATAATATACACGTACACTTTCCAAATAATCCTGTTCCCAAGTTTGATGGGAACAGTGAAAATTTTCAAACATGGAAAGCATGCATGCTCAAATATATTGTTGGTGTTGAAAGACATTTGACCGATATTCTTAAAGAAGGACCCTTTGTCCCCATGAATGCCTCCTCTGTTGTCAGAAATGCCGATGGGACTCCTAGGGTATCACCTAAGGAGAAGGATCATTGGTCTGAAGATCATAGGCTGGTAGACCTTGATACCAAGCTGCAAAATATGATCTTGTATGTTGTTCCTGAAACTCTTATGCCCACCCTTGTTTTACTTGAAAATTCAAAATTAATGTGGGAGGAACTTATGACACAGTTTGAAGGCACCTCTGAGACCATAGTCACAAGAAAAGTTGCTTTAAATAAAAGATATGAGTCTTTTTTTGCTATCCCTGGTGAAACTTTAACTCAAACTTACATCAGATTTACTAATCTGGTAAATCAATTGAAAGCCCTGGGTGTAACTAAGGACAAAGAAATTTTGTTAGAAAAATTTTGTGACATCTTACCTTCTAAATGGGAAAACTTGATCTTGGTTTTAAGACAAGGAAAAACCTTGCACAGTCACACTCTTGCTTCCTTATATGGAGCCTTCAGGTACACTGAAGAGAACAAAGTTGAGAGAGTTGTGGCTGAGCAAGATGCCAAAAATCTTGCTTCTACCAGTTCAGTCATGGTTCAGTACTCTGAGCCACATGGGACTGCTCTACTATCTTCTGAGAGTGATCATTCTGACTCGATGAAGAAGATGGTCTCTGAAATGTTAAAAACTGGTATTTCTGGTAATGTAACTCATAATTGTGATGAGGATGACAATGATGATCTGGTTGCCATGCTGGCTAAAACGTTCAATCGTTTTAAGGCCAAATCAAATCGATCTGGCAAACCATTTGCTTCCAGCGCTTCTATTGACAAGTCGAATCTTGAATGCTTTAAGTGTGGCAAGAAAGGACATTTCATGAAGGAATGCAGATCTAGTCAGCCTTCATCATCACAATCTGCCCCTTAATCATTCTATTTTTCAGAAATCTGATGATAGCTATAAGGCTAAGTACAAGAAGCTGAAAGCCCAAATAGCTCTCATGGCTCAAAACAACTCAAGCAATAATAGTTGTATGATTGCCAAGACTGAAAAATGGGAAGAATCTGACGAATCATCTGATGATGAGGAAGAAGTTAGGGATATGTGTTTCATGGCACGTGAAGATCAAGGTCATTTGGTCAAGTCTGATGTTGAATCTGTCGATGGGTGGATATAGTCATGAAAAAGGTTAGTGAATTTGGTTTTGAAAGTAATGAGGAACAAAAACTGGACCTTTTGGTTCTTTTAGAGGCTGACATTTCATTTGTCGAAACTGTGCGTTCAGAAAGCCTAAAAATATTTGAAAGTAATACTTCTGAACTGAACACCAGTCAGGCCAGACTAAAAGAGCTGAAAGATGTTCAGTTGGCTTTAAAAAGTTATCAGTCTATGGTTGCCACTTTAGAGTTGGAAAAAGAAGAATTAAAAACCATCCTTGAAAAGGAACAAAAAATAATTAAATCTTGGATGAAAGCACCAAATCCAGATGCTGCAATTAAAAATACTTTTGCAAATCAAAGAACAGCATATGAATCTGGTGATCTTCATTTGGCATCTATAATCACTAATTTAGATGCACTTCCAAAGGAAATGAAACCAGAAATTATTTTTCCTAAAGTTGGCAAACAGAAAACTGTGACTGATAAGGCCCAGGAACAATCTGAGGGTAAATCTGAAACAGCTCAGACCACTGTTTCATAAAAGAAGGCTAAATCCAAAAAGACATCCCCTCAGTCTTCATCTAAGGTTCCTAAGAACCAAAAGAAGAAGAAAAATGTCTCCCCCACTGAGCCATCTACCTCAGATTCAGGTAAGGCTCAGGTGTCTAATGAAGAATCAATTTTGTTAAGGTTAGAGAGTCAATTTCAATTATTGGCTAGACAAGTGCAAAGCTGCAATGCACGCTTAAAAAATGTTGAAACCACTCCTCTTCAACCTAAACAAAATGCAAAACCTTTTTCCAAACAAATCAAGCAAAACTCTGAAAAGAAAAAGGTTGAAAGCTCCATCAAACCAACTGTTTTTATTTCATCTGAAATAATGACTGAGATTCCTTTTGATCCTTCAGTTCCTCATATACCAAAGAAATCTGAGACGTCTAAGGGAGAGTCTAGTGAACCCATCAAGAGATGGGTTCCCAAAAAGAACTAATCTTTGTATTTGTGCAGGGAGACCGAAAGAAGAATATATGGTATCTTGACAGCGCTGCTGGCAGAACCATGACTGGTTATCAAACCCTGCTGGAGGAATATAGGGTGCAAGAGGGGCCCTCAATAACTTTTGGTAATGATGAAAATGGAAAAACTGGGGGATATGGTGTGGTGAATAATGGACAGGTCAAATTCACACGTGTTGCATATGTGAATGGTTTGAAATATAACCTGATCAGTGTCAGTCAACTGTGTGATGATGGCTTCAAGGTATTATTTGATATTTCACAAGGCACCATATTCAACAGAGATGAAAAGGTAGTATTGATTGCACCAAGAAAAGGAAACATTTATATCATTGATATGAATAGTTCACCCACTGAACAATGTTTCTACACAAAGGCAGATGAAGACACAAACTGGTTGTAGCACAAGAGATTATCCCATCTGAACTTCAAGAATATTAATAAGTTGTCAAGAAAACAACTTGTTGATGGGATACCCTCAATGTCTTTCAATAAAGACAAGCCATGTCCAGGTTGTGAAATGGGTAAGCAGAAAAGAGCTTCATTCAAGACAAAGCAAAGTTTTAGTATAACTGAACCTCTTCACATGCTTCACATGGACCTCTTTCGACCAGTGAATGTTCAGACAAGAGCAGGAAAGAAGTATACCCTTGTTATTGTTGATGAATATTCAAGATATTGTTGGGTAATTTTCCTCAGATCCAAGAGTGAAGCTGCTGCTAAAATCATTGCTCTCATCAAACAAATTGAACTCAAGCATAAGCGAAAAGTTTGTCAGCTCAGAAGTGCCAATGGCACTGAATTCAGAAATGCCACTCTGGAGTCCTTCTGCACTGAAACTGGCATATCTCATAACTTCTCTTCAGCCCACACACCAGAGCAGAATGGTGTAGTAGAAAGAAAGAATCGTACGCTGATTGAAGCTGCTAAAGGTATGCTAAATGAATCTGGTCTTCCCAAGAATTTCTGGGCTGAAGCTGTTGCAACTGCTTGCTACACTCAGAACAGATCTATCTATGTCAAAAGACACAAGAAGACAGCCTATGAAGTACTCAGAAATAGAAAGCCTAATATTGGATATTTCCATGTATTTGGATGTCCAGTATACATTCTGAATGATTCCAGTCAGCTTGGAAAATTTGATGCAAAAGCTGATGAAGGGTACTTCCTGGGATATTCAACAAATCGCAAAGCCTTTAGAGTCTATAACAAGAGACTTGAAAAGGTTGATGAGTCAATTCATGTTACCTTTGATGAATCTAATTCTGCAATCTTTAAGAATTCAACTCCTGTACCACCCTCAGAAAATCCAATAAGTTTTGGTGATTCTGATCCTATTGCCCAATCTGATCAGTCACCTGAACCTGCTTCTGAACATCTCAGTTCAGAACCAATAATAAACAAGTCAAGCAACATTCCATTCTATCCTTCAGTCAGTTTTAAACTACCTTCTGAACTGACTATTGGATCAGATGTACATGCTGCTTCACCTCAGATATCAGGCTCCACTGAATTACCCCAATCTGAACAGTTTCATGATGCAAATCATGATCTGCAGGAGGAAGATGATGAGACTGAAGTAGTCTTTTCTGAAGCACCTCCTGAAGTAATTCAGAGGAGTTCTTGCACTGATATCATTGTTCATCCTCGTCATTACACTAAGTGGACAAGAGCACATCCAATCGATCAAATCATTGGAGATTCCACTAGTGGGGTTCAGACCAGAAGAGCCATAAGCGATCAATGCTTAAATGTCAGCTTCTTATCACTGATAGAATCGAAGAAGATTGACGAGGCTATGAAAGACCCTAGCTGGATTGAAGCCATGCAAGATGAGCTTAATCAGTTTAAAAGGAACGATGTTTGGGAACTTGTTCCTTGTCCCAGTGATCTAAAGAAAGAACCAATTGGGACAAGATGGGTCTTCAGAAACAAGATGGATGAAGATGGTCATGTGATTCGAAACAAGGCAAGACTTGTTGCAAAGGGTTACTCACAAGAAGAAGGAGTAGACTTTGATGAAACTTTTGCACCAGTTGCCAGACTAGAAGCTATCAGAATTTTCTTAGCTTTTGCAGCTCATCATGAGTTCAAAGTCTATCAAATGGATGTCAAGAGTGCGTTCTTGAATGGTGAATTGGAAGAAGTTGTGTATGTGTATCAGCCACCAGGGTTCATAAATGAAGAAAGACCTCATTGGGTGTACAGACTGAACAAAGCATTATATGGTCTGAGACAAGAACCTAGAGCCTGGTATGATACTCTTACTAAACATCTTCTGAAACATGGTTTTAAAAGGGGTGCAATAGATAACACTTTATTCATATTGCATGATAAAAGTGATATCCTACTTGTACAAATTTATGTCGATGATATTGTGTTTGGGTCTACAAATAACAAAATGTGTAAACAGTATTCTGAAATAATGTCATCTGAGTATGAAATGAGTATGATGGGTGAACTGACATATTTTCTGGGTCTTCAAGTGAAACAAACCAGTGATGGTATTTTTATAAATCAAGAAAAATATGTCAGAGATTTATTAAAGAAATATCAATTTGATTATGTCTCATCAAAAGATACTCCTATTTCTGCACCATTAAATTTGGACTCAGATCCCAATGGAAAACAAGTGGATCCCACAAAATATCGTGGTATGGTGGGATCCCTCATGTACTTAACTACTAGTAGACCTGACATAATGTTTGCAACATGCCTTTGTGCAAGATTTCAGTCTGATCCCAGAGAAGCACACGCAAATGCTGTAAAAAGAATTTTCAGATACCTTAAAGGTGTCCCCAGACTTGGTATTTGGTATCCCAAAGGCTCAAGTCTAGATCTAATGGGTTATTCAGATTCTGATCATGCAGGTTGTAAAATAGATAGGAAAAGTACCACAGGTGGTTGTCATTTCCTAGGTGGCAAATTAGTTAGTTGGACAAGTAAGAAGCAGACTGCAGTATCACTCTCCACAGCTGAAGCTGAATACATTTCTACAGCCAGTTGCTGCGCTCAGATTTTGTGGATGAAGAACAACTAACTGATTATGGTGTTAAGTATACAAAGACTCCAATATTTTGTGATAACACCAGTGCCATTGCCATCTCTCACAATCCTGTCATGCACTCCAAAACCAAGCATATCGACCTCAAGTATCATTTTATTAGAGATCACATTATTAAAGGTGATATTGAACTTCATTTCATTCCCACTGACAAACAACTAGCTGATGTTTTTACAAAACCCTTGGATGTCAAAACATTTAAACATCTCATTAGTGAGTTAGGTATGCTAAATCCTGCATAGCATCACCTCAGGGGGAAGTGTCAAATATTTTTATGTTTAAAAGAAGTTTTCTCTAAGGGGGAACTTTGCCTTCAGAAAAATATTTTGACTGAAATGCTTCAGAATTTCTGAAACGATTTCAGAATAAGTGTAAAAACTGAGACGGTTCAGATTCCTTAAATCTGATCATGCTCAGATTTAAATAAGTTATTTCTGAAATAAGTTAGTCCTTTATAATGTCTTTTGGATACTTGGTCGTTGTGTGAACACGTGACAGTTACTGTGTAACGTTTGAATAATGATGCTTTTTGCTGACGTGTCACACAAGTTGCGCCGTAAATGAAAAGTAATGATCACTTTTTCTTTAAAGTGTTGAAAAGTTTTGTGAAAATGTGGGGTCATAACCGTCGTTGCATTAAATGCGGACGTATACCCAAAATTATTTTCGGACTTCAAACCCGATCAAAATTGATTTCATTAAAATAATAATTTTTTTGTGGGTTTGAATTTCAAAATCAATTTTTCTTTTATTTATTTTGGAAAAACCCTTTGTATTCCATCATAAATATAAATACCTTTTCGAAAACAATTCCTTCATTTACTTCTCTTTACATTTACTCCCAATCATCATTCTCTCTCATTTTCTCATTCCTTCATAACTCCAAAACCCTAAATTCATCTTTCATATTCAGTTTTCCCTTGTAGAAATAATGGCTAAACCTGCTTCTCATGCCAAATCACTAATAGCTTTCGAATATAGACCATCCAAAGTAGTCAAGGCCAGTGCACAATGGCCAAAAGGGTTCGATCCATTGACCCTTAGATTCAATATGAATAATTTCATGGCCGCACTGAACGCCAAAGGCAAAACCTTAATGGGGAGGATTAATAAATTTCTTGAACAATCCCCTCTCCATTATGCCTTGACTGCAGATCCTCAAGTATTGTATCATAGATACTTACTTGAATTCTGGTATACTGCTACTCTAAGCAAGGATGAAAAATCCATTGCTTTTTCTTTAAAAGAAGGCACTAAGCAGTATATCCTTTCACTTGATGGGTTTCAGGAGGCCCTTCACTTGAACTACCTTCCCTCTTCTTCAGCCTATGCAAAAAGGCTAAAAGGAGTTAACTTCAGGGAGGTACTGCACGCCATGGGTCATGTTGACATGGTCGATGCTGAGCACAATCTGAGAACATCTGGACATATTTTTCTGTCTGGATTTAAAAATTGTTGGCGTTATTTCTGGACTCAGATTGTGGAGTGCCTAGGTGGAAACTGGGTGGACTGGACCAGATTTCATTAACACAAGTAGAAATCGGGTACTACTTGTGGCATGGGATTGAGGTGGACTTCGCTGAGATACTTTTCTCTCAGCTGGTAACAAAATTAAAAGGGAAAAGAAGTCCACATATCTCATTTCCAAGATTTCTGAGCATTTGCTTCATGAACATGCTTGGAGATGCGTATCACATGGAGGGGCTTGAATCTTCTGCAACGGAGTTCTGAAGGGATCTATCAAAGCTATCTACTTCAGATCCAGAACCAGAAGTCTCCGCTGCAATGCTTCAGGTAATTAATAAAACTGAAACAGCACGACCGGCTGGCTCAGAAAGGTCACCGAGCGGGTCGCAAAAGAATGCGAGACCCATTGGTGCACCTGGTGGTCAAATGTTGAGGTTGTTTAAAACCCCAGCAACTTCATCTACCCAACCACCAATTCCCTCCTCCACTGACCAACCTGAGGATCTCCCAAAAGATCCCTCAGGATCTCCAAAGGGCTTATTAAAACGTCATAAATATAAGCCGTCCTCACAGCCCAAGGACATTAGTACCGAAGCAAACCCCTCTGGATCTTCCCAACAAGAACCAGGGGAATCGAGTCCAAAGGGAAACCCACAAGCAGCCATCTCCAAAACTTCTTTAGGAGGAGATGGTGAAGATAATATTAGTGTGCCAGCCCAGCACACATTAGAGTCCGTTTCTGCACGCGCACCCCCTGAAACTTCACAAATCTCACACTCTACTGCATCACGAATTGATGAAGCCTTTGGTGTGACACCACCTGAGACTGAGATTCCAGACTCTACGGCCGATGAAATGATTCTTGATGATGGTACGAGAATCATTAAGGCAACCCTTGTGTCTACTATCTCTGGCGATGAAGCTATGGCTGAGCCAACCCATAAATCTGGTGACGATGCATCTGTAGCAGCAGTTGTTGAACCAGAAGCTGGTTCAGGTACCAGTGATCTGAACCAGGGCATATCTGATCGGACTACAGTTTTGACTGACCTCTGGGATGAAGATGAGCCAACTCAAGGGAATCTTGATTCCTTTGCTGATTTTGAGTTTGATGAGGGATTACTGGAGGAGAATCAGTCTTCTGATTCTGAGCCAACCTTCAGCCTCACAAACGTCCCTCCTCCCACAGAAATCCAAAATATACTTGTTGAACAACCATATCGCCAACCCAAAACTTCTCATGAACATCCATATTTTCCACCTGGCTCTACACCTGCCTATGTCACTTCACCTCGTTTTCAACCACAACTCCAACACCTACACCCACAAATTCACCAAGTACCAAGGCCCATCAATTATGATGATCAAACTGAGAAAGAGTTGGACTCTGCTACTGAATCTGAAAGTCCAACTGAAATGCAATTGGAGAAGGCATTAGATGGGCTTGGTAGAATTCCCTTTGTGGCTTCTGTTTCTGCACAACCACCTCCTCCTTTGAGTGTAGAAGCACAGTTAGAGAAGCAAAACACCGAAGTCCAAAGCCTCCTTCTCAAGGTGGAGGACTTAACAAAATCTCTAACTGCCAATACTAGTTCCATTGCTGAAATGAAGGGTGCTCAGATGTTTCTTGGCACTGAGTTCACCAAGGTTGCTGGAAATGAGGGACTAGTAAGTGGGAAGCTAAATGAGCTGGTACATTCTTGCAATATAATCAGTTCAGCCATCAGGGAAGCCTTCAGCCTGACCAAAAGAGATGTGCAAGCTTCAGTTGTAGTGTTGAGATAATGAAACAAGAGGTTATGGCAGTCGGGATGGAGGTAAATGAATTGGTGAAGAAGCCAAGTGTCAATGAAAAAGAACTTGGGTCTTTTTTAAGTGTTGAAATTATTGAGAAGCTGAAGTCTGAGTTCTCTCAGGAACTTGTTGCTCAGATTTCAGCTTCAGTGGCTGAAAAAGTGGAAGAGAAGGTCAGAATAATGGTCGCCGAGCTTACCAAGATACAAATAAAAGAGTGGATAAGGCTGTTAATGAAGTAAAAGAATCTGTAACCACTCTTGATAAATCGGTGAAGGACCAGTCCAAGTAGTTAGATGAAATTCTGACCTTGCTCAAGAAAGAAAATGTTGTTACTCCTCCTCCTCCTCCCTCATTCTTTGAAGAAGATAGGAAAATGCTGAAAGATCTTACTGAGAAAGAGGCTCTGAACCTTAACTCATCATTCAGGTTAAGGGCTCAGTTCTCTACAATGGCAAAGGGCATTTCTGATTGCCTTCTGCAGCAGAGTTGGGAACCTCTGAAGGCCATGCAGACGGCGATTGATTTATATGCTAAGATGCCTTCTGAGGTCCCCAAAGGGGGAAATGTGCCTATTGGTTTGCTCTCAAGTACTCAAGAATTAATAGAGGCAACCAAGAAGCAAGCTGAGGTACAATCTGGTGGTGCCTCAGTTCAGGGGGAACAAACAAAATCTGAAGTGCAGCCGTCTGAACCAGAAAAGCAAGATAAGGGCAAAGCCCAGATGGTGGAAGAATCCAAGTCCCAAGGGTCTAAGGGTTCTGGTTTAGTTGTTGGTGAGAATGTTGATGAACATGGTTACCCCTTACACAATCTTGATGCAGATGGCAAGAAATTAGTGGCTCTGCAGAAGCAAGTCTCTAATCAGTTTATCATGTGGAGGGAAAACAAGGAAAGAGAAAGGGCACAACATCTTTCGATGGGAACCCTTGATCATGTAGATGCTGCAGCTCTTGGTCTTTCACTGGAAAGATATCAGAAAATCAAAAAAGATCCAAGAGTGCAAAAAGCAGTAGTTGATATGCTTGAATATGAGTGTGGGATGATGTATTCACCTCTGGAACAAAAGCTGGAAAGTCTCACCTTCAAGTTGTCTATTGAAGACTTGAAGAAAAATAGAATGAATGAGATGGATTTGAAAAAGAAAGAGATTCTACCTGAAGTTGCCAAGGTTGAAAGGCAATTGTTAAGGCCACCCACAAAACCCAAAGTGACTGATCAAGGTCTTCAAGGAAGAACATTCGTGATGCTGACCTTTCCACCTTCAAGCCAATTTCTGATGATGCTGCTGAGATCGAAAGGAAACATGAAAAGGATCAGTATGAGCATTATATGAAGCATCGATCCCATCCAGCTAAAATAACTGACATAGAAGTAACAAAAGCTGATGGATTGAAGCTCTTTGATTTGGTTGTTAAAAGAGAAGGAAGGGCAGCTGAAGAATACAATCAGGTTTCAGTGCATGAAGTTGGGATTTCTGAGCATAGAGAGATGATCCAGATTCTGAGGGGGAAGCCAAAATCTGTTCTGATTGGTGCATGGTTATCAAGAATACAACAAAAGATGCAAGCCAAGGTGGAGATTGAAGGCAGATTATTTGGAAAGAAGGATCATTCTCCACTGAAGAGAAAAGCTACTAAAGCACCTTCTGGTTCGAGGCCTGCGAAGAAGTAGTTTTCTTTTCAGTTTATCATTTACTTGTATAATTATTTGCAAATGTAACAAACACTTCAGTTTGTATATATATGTTACATTTTGTAGCTAACAAGTAGATGATAGGTTTAAGTTAGAAAAATCACAAGTAAAATTCTGAGACATCAATGATCTATAAGATGTACTTAGAAAATTTTTACAACTTAAACAAAAACTTGCATTTTAGACTTACAAACATGTATAGATAGAAGTCTAAGATGCATGCACTATTTCAGAACAAATAGGGGGAATTTGTTAAGTCGAAAATCGACCAAGTATAATTTGTTCAGAAATAGCTGAAGCTCAGTGAAGAATACTTGTACAGAATTCTGAAGTCGTTCAGAATTAGTTCACTGAAAGCTTCACTTCAGTTCAAATCAACATATCAGAATACCATTCAGCTGAAGTCAAAGACTGAAGTCTGAAGAAAGAGAATCAGCTCAGATGTGGAGCTCAGAAGTTGATTCTACCTGATCGAATACTGAAGAATCTCAGTGTAAAGTACTTACAACACTTTACACTGATTACGAGAAAGCCTTTTTACTTTACTAACTTTTACCCAGTTAATAGCTTTAACTATTAACAAGTACAAGGTTGAGTAAAAGGTTGGAAATAAAGTGTGAAATGTCACATCAACAACTTTCACACTTAAACCTTAAAAGTATGCATGTTAAGGAATTGACTTTAATTCCTTAAATGCTCCCAACCATATTTGTACGGCCTGGTCCATATCAGCATGAACATTGCCTATAAATATAAAGGCTTCTCACAACTTGCAAATAGCTTGAAACCTTAGCATTGCAACTTGTGAGATATACTCTAAGTAATCCTTACGAGTATTTCCAAGTTATTAGATCACTTGTATTTCTAGGTTGTTTAGATATTTACACTTGGGTGTTTATCTTTGTTCCGCAACAACCTTTGTATTTGTTTATATCAATAAATCAAATACATTGAAAAGTACATCGTGTCTCAATGCTACATACTTGAAATATACATATTATTTATATAGTTTCAGCACTTATTGTTTCTTGCATTTACTTTCAGTACCTTTACCTTATTGTTTATCCATATCTGGATCGTATTCTGAACTGGTCAACTTCCAGTTAGAATTACTTGCCAGTCGGGTTTTAACCATCTATATTTGGGACTCACACTTACTTTATAGACTTTGTATATGTGTGTGTGTATATATATATACATATACAAATTGACTTTAGCTTGTGTATTGGATCCCGAGGTTTCACGTGCTTTCATGATTAGATTTTATAGGTCTCTTACTTTATAGACTTTTGGATTCGTCACTAGCCACGGGCAAATTAAATTCGAGTTAAACCACGCTAATGAGCCAAAAAATGGCTCGTCATCACAAGTTAAATTTTAATAAAAGGAAAAACCTTTAAAAGCAACTAGTGTTATACCTGGTCGTTGGCTGGGGATAACCACCGTTAACTGGCTTCTTATTTGAAAAAATTTTGTTATAAAATCTTTATAAATTAATATACCAATAAATTAAAATACCTAACGCCGTTGGTCGGGATAACAAGCATTGACTGTTTTCTTATTTGGATAAACCGGTTAAAAAACTTTTACAAACTAATACTCGAACAGAGGAAAACCTAAAGTGTATCATAAAAGTCAAAAAATCCATTCATAAGTTGTTTTATTATTATATAATTTAAAGTTGAAAGGAATTATACTCCAAAAACGAATGTAAAATAAGCATCAAGTAAAATCATGACAAAGAAAAAATATAAAAATAGAGGGGGGGGACCCAAGCAGGCTAGGTGGCAGACAGTGCTAACCAGCCAACTCGTTTAACTGTTAATGTAAAATTGTGACATTAATAAAATCAAAATATATAATAACTAGCTAATTAACCCGGGTTCAACCCGGACATTTTAATAAAATTTTAAAACCAAAAAAAAAATATAAAAAATGTATATATTTTTATTATATATTTATATATATATATATATTATGGAAATATATATATTATATATATATATATATTATAATTGAATTGAATAACATAATATATATATATATATATATTATATATATATGAGTACCTATTGCATTAATAAAACATAAAAAGACATTTCGTTATATAAAAATAATTTTATATATATATGAGTACCTATTGCATTAACAAAACATAAAAAAATATTTCTAATTAAAAATAAAAATTTAAAATAAGCATTTAATGAGCTATTTATCTTTAAAATATTATTACTAATTAATTATGACATCATAAGCAAAATAAAAGTATTTTGAAAAAAATGTAGACATGCCACATCATACATTTTTCAAAAAATAACTCAAGAAGACTATTTTTCTTTATTATCTATATCTATAATACTCTATAAAGCAAATTACCTCCTCCCCTTAAGTAATTAAGATTTTAAAATGGACCATACTACTCATCTTCTTTATTCACTAATTTAAACATCTTCACCTATTTACCTATAATACCCTTAATGAAATAAATTACAACATAGATCCTCCAACCCTTAAAAAAACATATTAACCCCTCTTACATTCACCACCACGCCACCACCACCGTCACCGCCGCACATCGCCGCCACACTGCCGCCGTCGCCACACCTTCGTCGCTACCACCATCACCGCCGCATCGCGCGGGCATCCCTCTAGTATATAATAAAGATTATAAAAAGTTGAAAATTTAAAAATATAATCGTGGCCAACAGCTCAACAGTCATCAACCAAAGCCCAATAGTCCATAGTAAGATAAAAAGTATAAAAGACATTACCAAAGAGAATAAGAAAAAAAAAACACAAGAGAGAATCGAACCTAAATATTAAAGTACAAAAGCAAGGAGCTTTGCCATTCAACCAATACCAATATACCATCTTTGTTTTAAATTTGCTTTACCAAATAAAATACTAATTAATAATCATATGATAAACACTAATCACACGAAAACGTTTTAAATAAGTCGTAATATGAGCTATTCTTAATAAGATTATGTTAGGCAAGTTAATTTGATTAAACAGGTGGAATATATGATATGAAAACTATCAAAGTTTGATGGGAACACCACATTATTTTGGACATGTGAGCCCAATATTTTCTTCCATATTCATATTTTCTACTCTTATATTTCCTTCAAGTTTCCAATCAAACTTCCTAAATCAAAGTTTGATGGGAACAACACATTATTTTGGACATGTGAGCCCAAACTTTTCTTCCATATTCATATCTTCTACTCTCATATTTCCTTCAAGCTTCCAATCAAACTTCTGAATTAGGGAACCCAACATTATATGTAACATCCTATGAGCAACATTCAATCCCGGACACATTCTCCTCCCGCTACCAAATGGAATGAGCTCAAAATTTTGGCCTCTATAATCAATATCGACTTCCAAAAACCTCTCTGGCATAAATGTTTCCGGGTCTGACCAAATATTTGGATCTCGTCCAATCGCCCAAACATTACAAAGAATTTGTGCATTTTTAGGCACAACAAAGCCTCCAACTTCTACATCATGTATGGCTTCATGAGGGATAAGAAAGGGAGCGGGAGGATGTAGTCGGAGAGTTTCTTTAGTTATAGCTTGTAGGTAAGGGAGTTGAGAGATATCCATTTCTTGTATATGCTTCTTGTTATTCTGCGTAAAATTTGTGATCTCTAACCGAGCTGTCTCCATTTTCTTGGGGCTACGAATGAGCTCTGTCATAGCCCATTCCAATGTGGTTGATGTTGTATCACCTCCAGCAACAAACAAATCCTACAATTTAATGTATGAAATGATAATTATTATAATTCAAACTTCTAAACACAAGTTTAATATGTACTAATGTGCATATATATTTACTTACCAACAATAGATGTCTCAAGTCATTTGGACTAAATCTGGATCCATCTTTCAAGTTGATGAGGTTGAGCAGCAGATCCAAAACATCCCTATTTGTTGATTTAACTGCTTCAGACGAACTAGCTCTAATTTCCAACCGTTGTTCGATGATCCCATCAAAAATACCATATAATTTTTTAGCATAAACTTGTCCTTGCCGTGCGGATCCAAGGGTCTAAGTATTGGAAAAAAGTCTACCATGTTCGGCTTTCCACCAATTTCCATCACACCCCAAATCGCGTCCTTAAAGTCTTCAGATTCCATAGAAACATATTGACATAAATCCTTAGAGAAGATCAAGTAGGATAAAATGTTAACAACTGTGGTAAATGCTGCTGCACCTACGTTAACAGCCGTCTCATTTACACAACATTGACTAACATGGTCAAGAAGTTCCTCCACCTACAAGTGTATATAGTGAAATAGGATATTTATTCGGCATTTTCCTCAATTTAACATTATTATTAGAGGTTTAATATCAGTTAGTATCGATATATTACAGATAAATAAATGCTATATGCATAGTTATTATATAGCAAAAGCTTAACCTAAATTACCTGTCACAGATAATTAAATGTTACAGGTAGAATAGTATTATTACAGGCAAAAATCTCTACCACTAAGCTAAAGTTGGAATTGCGACCATTACCTATGTGACATAAACATTTTCATCCTACTTTCTTTTCGATCTATCACAGATCTCATTAAAAATTCCCACTAGAAAAAAGTAATAAGTACATTTTAATTTATTCAAACTTTGTTGTCACTGCAATTGAAGTTAGCAAACAATATTTTAGTGTTACACTTATGTAGCAATTGGTTCATATTATGTATGTACCTTCTCCGTACGTAGTTGTTGGGTCTTATCAAGACATTGTCCAGAAAACAAACATTCTCTAGTTATTTTTCGTAGCCTTCGCCATTTTTCTCCTGCCGGCAGCCAAGCTATAGAGATTTTATGGTGGTCCATTAACCGGGCAGTGTCTGGGATGGATCGGTTAGAAAATAAGAGGTCATTTGTGTGAAATAACTCTTTAGCGATATCAGGTGATGAAACAACTATGGTTGTTTTATATCCAAGCTTAAGTGACATTAACGGACCATAACATTTGGAGAGTGTGGCAAGTGAACGATGGGGTTTGTTGCTTAGCTGTAACAGGTTTCCAATGATCGGAAATGGGTAAGGACCCGGTGGAAGCCGAGAGTTGCGACGGCCGGAGATGGTGTACACATAGATAGATATTATAAAGACACATAACAACAATATGAAGCTTGGATAATCCATTAAGTTGTGTGTGGCTCTGGATGCATGATTTACTTTACTCTAAATATATCGGTGTATATATTTCATACAACAACAACAACAAGGGTACCCAATCCCAGCATAAGCCGGGCTATGGGGGAGGTATGATGTAGACAGACCTTACCCCTACACAAAGGTAGGGAGGCTGCTTCCGGATCCACCGAAGTGGAAGGGACCTCCGGCCCGAAAGTAAAAAATAGGGTTAGATCCACCGGATTGGAGGTCTAAACCAGTTCTCAATCTCAACTCTCGATCTCACGTTCTCATCTCGATCTCAAGAATAAAAGATTTTCAATCTCAGATCTTAGATCGGAGAAAAAAAAAGCCGTTAGAATTGAGAGAGAAAGAGAGTAGAGAGAGAGAAGAGAGAGAGAGAGAGAGAGAGAGAGAGAGAGAGAGAGAGAGAGAGAGAGAGAGAGAGAGAGAAGTGAGAGACATCTACACTCTTTACACAATCATAAATGTGTAAGAAATATGATTTACAAAATCAACATAAGTGCCAAATGCATAAATAAGCCGACATGCCTAACTTATGCGTGAACTCAGGTCACCTATGCAACGATACCCGCCTGTCATCACAATGAACAAGGTTGTATCTCAAAAACATCGAGATATATATGTCTATATACTCGGGATCATGACATCAACATCCATCGGATAAGTGTATACATCTATACACTTGGATGTTTGCAATTCTCAACCGGGGTTATCCACAATGTATGCATGCTTACAATCAATAGTAAATGCATCGATCATAACTAGTTAATCACAATTCAATAATCACAGAACGTCAATCATAAACCAACAATCAATGCTACAGCCAATTTTATACGTACATGCACTTAAGAGGATTCTACTTTCTTCGAGTTCTAGATGCTTATATATAGGGTCACCCGCATCCTTCCCACCACATCTAAAACCCAATGAAGGCATAACCGACTTCCATGTATGTACGTCTATCCTAATATTTATGAAATACATAACCAACACCTAAACCAAGTAAATCAAACGAAATGAACCATCACATCAATCCAACAATCACACCAATCAATCAATCAATCAACAATGTAAGTAACCACGTCAATCCTACACTTTTCAACCCGAATCTCAAGCGAGTAGGGAGCTACGAAACTCACCTTGTCCGGCAAAGAAGCTAGTATAATGCTACAAGCGAGTATTGGGATCCACACGTCCACAACCTATAAACATACGTCATAATACCATAATGTCAACTCTACAACCTTAAACAAGTTGGTTTAGCATATTTAAGTCAAGTCACAAACCCCTAAACACTTCTACAACTTTATCGAGTAAGAACAAGACGCATTTGACTCGACATTTTTAGAAATGGAAGAAGATTCATACAAAATGAGTGTTATTACTAGAAACTAGACTCTCTTACGATTCCAACGATAGTTCATACGACTTATTTGGACTTACGGATCAAAAGTTATTAACGTTTGAAAACTGACGCGCGTAATTCCCAGAATATATCCACTGCGCCGCAGTGAGGCAAAGCCATGCCACTGCGCCGCAGTGGGCCAACTTTCTGCACCTGCACCAGCAGTTCTAAGTGCAGGAAAACGAGCCAAAAACCCTCAAATTCGACCCAAACCATACCAAAATGATTTGTAGGAGTTTGAAACTCATTTTGAAGCTTAACTAAGCACCAATAAACATAAATACACATAACCCAATCCACAAATTCGACTAAAACATCACAATTACTTCCAAATCATTCTAACCCTAATCAAACCCTAATTTGACCCAAAACTAGATTTAAGCCGATTTAGGACTTGTAAGCGTACGAGACGACTAGAAATGCATAAACAAACATGAGTAGATACAAATGAGATGAATTTGACTTACCAAAGCTTCTCCTTGAGTTTAAACCCGAAATTAGGTCAAAATGGGTAAAATACTTGCACTTTGACTTTTGATTCTTCAATATGCCGACAATGAGATATAAATGACTATGATTCTTGTATTAAACCAGTTCTAAACACCTAATCGATGCAGTTGGGAAGGAGAAATGAAATGGGTTTGCTTGCTTTTACTTGAGAGAAAAAGAGAAAAGAGATAGATAAGAAATGAAGGGTAAATGAGAAGATAAGGGGGAAAATGGGTCAAGGGGGCTGATGGGTCGTGGATGACCCACGGCCGACCCGTTTCCCTTCTCAGCCAAATTACAAATCGTTTATACATTTAAGCACCGATCAAAACATATTATCGACTCGAATATAACACATTGACATTTAATTCATAAAACGACTCAAATACTTCATTAACTTATATTGTTAGTCATATTACACGTAAAGTCAACGGGTCAAAATTCACGGATGTTACATTATTCCCCCGTTGAAAGAATTTCGTCCCGAAATTCAACAAAACACTAATTACTAAATAAATGCGGATACTTAGACTTCATATGGTCCTCTCTCCCAAGTGAACTCGGCTCCACGTCTAGCATTCCATCTAACCTTAACAATCGTGTAGCGTTTTTTCTTGAGTTTCTTGTCTTGACGATCCAAGATCTCTACCGGCTCTTCAACAAAATTTAGATTCGAATCCACCCTAATCTCGTCCATGGGCACATGATGTGTAGGGTCCGCCAAACACTTACGTAGGTTACAAATATGAAACACATCGTGCACACCGCTAAGCTCTTGTGGTAATTCTAATCGGTAGGCAACCTTTCCAACCCGTTCAAGAATCTTGAAAGGGCCAATATACCTGGGCGCAAGTTTTCCCCGCTTCACAAAACGTACAACACCTTTCCAAGGTGACACTTTCAAAAGTACATAATCACCAATTTCAAACTCTAACGGTCTCCGCCTCACATCGGCATACTTCTTTTGACGTTCGCGGGCCAATTGCAACTTCTCCTTAATCTGAGAAATCACTTTTGTCGTTTCAACTACGATTTCCGGCCCGATGAGTTGACTCTCACCAATTTCCGCCCAAGCTAGAGGAGAACGACATATCCTACCATACAATGCTCTAAAGGGCGCCATTTGAATGGTGGCATGATAACTATTGTTGTACGAGAACTCAACTAGCGGCAAATGATCTTCCCAACTTCCACCAAAATCAATTGCACAAGCTCTCAACATATCTTCAAGTGTTTGAATGGTTCTCTCGGTTTGCCCATCCGTTTGAGGGTGAAACGTCGTGCTCATGTCGAGTCGAGTACCCATTGCTTTTTGGAAAGCTCCCCAAAAGTTTGATTTGAAACGGGCATCTCTATCTGAAATGATAGAAATCGGCACTCCATGCTTAGATATTACTTCCTTGATGTACAAACGAGCCAAGTGTCAAATTTATCGGTTTCTCGAATGGCTAAAAAGTGAGCCGACTTCGTTAACCGATCTACTATCACCCAAATCGTGTCACGCTTCTCGTCTTCGGTAGTTTAGTAATGAAAGTCCATTGAAATATGTTCCCACTTCCATTCGGGCATCACCGGTTGTACCAACAATCCGGGTGGCTTCTTGTGATCGGCTTTGACTTGTAAGAAAGTAAGACACTCACTCACATACTTAGCCACATCACGCTTCATGCCCGGCCACCAATACAAGTTTTTCAAGTCAAAATACATCTTATCCGACCCGGGATGGACCGAATAAGGCGATTGATGAGCTTCATTCATAATAAGTGTTCTCAAGTTACCGAAAATAGGAATCCAAAGTCTTTCAACCAAGTATAGCCCATTATCACTTTTTCTTTCGAATTGTTTCCATGCCATCTAGGTTCTCCAAAGTTTTCCGGTAGGGTGGCTTGAATTTGGGCTTCAATGATCCGGTCACGAATATTTGGCCTCACCGTGAGGCTCATAGCTCTAGCCCGTCTCGGCTTTACTCTCTCATTTCTACTCAAGGCATCGGCTACAACATTTGCCTTGCCCGGATGATAACGGATGTCACAATCATAATCACTAAATATTTCAAGCCAACGCCTTTGCCTCATATTCAATTCACTTTGGTTAAAGATGTGTTGAAGACTTTTGTGGTCGGTATAAATCACACATTTGGTGCCATAGAGATAATGTCTCCAACACTTCAAAGCAAACACAACCGCTCCCAATTCCAAATCATGGGTCGGGTAGTTCTTCTCATGCACCTTCAATTGACGAGAGGCATAAGCAATGACTTTACCCCTTTGCATAAGAACACCACCAAACCTTGTCCCGAGGCATCACAATACACAACAAAATCTTCAATTCCATCCGGTAGCGTCAAAATAGGAGTGTCACATAGCATATCTTTAAGAGTTTGGAAGGCGTTTTCTTGTCTTTCGCCCCATTCAAAGTTTCTCTCCTTTTGAGTCAAGAGAGTGAGTGGTTGTGCATACGGGAGAAATTTTCAATAAATCTTCTATAGTAACCCGCCAATCCAAGGAATTGACGGATCTCGGATGGCGTTTTGGGCTCTTCTCCAATTCTTGACCGCTTCAATCTTGCTTGGGTCCACGTGAATACCATCCTTGCTCACTACGTGACCAAGAAAGTGGACCTCTTCCAACCAAAACTCACACTTGGAGAATTTAGCATACAATTTCTCCTTCCTTAGTAGTTCGAGCACCTCGCGCAAGTGCTCAACATGCTCTTCCTTTGTCTTTGAGTATACAAGTATGTCATCAATGAACACAATGACAGACTTGTCTAAGTATGGTTGGCACACCCGGTTCATCAAGTCCATGAACACCGCCGGTGCATTAGTCAACCCGAAGGGCATCACGGTGAATTCAAAATGACCATACCTTATGCGAAAAGCCGTCTTGGGGATATCATCTTCATGTACTCGGAGTTGATGATAACCCGAGCGAAGATCGATTTTTGAGAAGTGCTTAGCACCTGAAGTTGATCAAATAAGTCATCGATTCTAGGGAGGGATACCGGTTCTTCACAGTGAGCTTGTTTAATTCCCGGTAATCAATACACATTCTGAAGGACCCGTCTTTCTTTTTGACGAAGAGAACAGGAGCACCCCAAGGAGATTGACTAGGGCGAATGAAACCCTTCTCTTGGAGTTCCTTGAGTTGAGTTTGTAATTCTTGCATTTCGGTTAAGGCTAGTCTATACGGAGCTTTTGCTACGGGCGCGGCTTCGGGGATAAGATTAATACGAAAGTCAAGTTCACGAGTTGGAGGTAATCCCGGTAAGTCATCCGGAAAAACATCGGGAAATTCACAAACAATAGGAACGGTCTTCAATTCTACCTTTGTGATGGTAGCACTAAAGACTTTAGAATTTGAGGGATCAGAGATTTCGCCTTGAACCCTAAGAATTCTACCGTTAGTCAAAGGTATCTTAACAACCCTCTCACCACAATCAAAAGTCGCGTTTACTGCCGTCAACCAATCCATACCCACAATGACATCAAAACTCCCAATATCGAAAGGCATAAGGTCTATGAAGAATTCAACATCGTCTAGGTCAAGACACAATCACGTATTATTTGACTAAGTTTAGTTAGTGACCCATTTACCATTTCAATGTCAAGCACATAGTTTAGAGCACAAGGATGCACATCAATCAAAGAAACAAAGTTAGAGGATACGAGGCTATAATCAGCTCCGGAATCAAACAAAACTGTTGCATAGTGACCATTAAGGAGAAAGGTACCTGCTACTATGTTGGGATCGTTGCGGGCTTCATTTGTATTAGCCGCAAAGGCTCGGCCGCGTGGTTGCACTTGATGGCCTTGTTGTCCCCGGTTTTGGTTAGGCCCGACCATTTGTAGTTGGTTGGGGTGGACGGCTACTTGAACTTGTTGTCCCACCCATCGAGGACAATTATTACGATAGTGGTCACGACTACCACATTCAAAACATTCACCTCTTCGTTGATTACCTTGAGGAGGGACGGCCCGAACAGGAGCCACATTCATTGGGCCCGTTCTTGGAGCCCTGCAATCTCTGGAGAGGTGCCCCACTTGGTTACAATTAAAGCATGCTCTGCATTGGACATTGGCGGGGTGATGTTGGTTGCATCTCCCACAGAAAGGATGGGGTCCAGTATAAGCTTTCCTGGCCGGTTCCACTGCCGCCATCACCCTACCCCTATTAGCATTTTTGGGGTCAAACCTTCCCATTTTCTTTACCCACTTGACTCTCCCACTTCTTTCCTCTTGTTTGTTGAGGATTTGCTCAAGACACCGCTCCTCAACAAGTCTTCAGTCACACTCCCGGCTCGGTTAACAGCATCGGCCAAAGAAGTAGGCAGTTAGAGTTTACATAAGATCGGACTTGAGGATTCAAGCCCAATACAAACTTCTGGATGGCCTGACTCGGTACCCACCAAGTGAGGAATGAGGGTAGACAACTCTTGAAATCGTCTAACATAGCTCTTGTAATCGGCTCCTCCATGTTGAGATTAGCAAACTCAATGGTCAAGTTTTGTAGTTCATAAGGAGGACAAAACTTTGCCTTCACTTTGTTCTTGAAATCGATCCATTCCAAGTTATAAGTCCGCCCCAGAGTTATCTCTTGATTCCACCAACTCAAGGCTTCATGTCTAAACATGTCGGATGCATAAGAAATCCGGTCGTCGTATGTGCAATGACTTCTTTCAATCACTGCCTCAATCTCTTCAAACCACCTTATACACTCAGTGGGACCACCTCTTCCATTAAACTCCGGTGCTCCACAGCTTTTGAAGTCCTTAAATATACACCCCTGTCGGATATCCCCCATATTGATTATACATGGGCATGCGGTTATCAACTTCTCACTGGTTCCTCTTCTTCGTTTTCCACGGTCTGAGGTTGAGCATTTTCATTATTCACATTTTCTGGGGCTTCATTGTTTTGAGGCCCCATTGTTCTGCCCAAGACTTGCCGTGACTTGAGCAATAATGGTCGGCATGATATTGGTGATCGTTTGAGCGATCCCCTCAGCCATGTTTGGCTCAGGAGCTTCACCACGACCCCTTCCTTGGCCTCTACCACGACCTCTACCACGGCCCCTACCACGGCCCCTACCTCTACCTCCTTGTACCTCCGGTTGAGCTTCCTGTTGAGGTTCTTCCGATTCAGCCCTATAGTTCGTCCGGCTCTCCTTGGTCTCACCATTTCTATAAAACAAGTGACACGTTGACCCGAGAGTTAGTCTCAAATGCTCACATGTTAGTCACACAAGTAGTCAATGCTCTCATACCGATACCACATACTCATTTCATATCATTAAGCTAAGGCAAGAGTGATGGAATCCTATGGGATTGTTACTTAGCATATCATCATGTCAAATTCATTACAATTGTCTATCATTAACTCATGTAATCATGCTCATTACATCATGCAATCAAACAACTAACACGAATGATTCAAAGTATAATCCGAATTCGATATGCTCTCTAGTTATTGACCGGGTATGTATACAGGGTGTACCAATGGCTAACTCTCCACCTAATCAACTTCCATTAAGCATATCGGTTCCTTATTATACTTTAAGCCACACGTGCGCAATCCACGATGTCATTAACTTTTATAATGTTGGGTAACCATAAAAGAGTTGATCGGGTTCTTTTAGGGTTGCCACAATATTATACTAAGTTAATGGCATCACTTCATTTTGCCCTAAATCATCAAATTAGCTCCAACCAATAACAACAACAAACCATATTAACCACATTCATCACATTGAATTCAAGCTATCACACAAGTGGCCTTAACTACGAACTCACACGGGGATTCACATAATTCACATTGCACACGAATTTCCTAACCATGCATGCTATATGAAGAGTTTTAACTTAAGCCGTAGTCTAGGTCAAACCGCCTAATTCTCTACGACCTGCATGGGCCACCATTCTGTAACACCCCAAGCCGAGGCTCGAAATATTACGGAAATCATATAGCGCAAAGTGGAATTACAATAGGACAAGAACTAAATGCAAATAAAGATTCAGTGAATCCATTACAATGCGAAACAAGTACCAAAATACATAAGGAGCAAATAACCATCAAAGTTACAAAAGAACATCCAGAAGATGGCAAATCGATCCTAAGTATAAAGCAAAAGAGAAGGTCGATGAATCCTTGATTCATAAAGTCCAATGCCCGGGTCTAACAGCAAGCAAGCAACTAAACTCCACGTCTGGGGATAACCTGATTACCTGAAAAGTGTACTAAGCATAGTCAACACAAGGTTGGTGAGTTCGTGGTAATAGTCCATAAGGAACCATCGTCAATAATCACAATATACGAGTAGAGGCTAGACATGACTTACAGCGAGCCTCTAAGTAACACAATGACATCCACAACAAGATTACACAATCATAAGTAAATGTGTAAGAAATATGCACAAATGATTTACAAAATCAACATAAGTGCCAAATGCATAAATAAGCCGACATGCCTAACTTATGCGTGAACTCAGGTCACCTATGCAACGATACCCGCCTGTCATCACAATGAACAAGGCTGTATCTCAAAAACATCGAGATATATATGTCTATATACTCGGGATCATGACATCAACATCCATCGGATAAGTGTATACATCTATACACTTGGATGTTTGCAATTCTCAACCGGGGTTATCCACAATGTATGCATGCTTACAATCAATAGTAAATGCATCGATCATAACTAGTTAATCACAATTCAATAATCACAGAACGTCAATCATAAACCAACAATCAATGCTCCAGCCAATCCTATACGTACATGCATTTAAGAGGATTCTACTTTCTTCGAGTCCCAGATGCTTATATATAGGGTCACCGCAGCCTTCCCACCACATCTAAAACCCAATGAAGGCATAACCGACTTCCATGTATGTACGTCTATCCTAATATTTATGAAATACATAACCAACACCTAAACCAAGTAAATCAAACGAAATGAACCATCACATCAATCCAACAATCACACCAATCAATCAATCAACAATGTAAGTAACCACGTCAATCCTACACTTTTCAGCCCGAATCTCAAGCGAGTAGGGAGCTACGAAACTCACCTTGTCCGGCAAAGAAGCTAGTATAATGCTACAAGCGAGTATTGGGATCCACACGTCCACAACCTATAAACATACGTCATAATACCATAATGTCAACTCTACAACCTTAAACAAGTTGGTTTAGCATATTTAAGTAAAGTCACAAACCCCTAAACACTTCTACAACTTTATCGAGTAAGAACAAGACGCATTTGACTCGACATTTTTAGAAATGGAAGAAGATTCATACAAAATGAGTGTTATTACTAGAAACTAGACTCTCTTACGATTCCAACGATAGTTCATACGACTTATTTGGACTTACGGATCAAAAGTTATTAACGTTTGAAAACTGACGCGCGTAATTCCCAGAATATATCCACTGCGCCGCAGTGAGGCAAAGCCATGCCACTGCGCCGCAGTGGGCCAACTTTCTGCACCTGCACCAGCAGTTCTAAGTGCAGGAAAATGAGCCAAAAACCCTCAAATTCGACCCAAACCATACCAAAACGATTTGTAGGAGTTTGAAACTCATTTTGAAGCTTAACTAATAAGCACCAATAAACATAAATACACATAACCCAATCCACAAATTCGACTAAAACATCACAATTACTTCCAAATCATTCTAACCCTAATCAAACCCTAATTTGACCCAAAACTAGATTTAAGCCGATTTAGGACTTGTAAGCGTACGAGACGACTAGAAATGCATAAACAAACATGAGTAGATACAAATGAGATGAATTTGACTTACCAAAGCTTCTCCTTGAGTTTAAACCCGAAATTAGGTCAAAATGGGTAAAATACTTGCACTTTGACTTTTGATTCTTCAATATGCCGACAATGAGATATAAATGAACCATCACATCTATCCAACAATCACACCAATCAATCAATCAATCAAAAATGTAAGTAACCACGTCAATCCTACACTTTTAAGCCCGAATCTCAAGCGAGTAGGGAATCAATCAATCAATCAATCAATCAATCAATCAATCAATCAATCAATCAATCAATCAATCAATCAATCAATCAATCAATCAATCAATCAATCAATCAATCAATCAATCAATCAATCAATCAATCAATCAATCAATCAATCAATCAATCAATCAATCAATCAATCAATCAATCAATCAATCAATCAATCAATCAATCAATCAATCAATCAATCAATCAATCAATCAATCAATCAATCAATCAATCAATCAATCAATCAATCAATCAATCAATCAATCAATCAATCAATCAATCAATCAATCAATCAATCAATCAATCAATCAATCAATCAATCAATCAATCAATCAATCAATCAATCAATCAATCAATCAATCAATCAATCAATCAATCAATCAATCAATCAATCAATCAATCAATCAATCAATCAATCAATCAATCAATCAATCAATCAATCAATCAATCAATCAATCAATCAATCAATCAATCAATCAATCAATCAATCAATCAATCAATCAATCAATCAATCAATCAATCAATCAATCAATCAATCAATCAATCAATCAATCAATCAATCAATCAATCAATCAATCAATCAATCAATCAATCAATCAATCAATCAATCAATCAATCAATCAATCAATCAATCAATCAATCAATCAATCAATCAATCAATCAATCAATCAATCAATCAATCAATCAATCAATCAATCAATCAATCAATCAATCAATCAATCAATCAATCAATCAATCAATCAATCAATCAATCAATCAATCAATCAATCAATCAATCAATCAATCAATCAATCAATCAATCAATCAATCAATCAATCAATCAATCAATCAATCAATCAATCAATCAATCAATCAATCAATCAATCAATCAATCAATCAATCAATCAATCAATCAATCAATCAATCAATCAATCAATCAATCAATCAATCAATCAATCAATCAATCAATCAATCAATCAATCAATCAATCAATCAATCAATCAATCAATCAATCAATCAATCAATCAATCAATCAATCAATCAATCAATCAATCAATCAATCAATCAATCAATCAATCAATCAATCAATCAATCAATCAATCAATCAATCAATCAATCAATCAATCAATCAATCAATCAATCAATCAATCAATCAATCAATCAATCAATCAATCAATCAATCAATCAATCAATCAATCAATCAATCAATCAATCAATCAATCAATCAATCAATCAATCAATCAATCAATCAATCAATCAATCAATCAATCAATCAATCAATCAATCAATCAATCAATCAATCAATCAATCAATCAATCAATCAATCAATCAATCAATCAATCAATCAATCAATCAATCAATCAATCAATCAATCAATCAATCAATCAATCAATCAATCAATCAATCAATCAATCAATCAATCAATCAATCAATCAATCAATCAATCAATCAATCAATCAATCAATCAATCAATCAATCAATCAATCAATCAATCAATCAATCAATCAATCAATCAATCAATCAATCAATCAATCAATCAATCAATCAATCAATCAATCAATCAATCAATCAATCAATCAATCAATCAATCAATCAATCAATCAATCAATCAATCAATCAATCAATCAATCAATCAATCAATCAATCAATCAATCAATCAATCAATCAATCAATCAATCAATCAATCAATCAATCAATCAATCAATCAATCAATCAATCAATCAATCAATCAATCAATCAATCAATCAATCAATCAATCAATCAATCAATCAATCAATCAATCAATCAATCAATCAATCAATCAATCAATCAATCAATCAATCAATCAATCAATCAATCAATCAATCAATCAATCAATCAATCAATCAATCAATCAATCAATCAATCAATCAATCAATCAATCAATCAATCAATCAATCAATCAATCAATCAATCAATCAATCAATCAATCAATCAATCAATCAATCAATCAATCAATCAATCAATCAATCAATCAATCAATCAATCAATCAATCAATCAATCAATCAATCAATCAATCAATCAATCAATCAATCAATCAATCAATCAATCAATCAATCAATCAATCAATCAATCAATCAATCAATCAATCAATCAATCAATCAATCAATCAATAACCAATCAAATCAAACAATCAATCATAATCAATCCATCAATCAATCATCAATCAATAATAATCAATCAATCAATAATCAATCAAACAATAAGTTAAACCGTCAATCAATTGATAAGTTAAACCGTCAATCAAAACAATCCATCAATCAATCAATCAAAATGACTATGATTCTTGTATTAAACCAGTTCTAAACACCTAATCGATGCAGTTGGGAAGGAGAAATGAAATGGGTTTGCTTGCTTTTACTTGAGAGAAAAAGAGAAAAGAGATAGATAAGAAATGAAGGGTAAATGAGAAGATAAGGGGGAAAATGGGTCAAGGGGGGCTGATGGGTCGTGGATGACCCACGGCCGACCCGTTTCCCTTCTCAAGCCAAATTACAAATCGTTTATACATTTAAGCACCGATCAAAACATATTATCGACTCGAATATAACACATTGACATTTAATTCATAAAACGACTCAAATACTTCATTAACTTATATTGTTAGTCATATTACACGTAAAGTCAACGGGTCAAAATTCACGGATGTTACAGATAAAAAACCATGTTTGGAAAGAGGGGGATGTTATTTTTTTAAAAAAGCCCCAACGGACTGGGGTGGGTTAATTTAGGACCAATCTTAAATTAGGACCATTAGGACCAAATCTCAATCATTCATTTTTCTCTCTCTCTCCTCAAATCTCAAATTCTGTTTTCCAGAATCCGGCGACATTTCTGGCGAGAATCAATTTCGTTTTCGGGTGGATACGGTACGGGCGTTGCCCTTATCCGTTCTAAAGGGGTTGTCACCGGACGCATATGGGAATCGTATGGATTTGATGGGCGGCGATCCAGGAGATGGTGGTAGTCCTTGCTGTCGGCGTCGTGGCTGGGGTGGTCGGAGATGATGGTGGTGGCGGTGGTTGTCTCGCCGGAGAAGAAGGAAGGAGGAGAAGGAGGTGGTGGCCGGAGATGAAGGTGGTGGCCGGAGAGGAAGGAGAGGGAGGAGAGAGAGAAAATTGAATGGTTGAGATTTGGTCCTAATGGTCCTAATTTAAGATTGATCCTAAAATAACTTTTCCCCCAATAGACATATTAATAAAAGTCCCGCGACAACAAAAAAAGCTTCAAACTCCTGATTGATAAAATTACCCACATAGCCTATTTTATTTTTTTTCTACAAGGATCGATTGATGTACGATCCATGAAATTGAACCCACCAATGCCAAACTAAAAAAAAAAAACACTAAAGCTGAAGGTTCTATTTCTCAAAACTCGTCCACCCTATAAAACTTAAAAGTGATGCTTATCTTAATCATCATGA
>CM067168.1:150426976-150485769 GCA_034093135.1 Erigeron breviscapus
GAAGCCCACAGGTCTCGTTATTTAGTTCATGCCGGTTCTAAAATGATGTTGCAAGATTGAGGCCATTCCATTGGTGACTAATCTTGAAGATGGGTATTGAGATGATCGTTCAAAAAGTGTGACATGTGTTCAAGTCAAGGCTGAGAACCAAAAGCCATATGGAAGATGCAACGTTTGGATATCCCGAAGTAGAAATGTAATTATATTACTATGGAATATGTGTCTAAGTTATCTCGGCAATGAGACGAAATTATATGATATGGGTCATCGTGAGCCATATGACGAAAAGTGTTCATTTTTTTTATTATTCGTGGGAGTGCGCATATGGTGAAGCTTCCCACTCTGTATATACATGAAGTAAGAATGGAGTTTGGTTATCCATTGGTGTTGACCTTGATAAGAGTGTTGTCTCAAACTCTTGAAGATATATGATACGTGCTTCTGATGTGACCAATATTATACCATTTCCCACATGATTTTAGTACCAATTATTCGTAATTTTTATAGTTGTATATCCAACTTTCGATGCTTTGAGGTAGTGTTGAGTGTTTTCAGGTTGGAGAACGATTATACGGATGAATTGGTTGATTTTGATGATCCATGGAAGAAACGAGAGAAGGATTCGGTTGAAATCAAGTGAAAGACGAAGAAAACAAAAACTGGAGCTTGTAACACCCGTTACATGTGTCTCACTGTAACGAGTGCGTAACTGCCGTGACATGTTATGAAGAACCTAACGCCTGCTACATCCCTAACGGCCGTTAGGGGTGATTTCTGCAATTAATGTTAAATTAAGTAATTAGGGCACGTTACTGTAGCGTGTAACGCCCGTTACAAGGTGTAACGGCCGTTACACGGGCGTTTCATATATATACCTGATTAGGGTTCAGTTTTATAGACGAATTTTGGAGAGGTTTTTCTTAGCATAACTCATAGCTTTTAGTATTTTGGATCAAACAAGCTGATAGGGTTTTTATCTTTGAAGCTTTGGATTACAATCATTGTTGCTACCAGATTCTTTTCAATTCATTGGTATAACATGATTTCTTCTATTTTTGCTTGTTTCAATTATTTCAATATGAGTAGCTAAACACTTAATCATCCATCTTGATGTAGCAAAACAATATGTAAGGATTGCACTATTTTATTAATTCAAAGTTGATTTCAATTATCGTTGTGTCGTGATCTTGATGATTTAATTCCTTATTAATTATTATTTTGATACTGGTGATATATGTGTTCTTCGTTAGTGGTACTAGTTGAATATGTATGTGATTTCAATTAATTATTTATAATCAATTGTCACTAGTTCATGGTATGATAGTGAATGTCATTTTAATAAAAGGAGTTATTTTGTCAACGTGTTGTATAACGGTTGGTGGTACCACGTTGTACTCACACAGTCACAATTGTTAATTTGATAATCAAATAAACTAGTTGGTTAGGGAAATTGTTTTAAGCATTGGTGGTACCGGCTTTTACAAAGGAACTGATTAATTAGGTGATTTAAATGATTTTACAAACGTTGGTGGTACCAGTTTGTGTCTTTATTTTGTCACGATTATCTTTATCAACTCTACTGGATTTGAGCTTCATTTATGTGCAATCCGAATATGTTGTCGAGCGAATTCAAGATGGATGACCTTTAAATTTCTATTGTCATAAAAACATTTTCACTATCGTTTGAGAACGATCCCTGCCCCAGTCATACCGGATTTCTTTCGATTAATCTTTCGGGATTACTAATTATTTTCTAACTTTTGCGAAGTGACAATTCGGTCATAAACCCCCCTTTTATTTGAATTACTTTATTTTCAACAATTGCTTAATTAAGTCCTTGTGTTCGACCTCGGATTTGCCAAGTAAACTATATTGCATACGATCGGGTACACTGCCCGCAAGTGTGTAGTAGACAGTAACTAGGTAATTCGTGTTATAAATTTAAGACTAGAAAATACACATCAAGTTTTTGGCGCCGTTGCCGGGGACTTTTGTTTTAGTAGTTGTTTAATTTTGTAGTTCGATCCTTTCTCACATTTACTTGTGAGGAAGTTAATTGCTTTCTTAGGTTAGCGTAATTTAGTGTTAATTTTTTTTAATTTAGTTCTAGTCCATTTTATTATTTAGTTTTTCTTTTCTATTTGTGCTTTTCACGGGGTGTGCTAGTGTTTGTTTTGTAGTTTTAGCGTCACCTATGGCCGACCAAGACTATGAGTTGGAGGGAGAATACCCGGACGAGATACGGTACTTTAATCAATTACCCAACGAGACTTGGTATGAAGCATGGATGAGGATTAGATACATAGTTGATAAGTTAAACACGAACAACATTTTTGTTTGTGAACTTGTTACATTTTATTTGCGTGGGCTAGATGATGAATCCTACGATATTTTAAGCGAAGAAATCTTAGGGATGGATTCCGACGGAGTATTTGATTATGTGGAAGAATTTATTCAATCCAACGAATTTGTGTATGTGCCAAAAATGAAACAATGTGGCAAGAAGTGTATGAGACTTCAGAAGAGAACGAAACAACGGAAGCTTATGATCTCTCAGAAAATGAATCTCATACTCAACCTCCTGAAAGCCGAAAATATCCAGAGATACAGGATTCCATTCGAATCCTGAACACTGATGCAATGGAGGAACCACATGTGTCTCTTCCACTATCTGACTTTGGTGAAGTGATAATGGGAGAATTTAAAGAAGAAATTATGGAACCCGGCGATGTTATGAGTAAGATAGTATCACAAGAACAAGTGTCATTTCCACAACCTATGATTGGAGTCGACTCGAGAGAAGATGAGTATCAATTGACTCATTCGGAACAAAACAAACTATTACTCATTAGCAGAGAGCCGGTGGTCGAAGATGTTGATTTGAAGATATGTTCCTCCTTCCTTGGTAAGGTATGTGATGTTTCTTATGATGATACAAATGTTGCTAAATATATCTTGCAGGATTTTGAGGATGAAGTCATTATTGACTTGGATAAGGAGTTGGTAATTGGTCCAACGAAGAGGATTGAGCTTGAACACACCAAAATGGATGAATTACCGACAGTTCAAGCATGTTTTCAACTGGTGAGCAAAAGGAGGAAGCTAGAGGGAGCATCGGCTACTTTCCTCAATGATAAGTACTTAATTATCTCTCAAGAGAGTTGTTTTTATACTTCAGGTAATCCAATATTGTTTTAGTATAATAAACGGCGATGGGTAGAAAACTCGGTTTTAAAAATAGACATGATAAATCATGTGGGGAGAGATTTTAAAAAGGTGAATTTTAAAGATTGGGTAATGATGAAAGTTAAGTTCACAAATTTTTCACCTTACTCGTGTAGGCCACCGGACTTTTTATGTGTTGATGATGTAAACAAGTGGGTTCTGACAAAGGTGGAAGTTAACTGTTTTTCACCGTTTAAGGGTAGGCCGCCCAACACTTTAAGTGTGGGGGCGTCAGAGACCCCACCATGGTAATTCTTCGGGGTAGGAGTCTAGCTAACGACTCGTTAATAAATTAAGCGCTTCTCGGGAGGCAACCCGTGCTTTGTATTTTATTTCCATTTCCATTTTGAATAAGTAGGATAGGATGTTGCATGCTTTATAATATAACTGTTGGCTTTTAATCGTGTGTTCATGTTGAATAGCAAGTTTGTTCATATGCATATGCTGGCAGTAAGTTCAGCGCATATTCTTGTTGGCATGATTCAAGCATGGAACACCCGTCATACCCGGCAAGTTTTCTTGTTCTTGATTTTATTTTTGTTTACTTTCCCCTATTTCCCATAGTTTGCCTTAGTTCATTGGACATTGAGGGCATTGTCCAACTCAAGTGTGTGTGTGTGGGGGGGGGGTGGTAAATAGGAAAAAGTCGGGTATTTTTAGTGGAATTTTAAACTTTTGCATGCTTGTCCTTGTAGTTAATTGCTTTTGTCACTTAATTATAGAACTTAATAAGCAATTTGACTATACCCTTGGTACAAATTTTAATATGTGGAATGTGTTTTGACTGATTAATTAGGCAATCCCTTCTGGATTAATAATATGACTAGCACGCTTATAGCACCAAAACACCCAAATTGTGAGATTATTGATTCATTGCTAGTTATGATAGGTGTTACGGTTTTGGAATTATTAGCCTTGTAAATTTGTCCCTCTCGTAGGCTTTTGGATTTATCCAGGAGTAAGGGTCTCTTTTAGAGCTCTGAACTATGACGTGCAAGTTTGAGGTTGATTTTCCATTTCAGGATTATTTCATTTGCTATGAGTGTGCCGGTGATTGCGTTGATTCTAGAACTTGTCCTAGTTGATCGTTCCGTGGTTTTCTAGATGAAGAAGAGGAAAATTTAGGATTAAACTTTTGTTCTTTGTATGTTCACCCTTGTTTCGTAAAATATTGTTATGTGCATGTTTTGTTAATATGCTTAGTAGCTAACTACACTGGTTAGTGAACCACCTGTTTAAACCCTTATGTTGCACTCACTTTTAGTGCAAGAAACAATAGAAAACATGTTGTCATTAGCCTGTTCTTTGTTATTAAATCCACCTAAATATACACCTTTCCTAGCCATACCGATAGTCGAAGTCCTGGTGGGTCATTGGTTGCCTATGCTAGTGGATGGTTTGGGTTTTATCTTATTATGTCGGGTTGGGATATTCTCATTTAATGGGGGTAGTTTGATTTCGTCATGATTATTGGATTGAGTCTGAATTATTCATCTTAGCATTTTATTAAATGATTTGTCACTGTTTCTACATTATTTAAGAGAATACCAATTAGTCAGAGTAAAAGTAGCTCACAAAAAAATGAATAAAAAGAATAAAAGAATTGAAAAACAGAAAAAGAAAAAAAAAGAAAAAAAATGAAAAAGAGCTTGGGCTGTCAGTTGGTATTTCTCATCTTTTGTCAAATCATTTTTGTAAGTTGGTTCATCTATTACACCAACAAAAGCTTCAATGTTTCTACAAATTATAAGAGTTGAGTTGGTACATCTTTATAACCAACGAAAAAGGATCTTGCAATACTATATCCTTCGAGTTATTTTTCTTAGGTTGACATGTTTGTTTAAGCCAACATGGGTAGTTTGGTTGATTGAGTTGTTTGTTTGTCATACACTACAATGGTGTCGGTTTCTATCGTTCTATTGGGGGGTATTGTCGGGAAGACTTCTTGGGATTTGGACCGTTGGCAACTAATGACATGGGATTGTTTATGGACTAGACTATATGTGAAAACTTTGTTAAATGTTGTGTTATTTCTTTGTTAACACCATTTGTTTATCCAAATTTCCATACCCCATTTAAATACCCTGTTTAGCCTCAGAGTTCATTACAACCCTTAAAGTCCTCTTCTGATAGACGTTATAGGGTGCTTGTGCCATGGCGATGAAGGAATGATTCTAGTACAAGCGTATGGTTAAAAGATTATGTATCACGACTAGGCATTGAGTGATTATTCAAATATTCAACCCCAAGAGTAAGTTAGTTGAAGCAGGATAGACGATATATCACTGATTCGATTCTTTTGTGCTTAGTCGTGTTATTAAGGCTTATGTATCAGTCAAATATTGTCAAACATTCCGGTTTTCATTTAAGATTAAAACTGCCTAACCATTTCTTTTCATTTTATGGTTGAGCTTCTTTTTGATTACTGAAATGTGGTATCCATTGTGTGCCAAGGTAATTATTGTTTTTCAGCTTGAAATTGCTTGAGGACAAGCAAAGCTTAAGTGTGGGGGGATTTGATGTGACCAATATTATACCATTTCCCACATGATTTTAGTACCAATTATTCGTAATTTTTATAGTTTTATATCCAACTTTCGATGCTTTGAGGTAGTGTTGAGTGTTTTCAGGTTGGAGAACGATTATACGGATGAATTGGTTGATTTTGATGATCCATGGAAGAAACGAGAGAAGGATTCGGTTGAAATCAAGTGAAAGACGAAGAAAACGAAAACTGGAGCTTGTAACACCCGTTACATGTGTCTTACTGTAACGGGTGCGTAACTGCCGTGACATGTTATGAAGAACCTAACGCCCGTTACATCCCTAACGGCCGTTAGGGGTGATTTCTGCAATTAATGTTAAATTAAGTAATTAGGGCACGTTACTGTAGCGTGTAACGCCCGTTACAAGGTGTAACGGCCGTTACACGGGCGTTTCATATATATACCTGATTAGGGTTCAGTTTTATAGATGAATTTTGGAGAGGTTTTTCTTAGCATAACTCATAGCTTTTAGTATTTTGGATCAAACAAGCTGATAGGGTTTTTATCTTTGAAGCTTTGGATTACAATCATTGTTGCTACCAGATTCTTTTCAATTCATTGGTATAACATGATTTCTTCTATTTTTGCTTGTTTCAATTATTTCAATATGAGTAGCTAAACACTTAATCATCCATCTTGATGTAGCAAAACAATATGTAAGGATTGCACTATTTTATTAATTCAAAGTTGATTTCAATTATCGTTGTGTCGTGATCTTGATGATTTAATTTCTTATTAATTATTATTTTGATATTGGTGATATATGTGTTCTTCGTTAGTGGTACTAGTTGAATATGTATGTGATTTCAATTAATTATTTATAATCAATTGTCACTAGTTCATGGTATGATAGTGAATGTCATTTTAATAAAATGAGTTATTTTGTCAACGTGTTGTATAACGGTTGGTGGTAACACGTTGTACTCACACAGTCACAATTGTTAATTTGATAATCAAATAAACTAGTTGGTTAGGGAAATTGTTTTAAGCATTGGTGGTACCGGCTTTTACAAAGGAACTGATTAATTAGGTGATTTAAATGATTTTACAAACGTTGGTGGTACCAGTTTGTGTCTTTATTTTGTCACGATTATCTTTATCAACTCTACTGGATTTGAGCTTCATTTATGTGCAATCCGAATATGTTGTCGAGCGAATTCAAGATGGATGACCTTTAAATTTCTATTGTCATAAAAACATTTTCACTATCGTTTGAGAACGATCCCTGCCCCGGTCATACCGGATTTCTTTCGATTAATCTTTCGGGATTACTAATATTTTCTAACTTTTGCGAAGTGACAATTCGGTCACAAACCCCCCTTTTATTTGAATTACTTTATTTTCAACAATTGCTTAATTAAGTCCTTGTGTTCGACCTCGGATTTGCCAAGTAAACTATATTGCATACGATCGGGTACACTGCCCGCAAGTGTGTAGTAGACAGTAACTAGGTAATTCGTGTTATAAATTTAAGACTAGAAAATACACATCAGCTTCCATGGTACTTCTATATGTGTGTATTGGAAACATGCTTTGATGATGAAACCATTATATCTCCATTGGAAAATGTGATTATTGATGCTAAGAAATGATTTTTGATGAGCCGGTTAAGATTCTTGGTCGGAATTAAATAAGCTTCGTATGAAGCAAATTGATCTTGTGCTTGTGAAATGGAAGCATACCCGCGGAAAACGTTTGACTCGGGAAACCGAGTCCGTGATGAGGGAGAACCACCCCTTCCCTATTTGATGTTGAAGTGATGCCTAGGACGGAATCCTCTTAAGGGGGAGGTAATTGTAACATCCCGAACTTTTATTTAACGGTTGACTTGAGTCGTTAAGTCAACACCTCGTGTCCGTTAAGTCTCTAGGAGATTTAATGCTTATATGTGTTTAATGTGCTTTATGTGTGAGGCTTTAATGCCTTAATGATGTATATGTGAACGTGATTAAGATGCCAAAGATGTTTAAGATGTGTTAAATGTGTCGGTATGTATTCATTTTAAGTCGTCCAAGCCTTAGATGTAAAATGTGAGGTGTAGGGACTTAAGTGTAAGCTTTGGAAAGTTTGGTCCAGGTTTAGGGGTCAATTAGATTAACCTAATTGACCATTATTCAGTTCCAAATCTCCCTTTTCCTATCCAAATTCAAAATATGTTTGCAGAATCCGGCGACTTTTCCGGCGAGAATCAGTTTCGTTTTCGGGTGGATACGGTACGGGCGTGGCCCTTATCCGTTCTAAACTGGTTGTCACGGAACGCATATGGGAATCGTATGGATTTGATGGGCGGCGATCCAAGAGATGGTAGCCCTTGCTGCCGGCGCGTGGCTAGGGTGGTCGGAGATGATGGCGGTGGTTGTCTCGCCGGAGAAGAAGGGAAGAGGAGGAGGTGGTGGCCGGAGATGAAGGTGGTGGCCGGAGAGGAAGGAGGAGGGAGGAGAGAGAGAAAAATGAATGGTTGAGATTTGGTCCTAATGGTCCTAATTTAAGATTGATCCTAAAATAACTTTTCCCATAGACATATTAATAAAAGTCCCGCGACAACAAAAAAAGCTTCAAACTCCTGATTGATAAAATTACCCACATAGCCTATTTTATTTTTTTTCTACAAGGATCGATTGATGTACGATCCATGAAATTGAACCCACCAATGCCAAACTAAAAAAAAAAAACACTAAAGCTGAAGGTTCTATTTCTCAAAACTCGTCCACCCTATAAAACTTAAAAGTGATGCTTATCTTAATCATCATGAGCTCGTCCATCTTCAATTTTATAGTTCCTTTTTAATGCATACTGGTAACATCTATCTTTCGAATTATGTCTAGAAAATAGAAAATAACTTTAATAGCATATATAATGGTCATAGATTGTAGTTCGTGATAAGTGCGTGGCACATCATTTCTTCATTATATCACGGAATCATCTACATTTATCTTTGATATCCAACATCTACCCAGAATTAAAGCAGCGAGTGCAGATTAAAACCTGACATTAGAGTTTTGGATATCCAATATTGGACTTTTAGTGGTCATAGATTGCAATTTGTTGTATACGATTTGTATAGTATAAGTTTGAAAGTCATTTATTTTTGAATTGAGACTATTTGCAAACATTTTTCGGAAAGTTATATAATATGTATATGATAAATTTGCTTGAACATTTATTTTTATTTTATTTGTGCTTGTTCAATATGATGATTATAAAATAAATTCTATGTCCATTAATGTAATTATACATTTTCTTACTATATCTTATGGGTGGTGATCCGTTCATTATCAAATTTTTTGTGATAAACCATCAAATATGTTTTATTGTGGTGTACAGTACAACACTGTAAAACACATTTAATAGTCAAAAATTGGTGGTGTACAAATCGTTTCTCATATCCCATAGCTAGTTTAGCAAATAGTTTTATACAATTGAAAGCTTCAGTTTTATAGTTCCAGCCTCCAAGTCTAGCCCATAAGTCACACCTTCAGCTCCAACCTTTAATTCCAGCCTCAACCCGTAGCTTCCTTCAACTACTTTTGCCAAACATACCCATAATATAGATAAGAAACATCCATTTGATATCCCAAATGATAACATGTCCTGTGATTCATTATTTTATTTTATTTTTGAAAGTTAACAAATGTATGACTAAATATGTTGTTTAAAGATATTTATATGAAAACATCCAATAACATGTAATTATGTTTAACACATAAAAAAAAATATGCACCCATAAATATTACAATAATTTGATAAAGTATATGTTAAATTTTTCATAGATATCATCATATCTCCACATAATATGGAACAGTCATTTGAATTATGTATAGTGATATCCTTGTCATATATAAACTAGCAAGGTTAGATAAATGGCTAATACTTTTACCTTTGGAGGTAGAGGTCAAGAGTTTTATCATCATGTCTTACAAGACTGAAGTACTGTTTTTCACCGTTTAAGGGTAGACCGCCCAACACTTTAAGTGTGGGGGCGTCAGAGACCCCACCATGGTAATTCTTCGGGGTAGGAGTCTAGCTAACGACTCGTTAATAAATTAAGCGCTTCTCGGGAGGCAACCCGTGCTTTGTATTTTATTTCCATTTCCATTTTGAATAAGTAGGATAGGATGTTGCATGCTTTATAATATAACTGTTGGCTTTTAATCGTGTGTTCATGTTGAATAGCAAGTTTGTTATATGCATATGCTGGCAGTAAGTTCAGCGTCATATTCTTGTTGGCATGATTCAAGCATGGAACACCCGTCATACCCGGCAAGTTTTCTTGTTCTTGATTTTATTTTTGTTTACTTTCCCCTATTTCCCATAGTTTGCCTTAGTTCATTGGACATTGAGGGCATTGTCCAACTCAAGTGTGGGGGGGTGGTAAATAGGAAAAAGTCGGGTATTTTTAGAGGTATTTTTAAACTTTTGCATGCTTGTCCTTGTAGTTAATTGCTTTTGTCACTTAATTATAGAACTTAATAAGCAATTTGACTACACCTTTGGTACAAATTTTAATATGTGGAATGTGTTTTGACTGATTAATTAGGCAATCCCTTCTGGATTAATAATATGACTAGCACGCTTATAGCACCAAAACACCCAAATTTGAGATTATTGATTCATTGCTAGTTATGATAGGTGTTACGGTTTTGGAATTATTAGCCTTGTAAATTTGTCCCTCTCATAGGCTTTTGGATTTATCCAGGAGTAAGGGTCTCTTTTAGAGCTCTGAAGTATGACGTGCAAGTTTGAGGTTGATTTCCATTTCCGGATTATTTCATTTGCTATGAGTGTGCCGGTGATTGGGTTGATTCTAGAACTTGTCCTAGTTGATCGTTCCGTGGTTTTCTAGATGAAAAGAGGCAAATTTAGGATTAAAACCTTTGTTCTTTGTATGTTCACCCTTGTTTCGTAAAAATTGTTATGTGCATGTTTTGTTAATGTGCTTAGTAGCTAACTACACTGGTTAGTGAACCACCTGTTTAAACCCTTATGTTGCACATCACTTTTAGTGCAAGAAACAATAGAAAACATGTTGTCATTAGCCTGTTCTTTGTTATTAAATCCACCTAAATATACACTTTCCTAGCCATACCGATAGTCGAAGTCCTGGTGGGTCATTGGTTGCCTATGCTAGTGGATGGTTTGGGTTTTATCTTATTATGTCGGGTTGGGATATTCTCATTTAATTGGGGGTAGTTTGATTTCGTCATGATTATTGGATTGAGTCTGAATTATTCATCTTAGCATTTTATTAAATGATTTGTCACTGTTTCTACATTATTTAAGAGAATACCAATTAGTCAGAGTAAAAGTAGCTCACAAAAAAAAATGAATAAAAAGAATAAAAGAATTGAAAAACAGAAAAAGAAAAAAAAATGAAAAATGAGCTTGGGCTGTCAGTTGGTATTTCTCATCTTTTGTCAAATCATTTTTGTAAGTTGGTTCATCTATTACACCAACAAAAGCTTCAATGTTTCTACAAATTATAAGAGTTGAGTTGGTACATCTTTATAACCAACGAAAAAGGATCTTGCAATACTATATCCTTCGAGTTATTTTTCTTAGGTTGACATGTTTGTTTAAGCCAACATGGGTAGTTTGGTTGATTGAGTTGTTTGTTTGTCATACACTACAATGGTGTCGGTTTCTATCGTTCTATTGGGGGGTATTGTCGGGAAGACTTCTTGGGATTTGGACCGTTGGCAACTAATGACATGGGATTGTTTATGGACTAGACTATATGTGAAAACTTTGTAAATGTTGTGTTATTTCTTTGTTAACACCATTTTTTTACCCAAATTTCCATACCCTATTTAAATACCCTGTTTAGCCTCAGAGTTCATTACAACCCTTAAAGTCCTCTTCTGATAGACGTTATAGGGTGCTTGCGCCTTGGCGATGAAGGAATGATTCTAGTACAAGCGTATGGTTAAAAGATTATGTATCACGACTAGGCATTGAGTGATTATTCAAATATTCAACCCCAAGAGTAAGTTAGTTGAAGCAGGATAGACGATATATCACTGATTCGATTCTTTTGTGCTTAGTCGTGTTATTAAGGCTTATGTATCAGTCAAATATTGTCAAACATTCCGGTTTTCATTTAAGATTAAAACTGCCTAACCATTTCTTTTCATTTTATGGTTGAGCTTCTTTTTGATTACTGAAATGTGGTATCCATTGTGTGCCAAGGTAATTATTGTTTTTCAGCTTGAAATTGCTTGAGGACAAGCAAAGCTTAAGTGTGGGGGGATTTGATGTGACCAATATTATACCATTTCCCACATGATTTTAGTACCAATTATTCGTAATTTTTATAGTTTTATATCCAACTTTCGATGCTTTGAGGTAGTGTTGAGTGTTTTCAGGTTGGAGAACGATTATACGGATGAATTGGTTGATTTTGATGATCCATGGAAGAAACGAGAGAAGGATTCGGTTGAAATCAAGTGAAAGACGAAGAAAACGAAAACTGGAGCTTGTAACACCCGTTACATATGTAACGCCCGTTACATGTGTCTCACTGTAACGGGTGCGTAACTGCCGTGACATGTTATGAAGAACCTAACGCCCGTTACATCCCTAACGGCCGTTAGGGGTGATTTCTGCAATTAATGTTAAATTAAGTAATTAGGGCACGTTACTGTAGCGTGTAACGCCCGTTACAAGGTGTAACGGCCGTTACACGGGCGTTTCATATATATACCTGATTAGGGTTCAGTTTTATAGACGAATTTTGGAGAGGTTTTTCTTAGCATAACTCATAGCTTTTAGTATTTTGGATCAAACAAGCTGATAGGGTTTTTATCTTTGAAGCTTTGGATTACAATCATTGTTGCTACCAGATTCTTTTCAATTCATTGGTATAACATGATTTCTTCTATTTTTGCTTGTTTCAATTATTTCAATATGAGTAGCTAAACACTTAATCATCCATCTTGATGTAGCAAAACAATATGTAAGGATTGCACTATTTTATTAATTCAAAGTTGATTTCAATTATCGTTGTGTCGTGATCTTGATGATTTAATTTCTTATTAATTATTATTTTGATATTGGTGATATATGTGTTCTTCGTTAGTGGTACTAGTTGAATATGTATGTGATTTCAATTAATTATTTATAATCAATTGTCACTAGTTCATGGTATGATAGTGAATGTCATTTTAATAAAATGAGTTATTTTGTCAACGTGTTGTATAACGGTTGGTGGTAACACGTTGTACTCACACAGTCACAATTGTTAATTTGATAATCAAATAAACTAGTTGGTTAGGGAAATTGTTTTAAGCATTGGTGGTACCGGCTTTTACAAAGGAACTGATTAATTAGGTGATTTAAATGATTTTACAAACGTTGGTGGTACCAGTTTGTGTCTTTATTTTGTCACGATTATCTTTATCAACTCTACTGGATTTGAGCTTCATTTATGTGCAATCCGAATATGTTGTCGAGCGAATTCAAGATGGATGACCTTTAAATTTCTATTGTCATAAAAACATTTTCACTATCGTTTGAGAACGATCCCTGCCCCGGTCATACCGGATTTCTTTCGATTAATCTTTCGGGATTACTAATATTTTCTAACTTTTGCGAAGTGACAATTCGGTCATAAACCCCCCTTTTATTTGAATTACTTTATTTTCAACAATTGCTTAATTAAGTCCTTGTGTTCGACCTCGGATTTGCCAAGTAAACTATATTGCATACGATCGGGTACACTGCCCGCAAGTGTGTAGTAGACAGTAACTAGGTAATTCGTGTTATAAATTTAAGACTAGAAAATACACATCAGCTTCCATGGTACTTCTATATGTGTGTATTGGAAACATGCTTTGATGATGAAACCATTATATCTCCATTGGAAAATGTGATTATTGATGCTAAGAAATGATTTTTGATGAGCCGGTTAAGATTCTTGGTCGGAATTAAATAAGCTTCGTATGAAGCAAATTGATCTTGTGCTTGTGAAATGGAAGCATACCCGCGGAAAACGTTTGACTCGGGAAACCGAGTCCGTGATGAGGGAGAACCACCCCTTCCCTATTTGATGTTGAAGTGATGCCTAGGACGGAATCCTCTTAAGGGGGAGGTAATTGTAAAATCCCGAACTTATATTTAACGGTAGACTTGAGTCGTTAAGTCAACACCTCGTGTCCGTTAAGTCTCTAGGAGATTTAATGCTTATATGTGTTTAATGTGCTTTATGTGTGAGGCTTTAATGCCTTAATGATGTACATGTTAACGTGATTAAGATGCCAAAGATGTTTAAGATGTGTTAAATGTGTCGGTATGTATTCATTTTAAGTCGTCCAAGCCTTAGATGTAAAATGTGAGGTGTAGGGACTTAAGTGTAAGCTTTGGAAAGTTTGGTCCAGGTTTAGGGGTCAATTAGATTAACCTAATTGACCATTATTCAGTTCCAAATCTCCCCTTTTCCTATCCAAACCGTCCCCCCTTCTCTCATACGAATTCCTTTGCGAAAATCATTCAAACGTGTTAATTCGGGTGTAATTGATCAAGCTTATTTGCATCGTCTTTGTAATATCCAAGTAAATGATGAATATTAAAAATGATTTTATGTTATTTCAATCATTAGATTCGTTTCATAACTAGTCTAGGTCATTAGTGGATCAATTGATGTCAAAAACATGTGTTTTGGTCGATTCGGTTGCCTAAAACGGGTGTTATTATATTGCAAATCAATTGGGTGTTAGTGGATGTTTTCATGGTATCATTAGAGTCTTAAAATGTCGAATTTTGAGGGTTAAAAGTCATTTATGGGGTTTGGGACCGTGTGGTTTTGCTTGGCTTTCGTTTTGGATGTAAAACAAATGAGGGTTGCGGGTTCGTCCAGTAGGTGCAGTGCACCTCAAAAGAGGGTGTGGCGCACCTAGTTTTCTGAGGGGAGGTGCGGCAGTGAGTGGGGCGCACCATGAGGTAGGTGCGACGCACATTGTGTTGCCGAGAAGGAATGCGATGGGGAGTGCGTTATGGAGTGCGACACACCCTTACCTTTCCTCTAACCATTCCTTCAGCTAGTGCGGCGCACCATGGATAAGGGTGTGGTGCACCTAGCCTATTTTGTGCTGAAAATTATTGTTAAATACTTAGCTCAATTCGTCGTTCCTTCTAGGTTTGCCGGGAGTACGTATCAAGCACCGTAAGCTTACTTTATGTTGTTGTGAGCCCATATAAGGTAGGATACACTATTTTGTCACGCCGAGGGTTCAACAAAACATAGTTTTCATATAATTTTCGTTTGAATCAAGCTATGAAAATGTTACCCTTGAACAAAGTGCAAAAATCAACAAATTATTATTTTGGGAACTAGTGGGAAAGCATCAAACTATAAGAAGCAGGATAAATAATTTATCATAAAAGAGCCAACATGAGATATAAAGATAGAGTTAAAATTTCGATACAAAAACTAAAATAGGGTTAAATTTCGCTCTTGTTGATTAATGTTGACCTAACTGAAAAAATTATCAAAAGTACTCATGGTTCTATTTTGTTGCAAGTTGGTTGCAAAATTTTTGTTTTGTTGCGTTGAAAATTTGAAACTACAACTACTTTGGCAAAGTGTCGCAATTAAACGACCCGCCTAGAAGTGCATATAAACTTGTCTCATTCGATCTAGGACGAACCACTATGTCATAACTCTCCAAAAGAGCGACCATCAATAGATCATATAGATTGTCCCTGAATAAAAGCTATGTAAAGCCTAAATGTTTGAGAACAACTTAATTGTCGTTCGAATCAAGCTATGAAAATGTTACCCTTGAACAAAGTGCAAAAATCAACAAATTATTATTTTGGGAACTCGTAAATGGGAAAGCATCAAACTATAAGAAACAGGATAAAGAATTTACCATAAAAGAGCCAACATGAGATATAAAGATAAACCAACTAAACCCTCACCAAGGACTGATAAAATTCTAAATTCTTATTTAAAAGACATGCTAAATTGCTAATAGGTGAATATTATATAACACTTGTATGATACGTACACTACTTAGTACTTACAAAATCATACATACATACATACAAAGGGATTATAGCACATAGAATACATACAGGTCAAGATAAAAAAAAAAGTTAAAAAAAAAATACCGATGCCGAGCTCAGCGTTCTAACGTCGGACCAAAAACACAAAAGACGAGGGCGTTGTCCAGCTAGGCTTCGGGTCGGCATGAGACCCCGTACCCCATGCTCTAACTCCTGCATAAATCCAACCCACAATATTGTCATATTACACAAATTGTTGCTTATTAATTATTATCAATTTTTTTTTGAACAGTTAGTCGGTATTCGACATCAGGGAACACCTCACCGTATAATGGTGAAGTCTGCACGTACTCTAGACTACGAGATGTAGACCATAAGCCGTTACAGGTGATTCAGGGAAAAAACCCACAGACTTGTCACTCCTAAGAGTCGAACCCAAGACCTGTGGGAAAAACCAGGGATGCATCTGGCAGTTGAGCTAGCTTCATTTGCTAATTATTATCAATTATATAAAAGGTTGTTTTTTTATCAATCTTTTATTACTAGTTATCAATGATTTTAGTAGAAAACAAGGGGCTCTAAAACACTAGTCTTGGTGTACAAAATGATCATTTTACACATTATTGTAGGATTTGTTTATTGCGGGAACTGATACAACCAACTATGTGTACAACTCTTCCAAAATTGAATGAACATTAATTCACCCACACACAATTTCACAAATTCTAGTCTACCCTCACAACATCAATATCTAACTGATCTACAGAATGAAGCTAAATCATACATTCATACACCGACAGCCACACACAACTCTATGGATTATCCAAGCTTCATGTTGTTACTATCCGTCTTTCTAATATCTATCTATGTGTACACCATCTCCGGCCGTCGCAACTCTCGGCTTCCACCGGGTCCTTACCCATTTCCGATCATTGGAAACCTCTTACAACTAAGCAACAAACCCCATCGTTCACTTGCCACCCTCTCCAAATGTTATGGTCCGTTAATGTCACTTAAGCTTGGAAGTAAAACAACCATAGTTGTTTCATCACCCGATATCGCTAAAGAGTTATTTCACACAAATGACCAGTTATTTTCTAGCCGATCCATTCCCAACACTCTCCGGTTGATGGACCGCCATAAATACTCCATGGTCTTTCTGCCAGCCGGAGAACAATGGCGAAGACTGCGAAGAATAACAAGAGAATATTTGTTATCTGGAAAATGTTTAGATGCTACCCAACAACTACGTATGGAAAAGGTACTAGTTACTGTTTGCTAAAAAGTGTGACTAAAATGTCGAAAAATTTGTACTTTTCCCCAATAAAAGGTACTTAGAATTGTATTACTCGTAGTTACTATTTCTAGTGGGACTTTCTAGCAGAAAAGGAAGGTATCTAGTTTGATAAATGTTTGTCACATAAGTAACTGTCATTTTTTGATATGATTAGCAATACTTTTTGTAATAATTTCCTGATTCTAGTGGAGAAATGAATACTTTGCTTGAAAACACATGTCCTTTATCTGTAATATATCGATACTAACTGATATTAAACCTCTAATAATAATGTTAAATTGAGGAAAATGCCGAATAAATATCCTATTTCACTATATACACTTGTAGGTGGAGGAACTTCTTGACCATGTTAGTCAATGTTGTGTAAATGAGACGGCTGTTAACGTAGGTGCAGCAGCATTTACCACAGTTGTTAACATTTTATCCTACTTGATCTTCTCTAAGGATTTATGTCAATATGTTTCTATGGAATCTGAAGACTTTAAGGACGCGATTTGGGGTGTGATGGAAATTGGTGGAAAGCCGAACATGGTAGACTTTTTTCCAATACTTAGACCCTTGGATCCACAAGGCTTAACACGGCAAGGACAAGTTTATGCTAAAAAATTATTTGGTATTTTTGATGAGATCATCGAACAACGGTTGGAAATTAGAGCTAGTTCGTCAACAAAAATAGATGTTTTGGATATGCTCCTCAATCTTATCGACTTAAATGATGAATCTAAATTTAGTCGAAATGACCTAAGGCATTTATTGGTGGTAAGTTAATACATCGGCATATATTAGTCAGACTAAAGTTGTGTTTATAGAAGTTTGGTGTACAAAATGATCATTTTACACATTATTGTAGGATTTGTTTATTGCGGGAACTGATACAACATCAACTACATTGGAATGGGCTATGACAGAGCTCATTCGTAACCCCAAGAAGACGGAGACAGCTCGGCTAGAAATCACAAAACTTATGCCAGGTAGCAACAAAGTTATACAAGAAAATGATGTCTCGCAACTCCCTTACAAGCTATAACTAAAGAAACTCTTATCCTCCCGTCCCTTTTCTTATCCCTCATGAAGCCTTAGATGACGTAGAAGTTAGAGGCTTTGTTGTGCCTAAAAATGCCCAAATTCTTTGTAACATTTGGGCAATTGGACGAGATCCAAAATTTTGGTCAGACCCGGAAACATTTATGCCCAGAGAGGTTTTTGGAAGTCGAGATAGACTATAGAGGCCAAAATTTTGAGCTCGTTCCATTTGGTAGTGGGAGGAGGATGTGTCCGGGATTGAATATTGCTCATAGGATGTTAAATGTAATGTTGGGTTCTTTGATTCAAAAGTTTGATTGGAAGCTTGAAGGAAATATGAGAGTAGAAGACATGAATATGGAAGAGAAGTTTGGACTCACATGTCCAAGAAATGTACCCCTAATGGCGGTTCCAGTCAAACTTTGATGGTTTTATATGGGATTATTGCCTGAAACTATATTATATTAATCTTTGCTTGGTTTTCAAGCTCGACTAGCTCGTTCTACTCAAATAATTAAAAGAGTTTCCAAACCAACTCGACTCATTAGAGTAATTGAACATCTATTGTGTTCCAGCTTGACTCGAGCTCGAAAGCTACTACGATCAAACTCGGCTTTAACAAACCTGAGCTCGAGCAGGTCGTTAGAAGCTCCAGTACTTTACACAATTAAACCCCTAAAACTTCTTGAGAAATCTATATCTTATCGAAGATTAATTACTTACTAACAATACCCAGGTATACCTTTCTAGCCATGGATCTATCATGTAGTGTATGTAGTATTAATCATCCAATACCAACTTTAAGCAATCATATATACTTGCAACAAATTGAGTTTAATTTGTAATAGGTCTATGATAATTGATAAGAAAACAATTATATATGCAATAGTTAACAAGAAGGATTGGACCTACAATCACCGACTCAAAAAGCTAGAATGATACCAGCAAATACGAGTAACGGTTGCAAAACAATATATGCAAGTCCCAGGTATTGTTTCTCAGTCAGTCAGACTACATATTGTACATGTTACGAATGGACCGTCAATATAATATGAAGGATCGGACTGAAGATGAACTGTAAATCAAAAAAGTGTGAGCGTTCATCAAGTAATTATGTCATTTACCTATAAGAACCCTCGGTTAATGGAGACGGTCCCATCTGTTTTGGGACTACTTTAGTCTATGCTTCTTTCTTTTTGACACGATATGGGTACTTTTGGTATATTGAAATGCTCGTCATCACAAGCGGAAGAGCCAGAAGGCAGAACAAAGAAGGTGGTTTCCCATCAAACACAAATTGCAACAAAGCTGTAACTAGGAGGGCGGAGACAATGACGAACCCCTGTATATATTCGTAACAAAAACCAAGACAGAAAAATCATCAGAAAGTTAAGGGTGTCTAAGAATGGTGCAATTTAAAGAATGATGTTTTAGTCGAATAACAGCAAACATTTATGACACCCTGTGACAATTGCATTGATTTCTTATTGAAAACTTCTAATATCACTTTCTCAATTGCCATCGTCACAAAATTATTCGCTTCACATATTCCCTGTATGTATGTTTACATTAAGACATTGTGATATTATGCAACAAACGAAGCCTTATAGGACATAATACTGCAGCTACGCAAGGATCTTACAATCCACTTCAACAGTATATATTGTAAAAAAATTTGGAATATAAACGGGTCAACACAGAATTGATAAAAATCGAACCAGTAAAGGGGTAGAATAAAAAAACTAACTAAAAAAACAGGTCAAATGTGTGGAAAGTTGCTGTGAGTGTATCTATTAATAAGTTATATTATTACTGAAATTTTAAAATTCTTTGTGATCCTTCGAATTTCTGACTTTGCATGGAAAACAATCAGACTTTCTGACAAGTGTTTGGGGCCAACCCAACCCATACCAAAATTGACATGTTTCAGCCAATTATCCAACTGACCTGACCCACCCATCTGGTCATCTCTAGCTGTGGAGTTTGAAGATCTTAAGAAATATATATATATATATATATATATATATATATATATATATATATATATATAGTATTATATATATATATATATATATATATATATATATATATATATATATATATATATATATATATATATATATATATATATATATATATATATATATATATATATATATATATATATATATATATATATATATATATATATATATATATATATATATATATATATATATATATATATATATATATATATATATATATATATATATATATATATATATATATATATATATATATATATATATATATATATATATATATATATATATATATATATATATATATATATATATATATATATATATATATATATATATATATATATATATATATATATATATATATATATATATATATATATATATATATATATATATATATATATATATATATATATATATATATATATATATATATATATATATATATATATATATATATATATATATATATATATATATATATATATATATATATATATATATATATATATATATATATATATATATATATATATATATATATATATATATATATATATATATATATATATATATATATATATATATATATATATATATATATATATATATATATATATATATATATATATATATATATATATATATATATATATATATATATATATATATATATATATATATATATATATATATATATATATATATATATATATATATATATATATATATATATATATATATATATATATATATATATATATATATATATATATATATATATATATATATATATATATATATATATATATATATATATATATATATATATATATATATATATATATATATATATATATATATATATATATATATATATATATATATATATATATATATATATATATATATATATATATATATATATATATATATATATATATATATATATATATATATATATATATATATATATATATATATATATATATATATATATATATATATATATATATATATATATATATATATATATATATATATATATATATATATATATATATATATATATATATATATATATATATATATATATATATATATATATATATATATATATATATATATATATATATATATATATATATATATATATATATATATATATATATATATATATATATATATATATATATATATATATATATATATATATATATATATATATATATATATATATATATATATATATATATATATATATATATATATATATATATATATATATATATATATATATATATATAGATCTGAACCAAAACAATAAAATAAAAATACTAAAAGACTGAAAAATCTGAAAAAACACAATAAAGAAAATAAGTAAAGAACCGACAAATTCTAATCAAAACCAAAAAAGTTCTTGGACTATGTCCATTTGTAATAGGGGTCAATAAAATCATGTTAGAGCTGTTCTAAAAATATAAAATCATGTTAGAGGTAATAAAAAAAAAAAAAAAAAAAAAAAAAAAAAAAAAAAAAAAAAAAAAAAAAAAAAAAAAAAAAAAAAAAAAAAAAAAAAAAAAAAAAAAAAAAAAAAAAAAAAAAAAAAAAAAAAAAAAAAAAAAAAAAAAAAAAAAAAAAAAAAAAAAAAAAAAAAAAAAAAAAAAAAAAAAAAAAAAAAAAAAAAAAAAAAAAAAAAAAAAAAAAAAAAAAAAAAAAAAAAAAAAAAAAAAAAAAAAAAAAAAAAAAAAAAAAAAAAAAAAAAAAAAAAAAAAAAAAAAAAAAAAAAAAAAAAAAAAAAAAAAAAAAAAAAAAAAAAAAAAAAAAAAAAAAAAAAAAAAAAAAAAAAAAAAAAAAAAAAAAAAAAAAAAAAAAAAAAAAAAAAAAAAAAAAAAAAAAAAAAAAAAAAAAAAAAAAAAAAAAAAAAAAAAAAAAAAAAAAAAAAAAAAAAAAAAAAAAAAAAAAAAAAAAAAAAAAAAAAAAAAAAAAAAAAAAAAAAAAAAAAAAAAAAAAAAAAAAAAAAAAAAAAAAAAAAAAAAAAAAAAAAAAAAAAAAAAAAAAAAAAAAAAAAAAAAAAAAAAAAAAAAAAAAAAAAAAAAAAAAAAAAAAAAAAAAAAAAAAAAAAAAAAAAAAAAAAAAAAAAAAAAAAAAAAAAAAAAAAAAAAAAAAAAAAAAAAAAAAAAAAAAAAAAAAAAAAAAAAAAAAAAAAAAAAAAAAAAAAAAAAAAAAAAAAAAAAAAAAAAAAAAAAAAAAAAAAAAAAAAAAAAAAAAAAAAAAAAAAAAAAAAAAAAAAAAAAAAAAAAAAAAAAAAAAAAAAAAAAAAAAAAAAAAAAAAAAAAAAAAAAAAAAAAAAAAAAAAAAAAAAAAAAAAAAAAAAAAAAAAAAAAAAAAAAAAAAAAAAAAAAAAAAAAAAAAAAAAAAAAAAAAAAAAAAAAAAAAAAAAAAAAAAAAAAAAAAAAAAAAAAAAAAAAAAAAAAAAAAAAAAAAAAAAAAAAAAAAAAAAAAAAAAAAAAAAAAAAAAAAAAAAAAAAAAAAAAAAAAAAAAAAAAAAAAAAAAAAAAAAAAAAAAAAAAAAAAAAAAAAAAAAAAAAAAAAAAAAAAAAAAAAAAAAAAAAAAAAAAAAAAAAAAAAAAAAAAAAAAAAAAAAAAAAAAAAAAAAAAAAAAAAAAAAAAAAAAAAAAAAAAAAAAAAAAAAAAAAAAAAAAAAAAAAAAAAAAAAAAAAAAAAAAAAAAAAAAAAAAAAAAAAAAAAAAAAAAAAAAAAAAAAAAAAAAAAAAAAAAAAAAAAAAAAAAAAAAAAAAAAAAAAAAAAAAAAAAAAAAAAAAAAAAAAAAAAAAAAAAAAAAAAAAAAAAAAAAAAAAAAAAAAAAAAAAAAAAAAAAAAAAAAAAAAAAAAAAAAAAAAAAAAAAAAAAAAAAAAAAAAAAAAAAAAAAAAAAAAAAAAAAAAAAAAAAAAAAAAAAAAAAAAAAAAAAAAAAAAAAAAAAAAAAAAAAAAAAAAAAAAAAAAAAAAAAAAAAAAAAAAAAAAAAAAAAAAAAAAAAAAAAAAAAAAAAAAAAAAAAAAAAAAAAAAAAAAAAAAAAAAAAAAAAAAAAAAAAAAAAAAAAAAAAAAAAAAAAAAAAAAAAAAAAAAAAAAAAAAAAAAAAAAAAAAAAAAAAAAAAAAAAAAAAAAAAAAAAAAAAAAAAAAAAAAAAAAAAAAAAAAAAAAAAAAAAAAAAAAAAAAAAAAAAAAAAAAAAAAAAAAAAAAAAAAAAAAAAAAAAAAAAAAAAAAAAAAAAAAAAAAAAAAAAAAAAAAAAAAAAAAAAAAAAAAAAAAAAAAAAAAAAAAAAAAAAAAAAAAAAAAAAAAAAAAGACAAATCCATTTCGTTGAATGACATTTATATCTTACACGCTCCACACAAGCGATGAAAAAAATGTGTAGATCAGATAATGAGTCAATATGGATAGCTTTTTGGTAATGGTCACATCAGTTCAGATAGACCCAAAACAGTTTTTGTCCAAACTTCTGACTTTCAATTAATAACTAGTATGTCAAATATAATTACAGAAATTAAAAACTACTTATTGTGTAACACAACTAGGGAGGTTTTATGCATAATATATAAACTTTTTCAACCCATTTCCCTCTCAGCTCGTTCATACTATTTTACCCATCTGAGTCCGTTAAACATAGCATGAACCGACCCATCCATAAGTAAATGGGTCCGGAATGCCAACTCTAATAGATTCCATTGATCTAAATTGTATCATGGTAACAAAGTTCTAGTAGTCAATTTCATTCAATCACTAAAGAATATCAACCCATCAATCTAAGACCTGAATATCTATTATCACAACTGAGCAGCTGAGCAATTATACCATTAAAAAAGAATGAAACATTTGACAAACCTGAGAAGCCCATTGGCACAATGCAGAAGCAAGCCCTGAAAGTACAGAAGCTATCAGGACAGGAACAATTCCATAGAGAACAATTACATCAGGATTATCACTTCCATAATCTTTTCTCGAGCCTTCCCCGATGCTTAAAAGGGCAGCTGCAAAGATAAGTATGAATAGAGCACCAATTTGTTGAATGGATTGTTTCTGCCTGCAGTTAATTAGATGTACTGTTAAAACCATGTAAATGCAGTCAGGAACCTTATTAAGATTCTCAAGTCAAAATCCCAATTTGGTTATAAGGCTGTTTAAAGGGGAAAAAAGATCATTTGGCATTTTCGGAAAAACTAAAAAGAAATTTTGACCGTTTATAGCTGTTGGGAGGTGGTATAAAGCATGAAAACTACTAAAAAGAAATGGGCCTAAACATAACCAATGACATAGACAGGCCAAGCATAACCAAGACTGGGTTTTCCCAAGCAACACATGGCTGGTACCAGGCTTTTGCCCACTTCAGCATCTCTAAACAAGATATATACATTATGTGTCTATGCGTAATTGCTGAGCTAGTAACGGGTAAATAATTGGACAGAGAAGATTTATCTCAAGAACATACCTTAAAATCATGTATGTGAACAATGCTGTGAAAATTAACTTTGTTTGGTTTAACATTGAAAATGTGAGGGAATCAAGGTTCCTATAGGAAATCTGTAACAAGCTATTTTGTAGTGCATAGATAGCTGCGGGTAATCCTGATGCACTTAATGCACCAATCAGAGTCCATTTTTTCAATGCTTTATTCAAACTGCCGTCTTTTGCCATGAGAGCCAGGGCACAAATAACCTATGACCAGTTCATAAAAACAGATTAGAACATATACGAATACAAAAGGCATCTAAAAAAGAATTATTTAATACCTTTACTATCTCGCATGCCAAAACAGATGAAGTAACAATTACGTCTCGCCTGTAGGAATAGCAAGATGCAATTTAGTTATAACTTATAACCTTACAATTGGGCAGCAGCACAATAGTTGTTTTTTTTTTTTAGTCTGTTTTTTTTTTTTTTTTACTCTTGCAAGATAAAAGACCTTTATTATATTGAAACTATAGGTGGAAATTTCAGCCCATTAACATATGAAGCAATCAAGTTGGGTTATATGACTTACGGCCAATCTCGTTTTTTTTTTTGAAATTTGGGCTATATCCAATCTCTAATACATCAAACACGTAATAAAATAAACAAAAAAGGTTACACGGGTCAAAGTAGTCCAAAGTGTATTTTTAATGCATAAAACCTTGTAAATCATTTATGGAAAGAAGATAAATATCGAAAATTTAAAAATATACGAGAATCCTTCATTAAACATTCTCTTCACTACCACAATACTTCATAACTTTTTAATTTGCATAATTTATCAAAAATAAACTCTTATCTAATTTTGATCAGAAATTACCACAAAATAATTCAAAGCAATTGGTAATCATCCAAATTTATTAAGTTAAATTGGTGAGTTCATGATCTAAACGGATGGGTATGCAACATACTTCTATGAAGTGTTAGCGTTTTTTATACAGTTTCCCCCATCTTCCATGAATATGTCTATTGCAGATCGAATTATGAATCACAAAACTTTTATTACTCGAGTAAACCTAAGATATAACAGAAACAAACTAACACAAACAAAATTGGGAGCCATAGCACACTAATTTCATAGGGAAAATATTTATAAGACTGGAGAAATGGAATCAGACTGGAGAATCAAACTGGAGAAATGGAATCAGACTGGAGAATCAAACTGGAGAAATGGAATCAGACTGGAGAATCAAACTGGAGAAATGGAATCAGACTGGAGAATCAAACTGGAGAAATGGAATCAGACTGGAGAATCAAACTGGAGAAATGGAATCAGACTGGAGAATCAAACTGGAGAAATGGAATCAAACTGGAGAAATGGAATCAGACTGGAGAATCAAACTGGAGAAATGGAATCAGACTGGAGAATCAAACTGGAGAAATGGAATCAGACTGGAGAATCAAACTGGAGAAATGGAATCAGACTGGAGAATCAAACTGGAGAAATGGAATCAGACTGGAGAATCAAACTGGAGAAATGGAATCAGACTGGAGAATCAAACTGGAGAAATGGAATCAGACTGGAGAATCAAACTGGAGAAATGGAATCAGACTGGAGAATCAAACTGGAGAAATGGAATCAGACTGGAGAATCAAACTGGAGAAATGGAATCAGACTGGAGAATCAAACTGGAGAAATGGAATCAGACTGGAGAATCAAACTGGAGAAATGGAATCAGACTGGAGAATCAAACTGGAGAAATGGAATCAGACTGGAGAATCAAACTGGAGAAATGGAATCAGACTGGAGAATCAAACTGGAGAAATGGAATCAGACTGGAGAATCAAACTGGAGAAATGGAATCAGACTGGAGAATCAAACTGGAGAAATGGAATCAGACTGGAGAATCAAACTGGAGAAATGGAATCAGACTGGAGAATCAAACTGGAGAAATGGAATCAGACTGGAGAATCAAACTGGAGAAATGGAATCAGACTGGAGAATCAAACTGGAGAAATGGAATCAGACTGGAGAATCAAACTGGAGAAATGGAATCAGACTGGAGAATCAAACTGGAGAAATGGAATCAGACTGGAGAATCAAACTGGAGAAATGGAATCAGACTGGAGAATCAAACTGGAGAAATGGAATCAGACTGGAGAATCAAACTGGAGAAATGGAATCAGACTGGAGAATCAAACTGGAGAAATGGAATCAGACTGGAGAATCAAACTGGAGAAATGGAATCAGACTGGAGAATCAAACTGGAGAAATGGAATCAGACTGGAGAATCAAACTGGAGAAATGGAATCAGACTGGAGAATCAAACTGGAGAAATGGAATCAGACTGGAGAATCAAACTGGAGAAATGGAATCAGACTGGAGAATCAAACTGGAGAAATGGAATCAGACTGGAGAATCAAACTGGAGAAATGGAATCAGACTGGAGAATCAAACTGGAGAAATGGAATCAGACTGGAGAATCAAACTGGAGAAATGGAATCAGACTGGAGAATCAAACTGGAGAAATGGAATCAGACTGGAGAATCAAACTGGAGAAATGGAATCAGACTGGAGAATCAAACTGGAGAAATGGAATCAGACTGGAGAATCAAACTGGAGAAATGGAATCAGACTGGAGAATCAAACTGGAGAAATGGAATCAGACTGGAGAATCAAACTGGAGAAATGGAATCAGACTGGAGAATCAAACTGGAGAAATGGAATCAGACTGGAGAATCAAACTGGAGAAATGGAATCAGACTGGAGAATCAAACTGGAGAAATGGAATCAGACTGGAGAATCAAACTGGAGAAATGGAATCAGACTGGAGAATCAAACTGGAGAAATGGAATCAGACTGGAGAATCAAACTGGAGAAATGGAATCAGACTGGAGAATCAAACTGGAGAAATGGAATCAGACTGGAGAATCAAACTGGAGAAATGGAATCAGACTGGAGAATCAAACTGGAGAAATGGAATCAAACTGGAGAAATGGAATCAGACTGGAGAATCAAACTGGAGAAATGGAATCAGACTGGAGAATCAAACTGGAGAAATGGAATCAGACTGGAGAATCAAACTGGAGAAATGGAATCAGACTGGAGAATCAAACTGGAGAAATGGAATCAGACTGGAGAATCAAACTGGAGAAATGGAATCAGACTGGAGAATCAAACTGGAGAAATGGAATCAGACTGGAGAATCAAACTGGAGAAATGGAATCAGACTGGAGAATCAAACTGGAGAAATGGAATCAGACTGGAGAATCAAACTGGAGAAATGGAATCAGACTGGAGAATCAAACTGGAGAAATGGAATCAGACTGGAGAATCAAACTGGAGAAATGGAATCAGACTGGAGAATCAAACTGGAGAAATGGAATCAGACTGGAGAATCAAACTGGAGAAATGGAATCAGACTGGAGAATCAAACTGGAGAAATGGAATCAGACTGGAGAATCAAACTGGAGAAATGGAATCAGACTGGAGAATCAAACTGGAGAAATGGAATCAGACTGGAGAATCAAACTGGAGAAATGGAATCAGACTGGAGAATCAAACTGGAGAAATGGAATCAGACTGGAGAATCAAACTGGAGAAATGGAATCAGACTGGAGAATCAAACTGGAGAAATGGAATCAGACTGGAGAATCAAACTGGAGAAATGGAATCAGACTGGAGAATCAAACTGGAGAAATGGAATCAGACTGGAGAATCAAACTGGAGAAATGGAATCAGACTGGAGAATCAAACTGGAGAAATGGAATCAGACTGGAGAATCAAACTGGAGAAATGGAATCAGACTGGAGAATCAAACTGGAGAAATGGAATCAGACTGGAGAATCAAACTGGAGAAATGGAATCAAACTGGAGAAATGGAATCAGACTGGAGAATCAAACTGGAGAAATGGAATCAAACTGGAGAAATGGAATCAGACTGGAGAATCAAACTGGAGAAATGGAATCAAACTGGAGAAATGGAATCGGACTGGAGAATCAAACTGGAGAAAATTCACACCTATAGCTTACTTTCTTTTAACCGCTTAAGATCAAAGTTGTTAAACTCCAAGGAGTCACCAGTTACGAGTCGAGTCGATTTACACTAAAAACGTGTCGACTCGTTGGGTGACTCATTTTTATCCAGATTCTTACGAGTCGCTGTTTAAACTGGACCGAGTCACGAGTCGCAAACTTACAATTCTGTAGTTTGATACTGTGGTTATATATTATATCTATTGCTATATTATTTTGTGTGTTATCTATATAATTTTGATGCTATTATTGCGAATATAGAGATAAATTGTCATTTTATAACTCAAAACTATTAAATATGTAATATTTTGGTAAATCTATCAGGATAATAAACTTATATTTTGTTTCTAAAGACGTCACATATATATAATTATATTATATTTATATATTTAAAAATGTCCTGACTCTTACAAGTCGAGTCACGTTTCGATTCACGAGTCAAAAATCATGTTTTCGAGTCGAGTCAAAAGTTACGAGTCGACAACTATGCCTAAGATACTCTCATTAGCTAGTCCACTTAATTTCATGATTAGGGAAAAACCATCAACTTGTCCGTTTATAAACACAACAACGAATTAATGATAAAACTCGATGCTTGTTAAAGCCTAAACTTAAGGGTCCGTTTGGTTCGCATAATTTTTTTTTGAAGGAATTAAAATATGTCAAAGGAATTGAAATTTGATGGAATTGGAATCTGAATGGATTTAAATCTGATGGAATTGAAATTTAATTGAATTATAATCTTTTTGTATTTGGTTGACGGAATTGAATAAATTCATAATATTAATTATAATAATATAATAAAAGTTAAAATATATATTTTTAATTAGTAATATTAATACTTTTTACAAAATAAAAAATTTATAAAAATTATTAATTTTTTTTATAAAATAATAATTTTTATAGAATAATATAAATTTTATAATAACGTTTATAAATTTTTATAAAATTATAAATATTTTTTATACAATAATATTTTAATTTATAAATACTTGTATAAATCTCCTCAAATGAATCCTTAGTTATAAGATTCTCTTGTCAAATCCATTTATGAAAGAATTAGACCTGGTTATTTTCTAATCTCAACTTTTATTTATTTATATTTTTAATTTTTTTTTTGTAAAGTTAGTTTCGATTCAGACGTGTTGGAAGCAATTTTAACCAGCGATTTGCTGGACCTCCAACCCCCTCCTTCATGGAAAATACCTTGAGATGAGAAACCCAAGACTCGAACCTGAGACGTTAGGAAAAACTCACCTCCGGGGCCCACATAGTGGATTTAGAAGATACCGTTGGCCAACCCACCTAAGTGGAGTTGGTTTAACCAAGTTTTTTATGATTCGCAAAGATGACCAATATTCTCAACTTGTTAGATTTTAGATTATTTATATTATATTATATATATATAACAATTATATATATATATATATATATATATATATATATATATATATATATATATATATATATATATATATATATATATATATATATATATATATATATATATATATATATATATATATATATATATATATATATATATATATATATATATATATATATATATATATATATATATATATATATATATATATATATATATATATATATATATATATATATATATATATATATATATATATATATATATATATATATATATATATATATATATATATATATATATATATATATATATATATATATATATATATATATATATATATATATATATATATATATATATATATATATATATATATATATATATATATATATATATATATATATATATATATATATATATATATATATATATATATATATATATATATATATATATATATATATATATATATATATATATATATATATATATATATATATATATATATATATATATATATATATATATATATATATATATATATATATATATATATATATATATATATATATATATATATATATATATATATATATATATATATATATATATATATATATATATATATATATATATATATATATATATATATATATATATATATATATATATATATATATATATATATATATATATATATATATATATATATATATATATATATATATATATATATATATATATATATATATATATATATATATATATATATATATATATATATATATATATATATATATATATATATATATATATATATATATATATATATATATATATATATATATATATATATATATATATATATATATATATATATATATATATATATATATATATATATATATATATATATATATATATATATATATATATATATATATATATATATATATATATATATATATATATATATATATATATATATATATATATATATATATATATATATATATATATATATATATATATATATATATATATATATATATATATATATATATATATATATATATATATATATATATATATATATATATATATATATATATATATATATATATATATATATATATATATATATATATATATATATATATATATATATATATATATATATATATATATATATATATATATATATATATATATATATATATATATATATATATATATATATATATATATATATATATATATATATATATATATATATATATATATATATATATATATATATATATATATATATATATATATATATATATATATATATATATATATATATATATATATATATATATATATATATATATATTACCCTTATATATATATTATATATATAATATATTAGTTATTTCTCGACATTTATATGGTTCTCATTTTAACTTTTGACTATATATATATATATATATATTTAGAAATAAATTGTTAATGAACGGTATATGATATGTGATAAACTATACAAAACAATCTTATATTCTCATCTTTCAAATTATCTTATAAATTATAGATAGTTAAGTGTTAAATTTCACCGCTTATAGTTAAATTACCAAGATTTTTATAGAATATTAACTCCAAGTTTAATCAAAACATTAAAATAATATACCTATATCATGATGTATTATTGTGAAAATAAACAGCCTCATTTTAGCATCACATACTTCAATCAACTAGATGAATGCTCTCACAACGCGGCAGCGGGTGGTGGCAGTGTTAACTGTGGCGGCAGCGACGAAGGTGGTGGTGGTGGCGTTGGTGGCGACGGCGCTGGTGGCGGAAGCAGTGTAGTTATTAATGTAAATATAATTGATGTAAAACGGATGGTGTAGTTATTTTAAGGGTATGTTGTAATAACTTTATTGAGAGTATTATATGTATATTACGTGGATATATTTAAAGTAGTTAATAAATGATAGTGATAGTTTTAAAAGTTAAGTAGTCTTTTTTGAAAAAACTGGATAGGAGGTTCCTCCTTTACAGGGACCTGTTTTGCCAACTTTTGAAGCTTAAAATTTTTTGTCTTCTTCCTTGCTAGCCGTTGCAGTTTAAAAAAAAAAATACAAAATCACACTCTCATGCTCGTCCCTCCAAGAATGAAAGCAGCGGGCGACTGAAGCGGACGAACAAGGGACGAGTCCCACCCAATGGTGTGGACTCGTCCTTGGCAGGCGAACGAGCAAAGGGACGAGGGCGTTGGGGAGCTCTTACTAAAGAGTATAGATATATTAAAAAATTTATCAAACTCAATAACTTTAAGAAAAAATCTCATTCTAATTATGAAACTACAACATATTATTGGTTAAAGCAACATTTGGACCAAATAGTTAATATTTTTGTTTTTGGAAACAAATATCAAGGTTCAATTTTATTTTATTTTTAAATAATGAGTTAGTAGTTAGTAATTAGTAGTTAGAATTCGAGACACCACAGTGACGTTCAAGTTGGCAGTGGCGGAGCTCAAATCATGCATGCCTCATATGAAACTCATGACTCTCGAACCCCCCCTTAATAATTCACTCCTATATATAAGAAGTGAGATTCGAACCCTGATAATATTTTTTTTAGGATAGAGATCTTTTTCTAACTTAAATGGAACCTAATAAGAGGTTTAAAATATTTCAACCTACCACATATTGTGTTAAACTATGACCGGTGAAAAACAAAATTACTCACGGGTCACGGGTGTTACTTGTTTGAAGGTTTACAAGTAGGGATGGTGAAATGACCCGACTCGACTCGACCAAAAGATAGAACTTTTTTTTTCTTTTTTTTTGTAGTGGCCGTAAAACTGGCCGTAAATTTAAGGCTGGGAGCCGTAAATTTACGGCTTAATTAAAACTGACCGTAAAAACCTAGCCGTAAAATTATGGCTTAAATTATAACTAGCCGTAAAAATGAGCCGTAATTTGCTCCTGAATTTTTTTCTTCTCTGAAATAAAGTAACTCAAAAATACAAGGGCCGTAAATTTACGGCCAGACCGTAAATTTACGGTCAGGTCTGCACAAAACCATTTTGACTCAAATTTGATTCAAACTCTTTCCAAAGCTCAAATGCTCAAACCAAAACACCAAAAATAGTAAAATCACATATTACAACATAATGGATATATCCAAACCTTAACCATTGAAATTTACATTAAAACGACCAAACGGGTCGCATTACCCACGTTGTCATCAACCAAAGTCAAACAAACAAGTTTATAACCCAAAAGACCTTCACAAGGTGTAATTTGCAGAAACATACCAAAATAAAGTTTTACCAAAATGACAAGAGTATCATGAGCCATAGAGAGGTGGGATAACTAAGTGTCTACACAAAATACCATTCTTCATCAAATGTGTAACACCCCAACTAAGGCGGAACAATGAGATGTACAGAAAGTCGAGTATCACAACAAAGGATAATAGATAAACACTCACCATAGCTTTATTTAATAAAAAGAATTTTACAATGTACAAGCATGTGAACCAATTCCCAAGTACAATGCGTCCACCATACTTGGATATTAAGTCCACGAAACAAATAACAAATACATGAGATGATATACTACAATGATCAAGGCGGATTCCATTGCCCGTCACAAGGTTTGATCTTTGACTCCAAAATGCAATGCAAACAATCATGAAGCATATAATTCCTCAAAGCTTAAGCCTATTTCCTGAAAAGCATGAAGAAAAAGTGTCAACTACGAAAACGTAGTTGGTGAGTGCATAGGTTTTCAAGTAAATCTCGTTACATATCCATTTCAAAACTTAGAAAACATGTTATTACTTATCAATATACTCAAACCACATAACCGACGAATTTTCATATCAAACTATCAAGTTTTCCAAATACCATAATGTTATTTCAAAGGTTGAGAATCCATGGTAACTATAAAGTTTTCACTTTTCAAAATCATCATGAGAGAACAATATATCAAACGATTAATCGTATATCACACCCAAACCATGCGGTCATTAATAATTTATTATCGCCAAGTTCCACAACTTCCAAGATTTCATATATATAGTCTATTATGTTATTTATTTATTTATTTATTTATTTATTTATTTATTTATTTATTTATTTATTTATTTATTTATTTATTTATTTATTTATTTATTTATTTATTTATTTATTTATTTATTTATTTATTTATTTATTTATTTATTTATTTATTTATTTATTTATTTATTTATTTATTTATTTATTTATTTATTTATTTATTTATTTATTTATTTATTTATTTATTTATTTATTTATTTATTTATTTATTTATTTATTTATTTATTTATTTATTTATTTATTTATTTATTTATTTATTTATTTATTTATTTATTTATTTATTTATTTATTTATTTATTTATTTATTTATTTATTTATTTATTTATTTATTTATTTATTTATTTATTTATTTATTTATTTATTTATTTATTTATTTATTTATTTATTTATTTATTTATTTATTTATTTATTTATTTATTTATTTATTTATTTATTTATTTATTTATTTATTTATTTATTTATTTATTTATTTATTTATTTATTTATTTATTTATTTATTTATTTATTTATTTATTTATTTATTTATTTATTTATTTATTTATTTATTTATTTATTTATTTATTTATTTATTTATTTATTTATTTATTTATTTATTTATTTATTTATTTATTTATTTATTTATTTATTTATTTATTTATTTATTTATTTATTTATTTATTTATTTATTTATTTATTTATTTATTTATTTATTTATTTATTTATTTATTTATTTATTTATTTATTTATTTATTTATTTATTTATTTATTTATTTATTTATTTATTTATTTATTTATTTATTTATTTATTTATTTATTTATTTATTTATTTATTTATTTATTTATTTATTTATTTATTTATTTATTTATTTATTTATTTATTTATTTATTTATTTATTTATTTATTTATTTATTTATTTATTTATTTATTTATTTATTTATTTATTTATTTATTTATTTATTTATTTATTTATTTATTTATTTATTTATTTATTTATTTATTTATTTATTTATTTATTTATTTATTTATTTATTTATTTATTTATTTATTTATTTATTTATTTATTTATTTATTTATTTATTTATTTATTTATTTATTTATTTATTTATTTATTTATTTATTTATTTATTTATTTATTTATTTATTTATTTATTTATTTATTTATTTATTTATTTATTTATTTATTTATTTATTTATTTATTTATTTATTTATTTATTTATTTATTTATTTATTTATTTATTTATTTATTTATTTATTTATTTATTTATTTATTTATTTATTTTTTATTATTTATTTATTTATTTATTTATTTTTTATTTATTTTATATTCTTTGTTATTTATTATTTATTTTTTATTATAATATTATGATTTATATATTTATTTATGTAATTTCTCCATTAATTCAATAAAAATGATTAATTAGTGATTTTTGCTTATTTAATTACTTCTAAAATATCTAATACTTGTTTCTTTACTTATGATAATTATATTCCAGTAGATTTTAGTCACTTTTACCATTGGTTATGAAGATTTAACCAAATTCATGGTTTATATAATTTATTTATTTATTTATTTTCCTTTTTAATTATCATTTAAATTCAATAATTAATAGAAATTCTTAGAAATCACCACATAGCTTTTTGGCTAAAAATCCCAGGCCTTTAGGCAACTTTTATCATGGTAAATTCATATCATTTCAACCTCTCTTGTGTCTTGCTTATTTTGTGGACTTTATGCTTTTATCATGGTAAATTTAAAAGGGGTATTTTGTTTTTGTTAGTTGTTAGATGTGTAAGTATAGGTTGTATATATGTGTAAGTATATTTAAGTGTTGTTAGTTAATTGAATTTCATAGGCCAAAAATATGTGTATGTATATATGTAGGCCGTATATATGTATATATATATTAGGCACAATTTGTATTTTAATTTTGTCACTTGGTTCATTGTTTACAACCTTGTATTTATTTTTAGTTACAACTACAATATATATATATATATATATATATATATATATATATATATATATATATATATATATATATATATATATATATATATATATATATATATATATATATATATATATATATATATATATATATATATATATATATATATATATATATATATATATATATATATATATATATATATATATATATATATATATATATATATATATATATATATATATATATATATATATATATATATATATATATATATATATATATATATATATATATATATATATATATATATATATATATATATATATATATATATATATATATATATATATATATATATATATATATATATATATATATATATATATATATATATATATATATATATATATATATATATATATATATATATATATATATATATATATATATATATATATATATATATATATATATATATATATATATATATATATATATATATATATATATATATATATATATATATATATATATATATATATATATATATATATATATATATATATATATATATATATATATATATATATATATATATATATATATATATATATATATATATATATATATATATATATATATATATATATATATATATATATATATATATATATATATATATATATATATATATATATATATATATATATATATATATATATATATATATATATATATATATATATATATATATATATATATATATATATATATATATATATATATATATATATATATATATATATATATATATATATATATATATATATATATATATATATATATATATATATATATATATATATATATATATATATATATATATATATATATATATATATATATATATATATATATATATATATATATATATATATATATATATATATATATATATATATATATATATATATATATATATATATATATATATATATATATATATATATATATATATATATATATATATATATATATATATATATATATATATATATATATATATATATATATATATATATATATATATATATATATATATATATATATATATATATATATATATATATATATATATATATATATATATATATATATATATATATATATATATATATATATATATATATATATATATATATATATATATATATATATATATATATATATATATATATATATATATATATATATATATATATATATATATATATATATATATATATATATATATATATATATATATATATATATATATATATATATATATATATATATATATATATATATATATATATATATATATATATATATATATATATATATATATATATATATATATATATATATATATATATATATATATATATATATATATATATATATATATATATATATATATATATATATATATATATATATATATATATATATATATATATATATATATATATATATATATATATATATATATATATATATATATATATATATATATATATATATATATATATATATATATATATATATATATATATATATATATATATATATATATATATATATATATATATATATATATATATATATATATATATATATATATATATATATATATATATATATATATATATATATATATATATATATATATATATATATATATATATATATATATATATATATATATATATATATATATATATATATATATATATATATATATATATATATATATATATATATATATATATATATATATATATATATATATATATATATATATATATATATATATATATATATATATATATATATATATATATATATATATATATATATATATATATATATATATATATATATATATATATATATATATATATATATATATATATATATATATATATATATATATATATATATATATATATATATATATATATATATATATATATATATATATATATATATATATATATATATATATATATATATATATATATATATATATATATATATATATATATATATATATATATATATATATATATATATATATATATATATATATATATATATATATATATATATATATATATATATATATATATATATATATATATATATATATATATATATATATATATATATATATATATATATATATATATATATATATATATATATATATATATATATATATATATATATATATATATATATATATATATATATATATATATATATATATATATATATATATATATATATATATATATATATATATATATATATATATATATATATATATATATATATATATATATATATATATATATATATATATATATATATATATATATATATATATATATATATATATATATATATATATATATATATATATATATATATATATATATATATATATATATATATATATATATATATATATATATATATATATATATATATATATATATATATATATATATATATATATATATATATATATATATATATATATATATATATATATATATATATATATATATATATATATATATATATATATATATATATATATATATATATATATATATATATATATATATATATATATATATATATATATATATATATATATATATATATATATATATATATATATATATATATATATATATATATATATATATATATATATATATATATATATATATATATATATATATATATATATATATATATATATATATATATATATATATATATATATATTTAATTCTTCACAATAATATGCTTGCTATGATTTCAAGTAAATGATTTTAGATGATTGAAGGATTTGAATTGGATATGGAATAGAATTGAGTAGAAGATTAGAGAAGGAAGGAAGAATAAGTGGAAGTATGTATCACAAGTTGGGAGGATGGCTGGCACTTCCTATTAGTGCCATGCCCCTTTTCAATTTTTGAGGGAAATATATCCGCTATCCGTTAAAGTGCCAACTAAATTAACCCCGTAACCAAAAATAAAATACTAGGAAATTATTTTAATGTCAAAACTATAAAAAGGGGTTAATTTCTTTACCTTAAAAACTTTGGGGTGTTACAACTCTCCCCCACTTGAAACGGATCACGGCCTCGTGATCCAAGCCATATGTAAAGATGGATAGTAAACAAGAACATCATGCTCGGATTCCCACGTGCAATCGGACATTCTTCCTGATGGTAGTTTTTGTTTGTGTTTAAATTTATAAAAATGTTGTACAAGTTATTATCTCAAAAACACACACACCTTAATGGACAGGGGACCCGATCAGATGTAGTATAGTTTAGTGATAAGAACAGGATCGTTCGCAGGGACGCGTTGCTTTACCTAATCTAGTAATACGTGTAATTATAGCGGTTGTGGGGTTGTCACGATTTCCTATTAAACTAATTAAAATACTGAAAAGTAAATAGAAGCTGCAACCGCTTATTCAGCGAGAGGCTCAGTCTGAAAATAGTTTGAAAAAGAAAATAACATTAATTAAATTAAAATACTTGTTTGGCATCTCATATCTCATGACACGACCAGATATCATTCTACCTACTTGCTAGACTGTTGGAAACTTAATCACGGCTCAGATTCTCGTTAGATTCACTTTGCCTAATTAACTAGTGTTGTCGCTAGACTCACACTACCCTATAAACAAATTCTCGTTAGATTCATTGTTTAAGCATTAATGACCTAAAGTTTGTGTTACTAGTTCATCTTTAAATTACCCGGCTCTTAAGCCATGGCCAGATAGTAATTCTCTCCGGTGACCACAGTGCTCGTTTCCAAGTCACTGGATCGCGTCTGACATTGTTAAGCATCATGTTCTATTCATCCTAATTACTATGGTTCTGGATCCCTCGGTTACAAGTGAATCACCTTTTACAACTAGTTAAAGACCGACTAGTGTTTTCCATCCTTATGTATTAATCCTAGTGTATGATTATAGACCGATCATCAGAATTAAACTTATACATGCAGATATAGAACCGATAACTTTATGAAGAACTAGTAAAACATGGATCTATGATAAACAGTAAAACACACTCCAACATATTCTAACAAATAAAGTAAAATAGATAAACGTCTACATGATCACATCGATCCAAACAAGTATTCAGCCTACTAGCCTGACATTATTAAAGGAATAACAAAGTTTGAAAAGATGAAAGACATTGTTTACCAACTGAAAGTAAAGTAAAGAGTAGATCTAGGTTGAGGATGAAGATCGGAAGGTGTTAGAAGCTCCAAAACCTCCTTGGAATCTGCAAAGTCGACCTAGGGTTGAATATTGGCGGCTAGGGCTGCTGAATCGGCTTTCTCTTAGGGTTTTGAGGATTACTTCGACTTAAATAGGAGCTGAATTTGGTTTCTGGTCTGGGCCACCCAGCGGAGCTGGATGGGCTCCCAGCGGCGTTGGGTATGGGCCAGCGGCGCTGGCTTGGCTGCCAGCGGCGCTGGCAGCTGCTGCTTCTCATACTTCTTCGTTCGGCTCCCGAATCACCTCCTTGTGTCTTGTAACTTCATAGGCTTCCATCTTGAGTTACTTGATGCCATTTACCCTCACTCGCATCTTCTGTGAACCTGCGTAAACATAGAATCCATTAAGTACCGATAGTTCCGGAATATTAACTCATTTAGGTATAGAAATGAAGACTTTCGATAAGGGTTTTTATCAAGAAAATGGACGCTCATCATATACCCCCACACTTAAGTCTTTGCTTGTCCTCAAGCAAACAGTTCAAGAAAATAAAACAATGATGAGCGGACAGCTTAAGTGTTAAAGTTATTCTACTTATTAAAAACATTTGAAAGATTAGTCATGCACAATGATTTGAGAAAGCTGTAGACAAAATCAGTAAGCTATAGCCAGAAGCAAGATAATCAGTCAATCAAAACTAAAAGCTAACTTTTTATTCGTGTTAATACCTCTAAAACAATTCTATACGTCCATATGTCTTATAGCTCAATCTTACTTCTTTCTACTGACTAGTTAAGCACTTAATTAAGGTTTGTATAGCAATCAGAACTACTAGCTACTAGCAAGGCACTTATATTCATCGTTTGTGTACTTGTGAGTCACTACTTAGACATACTCTCACACTACAGTCATGCTCGCTAGCTAGACACTAAAGCAGTTATACGATATTATCATCTTTAATAGTTGAGACAGCGGTGACAGGTCGGTGGTTCTCCACGCGCAGAGCGACATAACTCAACTAATGGTTAGAGTTTATACCTTACATCAAGACAGCGGTGACAGGTCGGTGGTTCCCCACGCACAAAGCGACATAACTTGATGCGTATAGATTTTACTCGTTATTAGTTCTTTGAAGTCTTTTTAATTAATCTACTGATTGCCTTTCTTAAGGTACTACATTATTCATGCAATAGACATTATCAGAGACCCCAGAGGACTCATACTCCTACTCCGCATGCAACTAGATCACATTAAATAGTGTAAGAATTAAGGCGAACCATACGTCTAAACTAGTTCCTACACAAGCACGTATATCATTAAGTCCAACTAATACACATATACTAATGACTAGATAGCTCTAATTGCTAGGCATATTAAAGTCCGGTTAAATGTGCTATGGCAAACATAATCGCATACAATTTCAGTCTAAGCTCTAATCCAGTTGGAAGAATGAACAGCCACAAATCTATAGTTAAGCTAACAGTCCTAACTAACCGTTCATCTACCAAAGCTAATATTGCTTAGTTATCATCATCTTTTGTCTACTTGCAAAGCTTATATTCTCAAAATGATTTTCCGACACAAGAAAATTTGAATTTTTGCATGAAATAAGTAGTAGAAAACTTATGATTTATCAAGCAATTAAACCACGGGTTTTTCCTATTCCATCCCCCCACACTTAAATTGTACAACGTCCTCGTTGTACTAGGCAGAACATATAGGGTAATAGAAAAAACACATAAAAAGAAAAAGGATTAACGAAACTTCCCAGGCTTATGTTGCATGATTGTTGTTGAAGATCACATTTGTGGAGCGACTTGAATGATAAAGATATTAAAAAACTTGCGTCGTCTCCATTTGATGGCGATCCATTGATGCGTTTCCACCTTCTTTACTTTTTGGTATTTTCTAATTTTTTTTGGATTTTTGGGTTTTTCTGATTTTTTTGGATTTTTCGCGATCTGGTATGCAGACTGGAGCTCTGAGCGGCGCTGGCAAGCTGGTGAGCGGTGCTGGAAGGTGTGAGCGGCGCTGGTGCTGGTGAGCGGCGCTGGAAGGCTGTGAGCGGCGCTGAGAAGCCCAGGTAACTTTCCCAGCGGCGCTAGAGGTCTCCTAGCGGCACTTTTGACTCCTGTACTTGTTTCGATGTCTGATTTTCTTCAATGATTTGCTTCTTGAACTCCCCCACACTTAAATTGTACAACGTCCTCGTTGTACTAGGCAGAACATATAGGGTAATAGAAAAAACACATAAAAAGAAAAAGGATTAACGAAACTTCCCAGGCTTATGTTGCATGATTGTTGTTGAAGATCACATTTGTGGAGCGACTTGAATGATAAAGATATTAAAAAACTTGCGTCGTCTCCATTTGATGGCGATCCATTGATGCGTTTCCACCTTCTTTACTTTTTGGTATTTTCTAATTTTTTTTGGATTTTTGGGTTTTTCTGATTTTTTTGGATTTTTGGGTTTTTCTGATTTTTTTGGATTTTTCGCGATCTGGTATGCAGACTGGAGCTCTGAGCGGCGCTGGCAAGCTGGTGAGCGGTGCTGGCACAGCGGTGAGCGGCGCTGGGTGCTGGTGAGCGGCGCTGGAAGGCTGTGAGCGGCGCTGAGAAGCCCAGGTAGCTTTCCCAGCGGCGCTAGAGGTCTCCTAGCGGCACTTTTGACTCCTGTACTTGTTTCGATGTCTGATTTTCTTCAATGATTTGCTTCTTGAACTCCCCCACACTTAGCTTTTGGCCAAATGCTTGGTTTCCTTCAGACTACAAAGCAAAATACTCCTGCACACTTCAATCATAATATAAAAATGGAAAATAACAAGCTAAAACATAAAAATAAAAATAAAAACGATTGCAATAAGTTACTTGTCTCCTCGATCAATTGAAAGCTTGCATCTGTGATTCTAAAGACATACTCATAAAATAGATCACAAATGATAAAATTCAAAACAATCACTCAATTGCAATTAGTCACATATTCCTAAAAATAAAAATAAAAATAAAAATAAAAATAAAAATAAAAATAAAAATGAAAATACGGCTTGGGTTGCCTCCCAAGAAGCGCTAAGTTTAACGAGTCTTCAGCCGGACTCGGCCTAGGAACTAGGTTGAGGAAGAGTACGGGGTAGGCCGAGGGCCGGTTCCCGTTAGGTAACGTTCGAAGTGACTTATGGCTTCTTTGTCGTCCGTTCCTTTTCTTTCCTCCAAGTTTTCTGAGTTCCTTCATGCTCCAGTAGCTTTAACCATCTCCACGTCGATCGGTGTTTGATTTCCAGGGCTGGTTCGGGTGGTGACGGATTTAATTTCGCGAAAGTTGGGGCTGCAGGGGGTTCCAGCTGCGCTGGGTACCCCTGAGCGGCGCTGGCTTGAGTCCCCCGCGGCGCTGGTGGTTCCATGATAGTACCTGATTTTGCGATTTTGCTTCCATACTCCTCCAGGAACTTCCTTATCCTCTCTGGTTCTGTTAATATAATGTTTTTCACCAACCCTTCGTTGAATGCCTTCCTTGTTCCTATGTCCAGCCCATTGTAGAATGCTTTCATTTGTTCCTTTGTGTTCATCTCCTCGGTTGCTAATGCATTCGTCAATGTTTTCATTCGTTGCCAAGCTTTTCCCCAAGGTTCATTCTTTGCTTGTTTAAAGTTCTTTACGGCTATCAACTCCTTCTCTTCTGGAGATATTGCTAATGCATGGTTTTCTCGTTGTCTCTTTTTTCCAATTGTTTCCTCCTTCCTGCTCGGTAGTGGTCTCAATTCAGGATGTTTAATTATGTTCGAAGGCTTATTTGGCTGGTCAACCTTCTCAACATCTCTTTTCAAGTGATTTGGAGTCCAGAAATCTCCCCCAGCGGTGCTGGGTCTCCTCTCCAGCGGCGCTGGCTTCTCCATTCTCACTATGGGTTCTTCAAATCTGACTTCTTGGCTCGAGATCCTAGCTTCAATCCTCGCAACCATCTCTGTTCGTTCTGCCTACATCTTCTCTCGGTCCCTAATTTTCCTCATTATGTCTTGTCTTTGTCCTTCCAAGATACCGCAAGCTTCCTTAATCCTATATTCTAGCGGCAAACAATAATTACTTATCCTTTTGGTATGATCATCCATTTCTTTGTATTTCCAAACCAAAAGCACGTATTGCCCTAGTTCATCCACCAAATTCATCACTTCTCTTAAAGCTTCCTCGTGACTACCATAATTTTCTTGACGGAAATTTCCCACCTTATTCATTATCTCACAGTGGCTAAACGACACTGTGAGTTCGTATTCTCCTTCAGTCAGATGTAGTTCCATTCCATATTTGTTGCTGAGCGGCCTACCAACAGTGGGGCCTTGCAGATTAGGTTCTGTTTGCTGTCCAGACTTCCCCAGCGGCGCTGGGTTCTTCCCAGCGGCGCTGGTGCTACCTGTGCAGATCTCGGAGTTGATTTTTGCCTTGTGGACGCCTTTCTCTATTTCTGAAACGGGTACCTCAAATCAATTTCGATGCATTGTACCTATCTTAAGCTGAAACACACTAATCGAAAATGAAAGAAAAAGAAAAACAAGAACGAAAACAAATACAAAACACAAAAACGATTAGTAACTTTAAGAACTAAAATGAAACTAACCTAAATGTAAACAATCTAAACTTAATAACTAGAAACGATAGAATAAAAATATTTTTGGATTTTTGAAATTTTAAGAAAATGAAAAATACTAGCTAAATTAAACTAAACCCTAGTTTTGACCTAAACCTAATTTTAACCTAATTTGACTTCTAAACCTAAAATAACTTAAACCTAAGTACTGAAAGTAACTACTTCGTGTCAAAACACAAAGTAGGGTCGAACTACACTACTAAACTAAGAATACGTCGCGTCCCCGGCAGCGGCGCCAAAACACTTGATGGTAGTTTTTGTTTTAGTGTTTAAATTTATAAAAATGTTGTACAAGTTATTATCTCAAAAACATACACACCTTAACGGACAGGGGACCCGATCAGATGTAGTATAGTTTAGTGATAAGAACATGATCGTTCGCAGGGACGCGTTGCTTTACCTAATCTAGTAATACGTGTAATTATAGCGGTTGTGGGGTTGTCACGATTTCCTATTAAACTAATTAAAATACTGAAAAGTAAATAGAAGCCGCAACCGCTTATTCAGCGAGAGGCTCAGTCTGAAAATAGTTTGAAAAAAGCAAATAACAGTAATTAAATTAAAATACTTGTTTGGCATCTCAGATCTCATGACACGACCAGATATCATTCTACCTACTTGCTAGACTGTTGGAAACTTAATCACGGCTCAGATTCTCGTTAGATTCACTTTGCCTAATTAACTAGTGCTGTCGCTAGACTCACACTACCCTATAAACAAATTCTTGTTAGATTCATTGTTTAAGCATTAATGACCTAAAGTTTGTGTTACTAGTTCATCTTTAAATTACCCGGCTCTTAAGCCATGGCCAGATAGTAATTCTCTCCGGTGACCACAGTGCTCATTTCCAAGTCACTGGATCGCGTCTGACATTGTTTAAGCATTAATGACCTAAAGTTTGTGTTACTAGTTCATCTTTAAATTACCCGGCTCTTAAGCCATGGCCAGATAGTAATTCTCTCCGGTGACCACAGTGCTCATTTCCAAGTCACTGGATCGCGTCTGACATTGTTAAGCATCATGTTCTATTCATCCTAATTACTATGGTTCTGGATCCCTCGGTTACAAGTGAATCACCTTTTACAACTAGTTAAAGACCGACTAGTATTTTCCATCCTTATGTATTAATCCTAGTGTATGATTATAGACCGATCATCAGAATTAAACTAATACATGCAGATATAGAACCGATAACAATATGAAGAACTAGTAAAACATGGATCTACGATAAACAGTAAAACACACCCCAACAGATTCTAACAAATAAAGTAAAATAGATAAACGTCTACATGATCACATCGATCTAAACAAGTATTCAGCCTACTAGCCTGACATTATTAAAGGAATAACAAAGTCTGAAAAGATGAAAGACATTGTTTACCAACTGAAAGTAAAGTAAAGAGTAGATCTAGGTTGAGGATGAAGATCAGAAGGTGTTAGAAGCTCCAAAACCTCCTTGGAATCTGCAAAGTCGACCTAGGGTTGAATATGGGCGGCTAGGGCTGCTGAATCGGCTCTCTCCTAGGGTTTTGAGGGTTACTTCGACTTAAATAGGAGCTGAAGTCGGTTTCTGGTCTGGGCCGCCCAGCGGCACTGGATGGGCTCCCAGCGGCGCTGGCTATGGGCCAGCGGTGCTGGCATGGCTGCCAGCGGCGCTGGCAGCTGCTGCTGCTTCTCGTACTTCTTCGTTCGGCTCCCGAATCACCTCCTTGTGTCTTGTAACTTCATAGTCTTCCATCTTGAGTTACTTGATGCCATTTACCCTAACTGGCATCTTCCGTGAACCTGCGTAAAAATAGAATCCATTAAGTACCGATAGTTCCGGAATATTAACTCATTTAGGTATAGAAATGAAGCCTTTCGATAGGGGTTTTTATCACAAAATGGACGCTCATCACTTCCATGGTTCCACAAAATTTTATACGTCCTCACCGTTTCGTTTTGAAATCTCCTAAGTTCTTCTTCTATTATAGCAATGGGCTCCTCAACATAGTTCAACCTATTGTCGACTTCAATTTCATTTAAAGGAACATAGGTAGCTTCATCGGCAAGGCATTTTCCTAAGATGTGACACATAAAAGGTAGGATGAATTCATGAAAGCTCATCGGGTAACTCCAAACGATAAGCAACTTTGCCCACTTTAACTAAAAATTTAAAAGGACCAATAAAACGAGGACTTAGCTTTCCACGTTTTCGAAATCGTAGGACACCCTTCCATGGAGAAACTTTTAACATAACACGGTCACCAACATTGAATTCAATCGGTCTCCTCTTTTATCCGCATACGACTTTTGTCGATCTTGAGCCGCCTTGAGTCTTTCTTTGATCACATCAATCTTCTCAATGGTTTTCAACACCACCTCCGTGCCTCCTAACTCACGTTGTCCTACTTCTCCCCAACAAATAGAAGATCGACACTTCCTACCATACAACATCTCATATGGTGGCATTTGGATGCTTGAATAGTAGCTATTGTTATAAGAAAATTCTACCAAAGGCAAGTGAATATCCCAAGTACCACCAAAATCGATTATACAAGCTCTCAACATATCTTCAAGAGTTTGGATGGTTCTCTCACTTTGACCATCCGTTTGGGGGTGATAAGCGGTGCTAAAGTTTAGCTTGGTGCCCATTTCATCATGAAATTTTCGCCAAAAATGGGAAGTGAAATGAGTATCTCTATCCGAAATAATGGAGATTGGAACTCCATGTCTTGCCACAACTTCCTTAACATAGATCTTTGCCAAAACTTCGGATGATGATGCTTCACGAATTGGAAGGAATAAGGCACTTTTTGTCAATCTATCAACTATCACCCAAATCGTATCAAATTGATTTCTATGTGTTTTGGGCAATTTAGTGATGAAGTCCATCGTGATATGCTCCCATTTCCACTTGGGGATTTCCAATGGTTGCATCATACCACAAGGCTTTTGGTGCTCGGCCTTCACTTGAGCACAAGTCAAGCATTTTTCTACATACTTCACCACATCTCGCTTCATTCCGGGCCACCAATATTCTACCTTTAAATCATGATACATTTCGGTAGCACCGGGGTGAATGGAGTATTTAGATTTATGAGTCTCGTCAAGTAAAACTTGTTTCAACTCACAAGAGAATGGAATCCAAATCCTCCCAAAATGTAAGGTAAGGCCACGAGAATCCTTAGAAAAATATTGGATTTGACCTTGAATTCTTTCTTTCTTAGGATCTCGTTGCAAAGCCTTTTCTTGAGCTTCTTTAATTCGGTCAAAGAAATCATTAGTGATCAAGACCCGCAATGGAGAAACAAATATGGAATGATGAGAACTTTTTCGGCTCAAGGCATCCGCTACAACGTTGGCTTTTCCGGGATGATACAAGATTTCACAATCATAATCTTTCAAAAGATCTAACCATCTTCGTTGGCGATTGTTGAGATCTCGTTGCTCAAAGAAGTATTTAAGACTTTTATGATCGGAATAGATTGTGAATTTGACTCCATAAAGATAATGGCGCCAAATTTTTAAAGCAAAGACAACCGCCGCTAACTCCAAATCATGAGTAGGATATCGTTTTTCATATTCTTTCAACTGCCTTGAAGCGAAGGCAATTACTTTCCTCGTTGAATAAGAACACAACTGAGGCCATTAGACGATGCATCACAATACACCGTCATATCTTCTAAGCCATCGGGCAAAACGAGAACCGGTGCTTGGCTTAACTTCTCTCGAAGTTGTTGAAAAGCAACTTCTTGTTCATTCCTCCATTCGAATTTGATGTTCTTCCGGGTTAGCTTTGTTAATGGAGAAGCTATCTTAGAGAAGTCTTGTATAAAACGACGGTAATAGCCCGCTAGACCAAGAAAGCTTCTAATCTCCGATGTATTTTTAGGTTGTTCCCACTTCATCACCGCACTAATCTTAGCCGGATCCACCATAATTCCTTCACTATTTATGACATGACCAAGAAATTGCACTTCTCTTAACCAAAATTTACATTTGGAAAATTTTGCATAGAGTTTCTCTTTTCTTAACGTCTCCAACACTTCCCGCAAATGAACTTCATGATCGGATGAGCTTTTGGAATAAATAAGAATATCGTCAATGAAAACAATCACGGACTTATCAAGCATAGGACGACAAACACGGTTCATGAGATCCATGAAAGCCGCATGAGCATTTGTAAGACCAAAAGGCATGACAACAAATTCAAAATGACCATAGCGAGTACGGAAAGTGGTGTTGGGAATATATGTTGAGTCCCAATGTTAATTGTAAATTTAATGATGACAAATCTAACCTATAAACACTTAGTAATCTTTTGGTTCTTGTAATCTGATCTGGGTCAGACTAAGCTGACACAGCTTACGATCTGTCTCTGACCCAGATCATGCTTCATACTTGTAATTGTAATAACTTATGAAAGCAAGTGTTATTCATGCTGCATCAAATTGTATTAGCATTCAGTCCAAGTCGAAGAGGAGGATTGAAGATAGAAGACCAAGATGTTAGTGGAAGACAGCTTGGGATTAGCAGTCAGCTTGGAAATACTTAGGCAGATTGGTGCCTTGACAAACGGCCCAATCTGTGTCTGACAATCAAGTGAAGATAACAACCTGGATTGAAGATAAGGACAAATGACGTGACTAGGAAGAATCCTAGGATCCAGGTTGGTGGTTGTTTACATATGCGTGTCCATACTCCTATTGGTAGATGAAGAATGTGCGTCAGTACGTGGGGGACCACAAGTACCATGAAAGGCACGATTGATTATTCCTTCATCAACCACTGAACGAATTACACGTAGCTGCAACAGACACCTAATGAATGAGCGCTTGTGCCTATAAAAGCCTCATTCATGGATTGCATATGTGTGGCATTTCCTGAGAATCATTCTTCACACTAGTTTCTCTGCTCTTACACACAGCTTAGTCTGTACGAGATCAGCTTGGGCTGATTCTCTTGAGCTGAAACTGATTGATTGTTGTTTGTCACTTCATAGGGTTGTTTAGATATCTATAGGCTATCTTTATTCCGCAACAACCCTGTAATTCTTTGTATAGATTATTTCTTAATAAAGGATTACATTTGAAAACTACAATCTGTGTTCAAGAATGTTTTGATTCCTTTACTGCTTTACTGTTTTAATGATTCCTGCACTTTACTTACTTGCTTGATATTCTTTATCTGAATCTTAAAACGTTTTGTGTTTAAAAGTTTGTAAAGATTGTGGAAAGTTGTATTCACCCCCCTTTACAACTGTTCTGTGTTCAATATACTTTGGTATATTGATACACCGTGGGACGTATCGATTGGTATCAGAGCGGTGGTTGAGAATTAACTTGACTTGATCCTTGCATATTTTCATTTATAGTAAAGCGTAATGTCATCTTATATTGATAATGGTTCTTCAACCCGACCACCCATGTTTGACAAAGATGATTTTAGTGGGTGGAAAGGTAGAATGTCTTTGTTCCTTGAATCCATCGATAACAATATGCCTGACATCCTTACGGATGGTCCTTATGTTCCTACACAAACCATTGTGGTAGAAGCTGTGGTCAGGAAGGTCAACCAACCATTCCTGCCACAATCAAATCTATAGTTAAGGACAAGGCAGATTGGGGGGATGAGGATAGGAGGTTGGCAAACTTGGATGTAAAGGCTAGAAATTTCATTGTCCAAGCTGTGCCCAAAGACCTTTACCATTCAATTAAAATGTGCTCAACAGCAAAGAAAATGTGGGGTACATTGACTGTTATGTTTGAGGGTTGCTCTACCTCCATGGAATCCACAATTACTACATTGACCAGGAGGTATGAGAGATTTTTCTCTTTGAGAAATGAATCCTTGACTGACACTCATACCCGCTTTAATGCTTTGGTAAATGATTTAGCTGCTGTTGGAATTAATAAGAAAATGAGGTTTTAAAGAGCAAATTTCTTGATTCATTACCACCCAAATGGAACAACTATATTTCATCTATTAAATTAAGTTCTGTTTATCATGATCTTGATCTCCCTGGACTTTTTGGTTTGCTTCATAACCAAGAATGTTCAGAGGTTGAAAAACTAATTGCTATGGGTGATTCTTATAGTCAGCATGCTGCTGCACTTGTTGCTTCTATGACTGAACACCCTAGTTCAATTAGTAATGAGATCATTCCTTGTGTTAATGATGATATTCCTGTGATGTCAAATCCTAACTCTGTTTGTGATGAATCTGAATGTGATGAATCTGATGGTGATGAACTAGCTAATGAAGTAGCTATGTTGGCTGAAAGGATCAGAAGGAGATCCTTTAACAAGTTTAAAGGAAAAGGAAGAGGTGGCCAAGCTGATAAAGCTAAGAAGCCATTTGATATGTCCAAGGTTACTTGTTACAAGTGTGGCAAGACTGGACATATGGCTGGTGATTATAGATCCAAAGAAACTGCTCAAGGCACAAGACTGGACATATGGCTGGTGATTGTAGATCCAAAGAAACTGCTCAAGCTGTGCCAGCCAAAGGTGGAAGAGGTGAAAAATACTCTAAGCTCAAGACAAAGTACAAAGCCTTGAAAGTACAAGTAGCTGAGCTGACTGAGAAGGTGAACAGAAATGAGAAGAGTCTGGTAGCCAAAGACTAGGCTGAAAGTGCCACATCATCTGATGATGAGCTGTACAAAGATGCCAAGTGTTTCATGGCTAAAGAAGCTACTCAAAGATTTGCTGAAGATCTGGTAAAAATACAACAGCAATCTGAGTCAGCTCACCAGGCATCCACCAGTCAGACTGCTCCACCTGAGGTAACTTTCTTTTCAAATCTGTCTGATAATGAGAAGTTGTCCAGACTGAACAAACTTGGTGATGAGGTTTTACTGCAAAAACATTTTAATCAAGAACTCAAAAAGGAAATACATCTTTTGAAACTTGATAACAGCGCTAAGAGTCACACCATTGAAAAACTAGAATCTGAAGTTAAAGCTCAAAAGCAATTAAACTCCATTCTGATTAAAGAAGCTAAAACTGCAGAAGAAAAGTTTTTAAAAGTAAAACAAATTACTGAAACATGGTGTATAAGCTCTAAAAGAGTTGCTAAATGTGTGAATGAACAAATACCTCATTAGATCCAAGCTATCTTTGATGGTGATTATGATAGGGCCCTAGCCATAGCTGAAGTATGTGCTATGGAGCCTTGTTATCAGCCTCCTTCACCACCCAAAGTCCAAACCAAAGAGACTATTTCTAAACCAATTAAGTTGGTTCAGAAATCTGGTGTTGGGTTTAAAGATCCTGAAACTATGGGTCAGACCATTGCTAAAGCTGTGTCTGAAGCTGATCAGGTTGTTGAGTTAAAACCTGAAGAAAGTCTTGACCTGTCCAAGCTGACCATCACCCAATCTGTGTCAGATTCAAAGAATGAAACAAACAAGAATAGTTTAAAGAGAAACAAAATAAAGGATAGAGATCACAATGTTCCAAAAGAGAAAATTAAGCTTTTAAAGAGTAAGAAGTCTGGTTCTCTAGGAAATGAGTCACAAGCAAAATCTGAGTCTATTTCAAGTAACACCAAGTCTGAATCTAACAAGTTGATTTTAAAATATGTTGAGTCCAGATCTGATAAGGTGTCAATGAAAACCAATTTTCTTACAGATGTGTCTGATCCAAAAATTGTTGATCAAAGAAAATTGAAAGCTGAATGTAAGAAAGCTGGAATAGGCAAAGGTTTTGTTAAGAAGGAAACCTTGAGTGTTGCTAAAAAGAACTTTGAATCTGGTAAAGGACAGACCAAGCAACAATGGGTTTCAAAATGTGATAAGAGTCTGTATTTAGTTCCCCAATCTGAGTCAGACCAGAAGGTCAGCTCTGGTGAACCCATCCTTGGATGGGTTCCCAAAATGAACTAATCTCTTATCATAATTGTAGGGCGGTCACGACGATAATACCTGGCACTTGGACAGTGGATGTTCCAAGCATATGACCGGATGTAAGTCCCTGCTATGTAGCTTTAGGATTCACGCTGGTCCTAATGTTACTTTTGGAGATGATTCTCAAGGAAAGACTGAAGGTTTTGGTGTTCTTTCAAATGGTCCTCTTACTTTCAGAAGAGTCTCATATGTAAATGGTTTGAAACACAATCTGATCAGTGTGAGTCAGTTGTGTGATGCTGGTTATGAAGTGAGATTCAGGTCTGATAAGGGAATTGTTCTTGATTTGGAAGGCAATGTGGTTCTTATTGCAAAGAGGGATGAGTCTTTGTATTCTTTTGACATGAGAAATCCAACTGTCACAAGAGAAGTCTGTTTCATGTCAAAGTCTCAAGATGAGCTGAATTGGTTGTGGCATAAAAGCTGTCTCATATGAATTTCAAAGACATCAACAAGCTGTGTAAGAAAGAGTTGGTGTCTGGTCTTCCAGTGATTAACTATGAGAAGGACAAGCTGTGTGGTGCTTATGAGAAAGGCAAGCAACATAAAGCTACTTTTAAGTCTAAGACATGCTCAACCATTGAAAAGTGTTTGGATCTACTTCATATGGACTTATTTGGACCAATCAGTACTCCATCATTCACTAGAATGAGGTACTCTTTGGTAATTGTTGATGAGTATTCAAGATACACCTGGGTTTTCTTTCTAAGACACAAGAGTGAAGCTGCTGACAGCATTATTCATTTCATCAAGCAAGCTGAATTCTCTACAAAAGGCCTGTTAGGCAATTAAGAAGTGATAATGGCACTGAATTCAAGAATATCACTCTTAATTCATTCTGCAGTGAAAAGGGAATTTCACAAGTCTACTCAGCTACCAGAACTCCTCAACAGAATGGTGTTGCAGAAAGAAGAAACAGAACTCTTATTGAAGCTGCCAGATCCATGATGGCTCAAAACAATGTTAAGTCTCATTTCTGGGCTGAAGCAGTACACACGGCTTGCTTTACTCAGAACAGATCTCTCATTGTGAAAAGACACCAGAAGACTGCATATGAACTTCTTAGGGGGAGAAAACCTAAAATTGGTTTCCTAAGAATGTTTGGAAGTCCTTGCTATATTCTGAATCAGAAAGACCATCTTGGAAAGTTTGATGAGAAATCAGATGAAGGTATCCTACTTGGATATGCAACAATGATGAAGGCCTACAGAGTGTACAACAAGAGAACTAAAACAATTGAGAACTCTGTAAATGTAAGCATTGATGAAGGTTGTTCCAAGCCAGACTGCTCTCCTCCTGAAGATGAAGACTTCAATTTTGAAGAACTGGCTGTACCTGAGAATGAGCCTCCAACAAATCCTCCAGTTGGAACTAATAATGCTCAAACTCAGGGGGAGCAACTCATTGAAGAAGAAGAAGAAGTTCCAATCTTTGAAGATGCACAAGCTGATCCTACTCCTACTGAAGTTATTATTCAGAATCCTATAAATGACTCTCCAACTGGTTCAGACTCCTCCATTCTTGTCCAAGCTGATCAGCCTCTTCCTCAAACTGATCATGCTGAACCATCTAATCTGAATCAGTCCATTTTCCCAGTTACTAGATGAACAAAGAGTCATCCAATCAACCAAATCATTGGTGATCTACTCTCTGGTGTGAAAACAAGAAGAAAGGCAACAGGCAACTTCTGCATGTTTGTCAATTTTGTGAGCAAGATGGAACCAACTGAGGTTGATGAAGCTCTGGAAGATCCCTCTTGGGTTAATCCAATGCAAGATGAGCTAACACAGTTTGAAAGAAACAAGGTTTGGGAACTTGTTCCAAGACCTCATCACAAGACTGTGATTAGAACCAAGTAGGTCTACAGAAACAAAATGGATGAAAGGGGAGTGGTGACCAGAAACAAAGCAAGATTGGTAGCTCTTGGTTACAGACAAGAGGATGGAATTGATTATGATGAGACTTTTTGTGAATCCCTCGATAGCTATGGATCGCTCTCGAGATCGTCTATGGTTATGTCGTGAGTGCGGAATCCTCACGAGATAACTGTTTGATTAGTTATCTAGATTATTGCTAATTAACAAGATTGTAATCAGCCTTAATTACGCTATTTTCGTTTGCTAATGATTGCCAACGAACTTAGATGATTGGTGTGTGTGTTAATCGACTGGTTAACTCAATTTAGGTTTTCCAATCGCTTATATATGTTCACAATTGATATTGGGCTTGCTGGGCTTTGTTCTTACGAACTTAGCAGCCCAGCCCTTAGAACGAAGATAATCTTCGTTCGAGCATAACGAAGTTTATCTTCGTTAGCTGTAATCCGTTTGTTATTTTCCTATTACTTAACATATAAGGAACCTAACATATATTACGTTTGTTCTTGTATATCATACATAACAAACATCATATATAAACATATATAAAACACCAAAACATGTAATCAATCATTACTAAAACACGAAGTCCATAATCTATTAATTACATATAAATGAATAAGACATAATCAAATCTAAGTTGCTGTTGTCACATCAACATGCATCAACAAACTCCCCTTTGACAGCAGCATCTTCGATTTCTTTAGTCTTCAAAAATCTTGTCATCCATCAAATAACAACCTCTTGCTATTTGCGTGAATGTTCTCATGTAGGCAGACCTTCAGAATTTTACGATATCGACTTTCTTCATCCTTCCAAAACGGCAAGAACGAGCATTCCGTATCGTATAACTTTCTCTGATCATTCCTTGAAAAGTTCACCAACTGCATTGGATCATAAACTCTTCTCAACAAAATCTTCTTCTCTGAATCTGCATACATTTTGGCTTCACCAGAAATGCGATCAATCTCCCAATTATCCAGTTTATCCAAGACATCTTGTGCCCATTTCTTGGCAGGGACCTTGATCATACATTTGATTTCACGTTGAATATACTCAACACTTTTATCTGGCTTCACCACCTTCTTCTTTCGTCTTGGTTCAATATGAAAATTTGGTTTTTCAGAGTTTTTCATATTCGACCTCAACTTGAAATCTTCATGAAGATTCTTACTAACCACATCTGCAAGACCATAATCACTTGGATTGATAATCCTGTTATTTCCTAGTTCATGTAAGTCTTCTTCACACAAACTTCTGAAATGTCTCTCACTCCATGCCAAATACTGACAACCATCTGGTCTTTTGAGAACGAACAGCTTCAGTTCTTCATCATAAAACCAACTCCAGATAATTGTTTTGTATTTTGCAGCATCTTTGTCCGAGATATGAGTCCAATACACAGAAGGTCTCAGAGTATCCCTAGTGACTATAAATTCACCAACTCTCTGACCAGGTACACATCTATCAATCACCTGTGATGGATCATCATCTCTGAGAGGTACAGGAAACTCATTTGGATCAAATGGTCTTGTCAAATTAATCTCATACGGAAAAGGAACCAATGCATCTTGAACCTTAGCATATACTACAAAGTTTAAAACTTTAGTATTGCTACTAAATGGAGCTTGTAGCATTCTTTCCTTTACTTCTTTTCTCTTCACTTCTAACACATCTCTTTCTACCACTGATGGCTCTTCAGGAATTGAGTCCCAAACATCATCAAAACCATAAGGTTTCTTGAACATGTTTAGATCCGGTTCAGGAATAATCTCACCTTCCTCAAGCTCATCTCCATCAAAGAGTAATTCCGTATCATCTGTATCATCTGATAAGATCACACAAAATAACACCAGAATGCAATGATTAATCATGATAATAAAGATGAAATATAATTGCATTGAAATAAGATAAATTACATTTACATGTCATAACTTATTACATGCAACCTAAACTACAATTCATCTAATCATTATTAACATCATAAGTTGAATCAGAATCAGAATCAGATTCCAAAGCAGTTGGCTTTTGAATCTGTAATTCTTTTTCTCTTTCAGTAACTGCTTCTTGTTGTTTATCTAACAAGACATCAAATACATCATGAAATGCGTTTTCTTCAGAATAATAGTCATGTCCAAATTTTGCTTCAACTTCACGCTTTAATCGTTCAGTTTCAGCTTCAACTTGATCATCACTTAAATAATCTATTGATTTCGAAGAATTACCTGAGCTGTCAAGTGCTTCAATGACCTCAGCATCTCGAGGAGCACTTGATCCACCAGCACCAGATGTACCAACTATTTCAGCCTCAGTATTATCTCCCCCTATCTCCCCCTGAACTTCAACACCCTTTCCTTTGTCAAGAACTGGGCGAGAATCAGATCGATCACCAGCATTATCAGCATCATCATCATCATCTTGACGTCTTGGCACTGATAATCTGCATATCTCTTCAGGCACTTCTCCCCCTTGATTCTTGACCCAGTTTATAAGAAAAGTCAAAGCAGCTCGGGTATTTGTAAGATCAGACTCTAAAGTATGAACCCGAGTCTCTAAAACCTCAATACGTCGAACCAGAGGAGAATCCTCAGAAGGAGCTGGTACTGTACGTACACGCTTAACTCTTTGATACGTAAGAGTAGCATCCATTGGTCTTTTAGAACCCCTTGTATCACTTGAACTGGGTGCATTGACCGGATCATCAATATCTTCAAAAAGGCTGGCTAGTTCAGGATTAAATTGAGCCGCAACCTCAGGAGGCAGTAAAACATTTGCATCATACTGTAAAGAAACATCATGCAAAACATCCAAAGATTGGTTAAGTAAAACATAATAATCCTGCAAGGTTTAATGTTCAAAATTTACCTTATCATGAACAAAATTTACCTTATCATGAGCCATATCAGAGACTATCGGAGAAGCATGACATGCCTTGCTTCGACGTTCTCTACGTAGCTCAGCAGATACACCTTCTTGAGATAAGTGATAAGAATGATCACTCGCAGAAGCTTCATCATTTTCAGACTCAACCGAAACATCATGAACCGCTTTCGTTCGATTTTCATTCGAAGAATCAGCCGCGACACTATCATAATCATCTGTGTCAACTGCATCATTCCCATGATCAGAATCATCATCGGAATCATCATCAGAACCACTGTCAGAACTTTCTGTAACATCATCTTCAGCAGCATCCACAAACAAATCATTCTCAAGACGAGAACGATAGTTTGGATTGATTAAATGACCAAAAAGTGGTGGATCATTAAGACCAGCCACGTTGCTAGTATTGGCCACAAGATCAGCAAACAAACGAGCAGGCCATGCATGTAGTACATAGCGTGGTCCTTGATCAAATGCCAAATTTGGACAAAAGTGTCGAACAATCGCCATAACAAACCGAGGATACAACAAAAATCTTTTTCGTCCTCTGGCATTAATCTGATCAATAAACTCTTGGAAAAAGTAAGTTGAAAACGGATACGGTCGATTGTAGACCAAAGCTACCATCTGCGACGAAATCTGTGCAGATAATTGATCAGAGAAGCACATGCAAATGCTGTTAAAAGGATCTTCAGATACCTTAAGGGTGTCCCCAGATTGGGTCTTTGGTATCCCAAAGGCTCCAGTCTAGATCTAATGGGTTATTCAGATTTTGATCATGCAGGTTGTAAGATAGACAGGAAAAGCACCACTGGAGGGTGTCATTTCCTTGGTGGCAAATTAGTAAGCTGAACCAGTAAGAAGCAGACTGCAGTATCACTATCCACTGCAGAAGCTGAGTATATTTCTGCAGCAAGTTGTTGTGCTCAGATTCTATGGATGAAAAACCAGCTGACTGATTATGGTGTTACTTACACAAAGACTCCAATCTTTTGTGATAACACTAGTGCCATTGCCATATCTCACAATCCTGTGATGCACTCGAAAACCAAGCACATCGATCTCAGGTATCATTTCATTCGTGATCATATTCTGAAAGGAGATATTGAATTGCACTTTATTCCCACTGATAAGCAACTCGCTGACATTTTTACAAAACCT
>CM067168.1:150486769-150506769 GCA_034093135.1 Erigeron breviscapus
AACAGTGGGGCCTTGCAGATTAGGTTCTGTTTGCTGTCCAGACTTCCCCAGCGGCGCTGGGTTCTTCCCAGCGGCGCTGGTGCTACCTGTGCAGATCTCGGAGTTGATTTTTGCCTTGTGGACGCCTTTCTCTATTTCTGAAACGGGTACCTCAAATCAATTTCGATGCATTGTACCTATCTTAAGCTGAAACACACTAATCGAAAATGAAAGAAAAAGAAAAACAAGAACGAAAACAAATACAAAACACAAAAACGATTAGTAACTTTAAGAACTAAAATGAAACTAACCTAAATGTAAACAATCTAAACTTAATAACTAGAAACGATAGAATAAAAATATTTTTGGATTTTTGAAATTTTAAGAAAATGAAAAATACTAGCTAAATTAAACTAAACCCTAATTTTGACCTAAAACCTAATTTTACCTAATTGGACTTCTAAACCTAAAATAACTTAAACCTAAGTACTGAAAGTAACTACTTCGTGTCAAAACACAAAGTAGGGTCGAACTACACTACTAAACTAAGAATACGTCGCGTCCCCGGCAGCGGCGCCAAAACACTTGATGGTAGTTTTTGTAGTTTAAATTTATAAAAATGTTGTACAAGTTATTATCAAAAACACAACACCTTAACGGACAGGGGACCCGATCAGATGTAGTATAGTTTAGTGATAAGAACAGGATCGTTCGCAGGGACGCGTTGCTTTACCTAATCTAGTAATACGTGTAATTCTAGCGGTTGGGGGTTGTCACGATTTCCTATTAAACTAATTAAAATACTGAAAAGTAAATAGAAGCCGCAACCGCTTATTCAGCGAGAGGCTCAGTCTGAAAATAGTTTGAAAAAGCAAATAACAGTAATTAAATTAAAATACTTGTTTGGCATCTCAGATCTCATGACACGACCAGATATCATTCTACCTACTTGCTAGACTGTTGGAAACTTAATCACGGCTCAGATTCTCGTTAGATTCACTTTGCCTAATTACTAGTGCTGTCGCTAGACTCACACTACCCTATAAACAAATTCTCGTTAGATTCATTGTTTAAGCATTAATGACCTAAAGTTTGTGTTACTAGTTCATCTTTAAATTACCCGGCTCTTAAGCCATGGCCAAGATAGTAATTCTCTCCGGTGACCACAGTGCTCGTTTCCAAGTCACTGGATCGCGTCTGACATTGTTAAGCATCATGTTCTATTCATCCTAATTACTACGGTTCTGGATCCCTCGGGTACAAGTGAATCACCTTTTACATCTAGTTAAAGACCGACTAGTGTTTTCCATCCTTATGTATTAATCCTAGTGTATGATTATAGACCGATCATCAGAATTAAACAATACATGCAGATATAGAACCGATAATAATATGAAGAACTAGTAAAACATGGATCTACGATAAACAGTAAAACACACTCCAATAGATCTACGATAAACAAATAAAGTAAAACAATAAGCGTCTACATGATCACATCGATCTAAACAAGTATTCAGCATACTAGCCTGACATTATTAAAGGAATAACAAAGTCTGAAAAGATGAAAGACATTGTTTACCAACTGAAAGTAAATAAAAGAGATAGATCTAGGTAGAAGATGAAGATCGGAAGGTGTTAGAAGCTCCAAAACCTACTTGGAATCTGCAAAGTTGACCTAGGGTTTGTTTGTGGCGGCTAGGGCTGCTGAATCGGCTCTCTCCTAGGGTTTTGAGGGTTACTTCGACTTAAATAGAGCTGAAAGTCGGTTGCTGGTCTGGGCCGCCCAGCGGCACTGGATGGGCTCCCAGCGGCGGGCTATGGGCCAGCGGTGCTGGGATTGGCTGCCAGCGGCGCTGGAGCTGCTGCTTCTTCTCGTACTTCTTCGTTCGGCTCCCGAATCACCTCCTTGTGTCTTGTAACTTCATAGGCCTTCATCTTGAGTTACTTGATGCCATTTACCCTCACTCGCATCTTCCGTGAACCTGCGTAAACATAGAATCCATTAAGTACCGATAGTTCCGGAATATTAACTCATTTAGGTATAGAAATGAAGACTTTCGATAAGGGTTTTTATCAAGAAAATGGACGCTCATCATATCCAGTTCCACAAAATTTTATACGTCCTCACCGTTTTATTTTGAACTCTCCTAAGTTCTTCTTCTACTATAGCAATGGGCTCCTCAACATAGTTCAACCTATTGCCGAATTCAATTTCATTTAAAGGAACGTAGGTAGCTTCATCGGCAAGGCATTTCCTAAGATGTGACACATGAAAAGTAGGGTGAATTCCCGAAAGCTCATCGGGCAACTCCAAACGATAAGCAAATTTGCCGACTTTAGCTAAAATTTTAAAAGGACCAATAAAACGAGGACGTAGCTTTCCACGTTTTCGAAATCGTAGGACACCCTTCCATGGAGAAACTTTTAACATAACACGGTCACCAACATTGAATTCAATCGGTCTCCTTCTTTTATCCGCATACGACTTTTGTCGATCTTGAGCCGCCTTGAGTCTTTCTTTGATCACATCAATCTTCTCAATGGTTTTCAACACCACCTCCGTGCCTCCTAACTCACGTTGTCCTACTTCTCCCCAACAAATAGAAGATCGACACTTCCTACCATATAACATCTCATATGGTGGCATTTGGATGCTTGAATGGTAGCTATTGTTATAAGAAAATTCTACCAAAGGCAAGTGAATATCCCAAGTACCACCAAAATCGATTATACAAGCTCTCAACATATCTTCAAGAGTTTGGATGGTTCTCTCACTTTGACCATCCGTTTGGGGGTGATAAGCGGTGCTAAAGTTTAGCTTGGTGCCCATTTCATCATGAAATTTTCGCCAAAAATGGGAAGTGAAATGAGTATCTCTATCCGAAATAATGGAGATTGGAACTCCATGTCTTGCCACAACTTCCTTAACATAGATCTTTGCCAAAACTTCGGATGATGATGCTTCACGAATTGGAAGGAATAAGGCACTTTTTGTCAATCTATCAACTATCACCCAAATCGTATCAAATTGATTTCTATGTGTTTTGGGCAATTTAGTGATGAAGTCCATCGTGATATGCTCCCATTTCCACTTGGGGATTTCCAATGGTTGCATCATACCACAAGGCTTTTGGTGCTCGGCCTTCACTTGAGCACAAGTCAAACACTTCTCTACATACTTCACCACATCTCGCTTCATTCCGGGCCACCAATATTCTACCTTTAAATCATGATACATTTCGGTAGCACCGGGGTGAATGGAGTATTTAGATTTATGAGTCTCGTCAAGTAAAACTTGTTTCAACTCACAAGAGAATGGAATCCAAATCCTCCCAAAATGTAAGGTAAGGCCACGAGAATCCTTAGAAATATTGGATTTGACCTTGAATTCTTTCTTTCTTAGGATCTCGTTGCAAAGCCTTTTCTTGAGCTTCTTTAATTCGGTCAAAGAAATCATTAGTGATCAAGACCCGCAATGGAGAAACAAATATGGAATGATGAGAACTTTTTCGGCTCAAGGCATCCGCTACAACGTTGGCTTTTCCGGGATGATACAAGATTTCACAATCATAATCTTTCAAAAGATCTAACCATCTTCGTTGGCGATTGTTGAGATCTCGTTGCTCAAAGAAGTATTTAAGACTTTTATGATCGGAATAGATTGTGAATTTGACTCCATAAAGATAATGGCGCCAAATTTTTAAAGCAAAGACAACCGCCGCTAACTCCAAATCATGAGTAGGATATCGTTTTTCATATTCTTTCAACTGCCTTGAAGCGAAGGCAATTACTTTCCTCGTTGAATAAGAACACAACTGAGGCCATTAGACGATGCATCACAATACACCGTCATATCTTCTAAGCCATCGGGCAAAACGAGAACCGGTGCTTGGCTTAACTTCTCTCGAAGTTGTTGCCCCGCACCTTCTTGTTATTTCTCCCTTCGCCTTGCTGTTCTTCCGGGGTTCGCTTGTTCATGGCGACGCGCTCTTCGCGAAGTCTTTTCAACCGACGGTCATCGGCCCGCCCTAAAAAAAAATCGCCCAACAACACAAAAAGCCCCGCAAGAAAATAACCAAATAAACTCACTCCGATGTATTTTTAGTTTGTTCCACTTCATCACCCGCACTCCTCTTCGCCGGCTCCACCATACTCCTTTCCTACTTTCTGCCTCTGCCCCCACCGCCCGTGCCCTTCTCTCCCCCCCCTTTCCCCTTGGCACCTTTTGGCTCTTCGCGTTTTCTTTTCTCCCGTCTCCCCCCTTCCGCCCAATGACCCTCCTGCCTCGGCTGAGCTGATATGGACATAACAAAGAGGAAACAGATCGGATGAACTTTTGGAAAAATAAGAATGAAAAAAACGGACTTATCAAGCATAGGACGACAAACACGGTTCATGAGATCCATGAAAGCCGCATGAGCATTTGTAAGACCAAAAGGCATGACAACAAATTCAAAATGACCATAGCGAGTACGGAAAGTGGTGTTGGGAATATATGTTGAGTCCCAATGTTAATTGTAAATTTAATGATGACAAATCTAACCTATAAACACTTAGTAATCTTTTGGTTCTTGTAATCTGATCTGGGTCAGACTAAGCTGACACAGCTTACGATCTGTCTCTGACCCAGATCATGATTCATACTTGTAATTGTAATATCTTATGGAAGCAAGTGTTATTCAAGCTGCATCAAAAATGTATTAGCATTCAGTCCAAGTCGAAGAGGAGGATTGAAGATAGAAGACCAAGCTGTTAGTGGAAGACAGCTTGGGATTAGCAGTCAGCTTGGAAACACTTAGGCAGATTGGGGCTTTGACAAACGGCCCAATCTGTGTCTGACAATCAAGTGAAGATAACAACCTGGATTGAAGGTAAGGACAAATGACGTGACTAGGAAGGTTCCTAGGATCCAGGTTGGTGGTTGGTTTTACATATGCGTGTCCATACTCTATTGGTAGATGAAGAATGTGCGTCAGTACGTGGGGGACCACAAGTACCATGAAAGGCACGATTGATTATTCCTTCATCAACCACTGAACGAATTACACGTAGCTGCAACGGACACCTAATGAATGAGCGCTTGTGCCTATAAAAGCCTCATTCATGGATTGCATATGTGTGGCATTTCTGAGAATCATTCTTCACACAAGTTCTCTGCTCTTACACACAGCTTAGTCTGTACGAGATCAGCTTGGGCTGATTCTCTTGAGCTGAAACCTTATTGATTGTTGTTTGTCATTTCATAGGGTTGTTTAGCTATCTATAGGCTATCTTTATTCCGCAACAACCCTTGTAATTCTTTGTATAGATTATTTCTTAATAAAGGATTACATTTGAAAATAACAATCTGTGTTCAAGAATGTTTTGATTCCTTTACTGCTTTACTATTTTAATGATTCCTGCACTTTACTTACTTGCTTAATATTCTTTATCTGAATCTTAAAACGTTTTGTGTTAAAAGTTTGTAAAGATTGTGGAAAGTTGTATTCACCCCCTCTACAACTGTTCTGTGTTCAATATACTTTGGTATATTGATACACCGTGGGACGTATCAATTGGTATCAGGGCGGTGGTTGAGAATTAACTTGACTTGATCCTTGCATATTTTCATTTATAGTAAAGCATTATGTCATCATATATTGATAATGGTTCTTCAACCCGACCACCTATGTTTGACAAAGATGATTTCAGTGGGTGGAAAGGTAGAATGTCTTTGTTCCTTGAATCCATCGATAACAATATGCCTGACATCCTTGCGGATGGTCCTTATGTTCCTACACAAACCATTGTGGTAGAAGCTGTGGTCAGGGAAGGTCAACCAACCATTCCTGCCACAGTCAAATCTATTGTTAAGGACAAGGCAGATTTGGGGGATGAGGATAGGAGGTTGGCAAACTTGGATGTGAAGGCTAGAAATTTCATTGTCCAAGCTGTGCCCAAAGATCTTTACCATTCAATTAAAATGTGTTCAACAGCAAAGAAAATGTGGGGTACATTGACTGTTATGTTTGAGGGTTGCTCTACCTCCATGGAATCCACAATTACTACATTGACCAGGAGGTATGAGAGATTTTTCTCTTTGAGAAATGAATCCTTGACTGACACTCATACCCGCTTTAATGCTTTGGTAAATGATTTAGATGCTGTTGGAATTAATAAGAAAAATGAGGTTTTAAAGAGCAAATTTCTTGATTCATTACCACCCAAATGGAACAACTATATTTCTTCTGTTAAATTAAGTTCTGTTTATCATGATCTTGATCTCCCTGGACTTTTTGGTTTGCTTCATAACCAAGAATGTTCAGAGGCGAAAAACTAATTGCTATGGGTGATTCTTATAGTCAGCCTGCTGCTGCACCTGTTGCTTCTATGACTGAACACCTTAGTTCAATTAGTAATGAGATCATTCCTTATGTTAATGATGATATTCCTGTGATGTCAAATACTAACTCTGTTTGTGCTGAATCTGAATGTGATGAATCTGATGGTGATGAACTAGCTAATGAAGTAGCTATGTTGGCTGAAAGATCAGAAGGAGATCCTTTAACAAGTTTAAAGGAAAAGGAAGAGGTGGCCAAGCTGATAAAGCTAAGAAGCCATTTGATATGTCCAAGGTTACTTGTTACAAGTGTGGCAAGACTGGACATATGGCTAGTGATTGTAGATCAAAAGAAACTGCTCAAGCTGTGCCAGCCAAAGGTGGAAGAGGTGAAAAATACTCTAAGATCAAGACTAAGTACAAAGCCTTGAAAGCACAAGTAGCTGAGCTGACTGAGAAGGTGAACAAAAATTAGAAGAGTCTGGTAGCCAAAGACTAGGCTGAAAGTGCCACATCATCTGATGATGAGCTGTACAAAGATGCCAAGTGTTTCATGGCTAAAGAGCTACTCAAAGATTTGCTGAAGATCTGGTGAAAATACAACAGCAATCTGAGTCAGCTCACCAGGCATCCACCAGTCAGACTGCTCCACCTGAGGTAACTTTTTTTTCCAATCTGTCTGATAATGAGAAGTTGTCCAGACTGAACAAACTTGGTGATGAGGTTTTACTGCAAAAACATTTTAATCAAGAACTCAAAAAGTAAATACATCTTTTGAAACTTGATAAAAGCTCTAAGAGTCACACCATTGAAAAACTAGAATCTGAAGTTAAAGCTCAAAAGCAATTAAACTCCATTTTGATTAAAGAAGCTAAAACTGCAGAAGAAAAGTTTTTAAAGGTAAAACAGATTATTGAAACATGGTGTATAAGCTCTAAAAGAGTTGCTAAATGTGTGAATGAACAAATACCTCATCAGATCCAAGCTATCTTTGATGGTGATTATGATAGGGCCATAGCCATTAGCTGAAGTATGTGCTATGGAGCCTTGTTATCAGCCTCCTTCACCACCCAAAGTCCAAACCAAAGAGACTATTTCTAAACCAATTAAGTTGGTTCAGAAATCTGGTATTGGGTTTAAAGATCCTGAAACTATGGGTCAGACCATTGCTGAAGCTGTGTCTGAAGCTGATCAGGTTGTTGAGTTAAAACCTGAAGAAAGTCTTGACTTGTCCAAGCTGACCATCACCCAATCTGTGTCAGATTCAAAGAATAAAACAAACAAGAATAGTTTAAAGAGAAATAAAAGAAAGGATAGAGATCACAATGTTCCTAAAGAGAAAATAAAGCTTTTAAAGAGTAAGAAGTCTGGTTCTCTAGGAAATGAGTCACAAGAAAAATCTGAGTCTATTTCAAGTAACACCAAGTCTGACTCTGACAAGTTGATTTTAAAATATGTTGAGTCCAGATCTGATAAGGTGTCAATGAAAACCAATTTTCTTAAAGATGTGTCTGATCCAAAAATTGTTGATCAAAGAAAATTGAAAGCTGAATGTAAGAAATCTGGAATAGGCAAAGGTTTTGTTCAAAAGGAAACTCTAAATGTTGCTAGAAAGAACTTTGAATCTGGTAAAGGACAGACCAAGCAACAATGGGTGTCAAAATGTGATAAGAGTCTAAGTTCAGTTACCCAATCTGAGTCAGACCAGAAGGTCAGCTCTGGTGAACCCATCCTTGGATGGGTTCCCAAAATGAACTAGTCTCTTATCATAATTGCAGGGCGGTTACGACGATAATACCTGGCACTTGGACAGTGGATGTTCCAAGTTTCTTGCCTTTTTACTCTCTTTTTCCCCTCTCTTCCTGTCCCTTTTCTTTTCTACCCTTCTCCCTTTTCTTCTTTCCCTTTTCTATTTTTTTTCCCCCTTGCCGCCTTTCTGCGTCTCATGCTCCTTTTTTTTACTTTCGATTCATCTTGTTTCCTTAGTTTAAACTTTGCTTTTTTGTTTTTTATGTCAACTTTATTCCTATCCCGCTTCTTTTATACTGTCTTCCCCACCTACTGTCTCCTTTTCTTTTCGTTCTCCGGTTTCGTTTATTCTTTGCCTCTTTTGTAGTCTTCTCCCACCTTCCTGCTTTCCTTTCCCTCCTTCTTCTTATTTTTTTCCTTATTTTTCTTGCGCTCTTTTTTTGTGTGCTCTCTCTTTTTCTCTTATTCCTTCCTTTTCGTCTTCTATTTTTGTGGCCCGTTCTTTTTGTGTTTTTGTTTCTTGTTCCCTGGATGTTATTGCTGTCGCTTACCGCTTTCCTCATTCCTTCCCTCGAACCTTTTTGTTGCCCTTTTCCCTCCTCCCTTTGCCCTTCTTCCTTTCCGCTCCTTTCCTTCCCTTTCTGCGTCACCCTGACTATTTTCTTGTTTTTTTCTCCTTCCTCTTCCTATTAGTGTCTGGTTTCCCTGTTTTTTTTTTAGTTCGGGCCTGGTATCTCCTTGTTTCCTTTATGTTTTATCTATGTCCTTCTTTTATCTCCTCCTTCTCTTTCCTTTCTTCTCCCTTCTTATTTTTGCCTTTTTTTGCTCCTCTCTTTTTATAACGACCTCCCCTTCATCTAATTGCAGGGCGGTCACGACGATAATACCTGGCACTTGGACAGTGGATGTTCCAAGCATATGACCGGATGTAAGTCCCTGCTATGTAGCTTTAGGATTCGCGCTGGTCCTAATGTTAATTTTGGAGATGATTCTCAAGGAAAGACTGAAGGTGTTGGTGTTCTTTCGAATGGTCCTCTTACTTTCAGAAGAGTCTCATATGTAAATGGTTTGAAACACAATCTGATCAGTGTGAGTCAGTTGTGTGATGCTGGTTATGAAGTGAGATTCAGGTCTGATAAGGGATTGTTCTTGATTTAGAAGGCAATGTGGTTCTTATTGCAAAGAGGGATGAGTCTTTGTATTCTTTTGACATGAGAAATCAAACTGTCACAAGAGAAGTTGTTTCATGTCAAAGTCTCAAGATGAGCTGAATTGGTTGTGGCATAAAAGGCTGTCTCATATGATTTCAAAGACATCAACAAGCTGTGTAAGAAAGAGTTGGTGTCTGGTCTTCCAGTGATCAATTATGAGAAGGACAAGCTGTGTGGTGCTTGTGAGAAAGGCAAGCAACATAAAGCTACTTTTAAGTCTAAGACATGCTCAACCATTGAAAATTGTTTGGATCTGCTTCATATGGACTTATTTGGACCAATCAGTACTCCATCATTCACTAGAATGAGGTACTCTTGGTAATTGTTGATGAGTATTCAAGATACACCTGGGTTTTCTTTCTAAGACACAAGAGTGAAGCTGCTGACAGCATTATTCATTTCATAAAGCAAGCTGAGGTTCTCTACAAAAGGCCTGTTAGGCAATTAAGAAGTGATAATGGTACTGAATTCAAGAATATCACTCTTAATTCATTCTGCAGTGAAAAGGGAATTTCACAAGTCTACTCAGCTGCCAGAACTCCTCAACAGAATGGTGTTGCGGAAAGAAGAAACAGAACTCTTATTGAAGCTGCCAGATCCATGATGGCTCAAAACAATGTCAAGTCTCATTTCTGGGCTGAAGCAGTACACACAGCTTGCTTTACCCAGAACAGATCTCTCATTGTGAAAAGACACCAGAAGACTGCATATGAACTTCTTAGGGGGAGAAAACCCGAGATTGGTTTCCTAAGAATGTTTGGAAGTCCTTGCTATATTCTGAATCAGAAAGACCATCTTGGAAAGTTTGATGAGAAATCAGATGAAGGTATCCTACTTGGATATGCAACAATGATGAAGGCCTACAGAGTGTACAACAAGAGAACTAAAACAATTGAGAACTCTGTTAATAAGTATATGATGGTTGTTCTAAGCCAGACTGTGCTCTCCTCCTGAAGATGAAGACTTCAATTTTGAAGAACTGGTTGTACATGAGAATGAGCCTCCAACAAATCCTCCAGTTGGAGCTAATAATGCTCAAACTCAGGGGGAGCAACTCATTGAAGAAGAAGAAGATGTTCCAATCTTTGAAGATGCACAAGCTGATCCTACTCCTACTGAAGTTATTATTCAGAATCCTATAAATGACTCTCCAACTGGTTCAGACTCCTCCATTCTTGTCCAAGCTGATCAGCCTCTTCCTCAAACTGATCATGCTGAACCATCTAATCTGAATCAGTCCATTGTCCCAGTTACTAGATGGACAAAGAGTCATCCAATCAACCAAATCATTGGTGATCCACTCTCTGGTGTGAAAACAAGAAGAAAGGCAACAGGCAACTTCTGCATGTTTGTCAATTTTGTGAGCAAGATGGAACCAACTGAGGTTGATGAAGCTCTGGAAGATCCCTCTTGGGTTAATGCAATGCAAGATGAGCTAACACAGTTTGAAAGAAACAAGGTTTGGGAACTTGTTCCAAGACCTCATCACAAGACTGTGATTGGAACCAAGTGGGTCTACAGAAACAAAATGGATGAAAGGGGAGTTGTGACCAGAAACAAAGCAAGATTGGTAGCTCTTGGTTACAGACAAGAGGATGGATTTGATTATGATGAGACTTTTGCACCAGTGGCAAGATTAGAGGCAATCAGAATGTTCTTGGCCTTCTCTGCTCACAAGGGTTTCAAGGTCTATCAAATGGATGTGAAGAGTGCATTTCTTAATGGAAAATTGGAAGAAGAAGTCTATGTTGAACAGCCTCCTGGTTTTGAAAATTCAAAGTTTCCTGACCATGTGTTCAAGCTTGACAAGGCTCTTTATGGGTTGAAGCAAGCTTCAAGGGCATGGTATGATACTTTGTCTAAATTCTTATTGGCTAATAACTTCAAAAGAGGTAATGTTGACAAGACTTTGTTTGTGAGAAAGTATAATGGTGATATTCTGCTTGTACAAATATATGTAGATGATATAATATTTGGGTCTAGCAGTGAAAGACTTTGCAAAAAGTTTTCTGAATTAATATCTAAAAAGTATGAAATGAGCATGATGGGAGAACTAAACTATTTTCTGGGTTTACAAGTTAAACAGACTAAAAATGGAATTTTCATAAACCAAGGAAAGTATGTTAAAGATCTCTTAAAAAATTTGGTTTTACTGATTGCTCACCTATGAAAACTCCTATGGGAACTGGTGATAAGCTGGATGAAGATAAAAATGGTAAGTCTGTTGACATAACAGCTTATAGGGGTATGATAGGATCATTACTTTACTTAACTGCTAGTAGACCAGATATTATGTTTGCTACATGCCTTTGTGCAAGATATCAAGCTAGTCCTAAGAATCTCATCTTAAAGCTGTGAAGAGAATCTTTAGATACCTTAAAGGTAGTCCCAATCTGGGTCTTTGGTATCCCAAAGACTCAGGATTTGATCTAATTGGATATTCAGATTCTGACTTTGCAGGCTGTAAGATTGACAGAAAAAGTACTTCAGGAGCATGTCAATTGCTTGGCAATAGACTTGTAAGCTGGTCCAGCAAAAAGCAGCATTCAGTTTCTATCTCTACTGCAGAAGCTGAATATGTTGCTGCAGGAAGCTGTTGCTCTCAAATTCTTTGGATGCAATATCAGCTTCAAGACTATGGTGTCACTGCAACAAAAACTCCAATCTTTTGTGACAGTACCAGTGCCATAGCAATTTCAAACAATCTTGTGCTTCATTCAAGGACCAAGCACATTGATATAAGATATCATTTCATCAGGGATCATGTGATGAAAGAAGATGTTGAGCTCCACTTCATTCCAACAGACAATCAGCTTGCTGACTTGTTCACAAAGCCATTGGATGAATCAAGGTTCAACTATCTCATAAGTAAGCTAGGTATGCTTAATTTGTAGAATGTAGTGAGCTAAGTAATAGCAAATCTGACCCCTTAGAGTTATTCTAAAATTTTGAGGGTAAGCTGTGTCAGACCCAGACTACCCTTTCATACTTGGTGCATTTCAAGTGAAAGAGGGTAAGCTGAGTCTGACCCAGCTTCGTGGTTATTTTTGTTATTAAATCTCAGTGCGTTTTATTACTTTCATTATTTTATTAAGTGTACTTGGTTGATCCTATTGGAGTGTGACACGTGTAGTGGTCCTACCGGTTACTGAAAAAGTACCACCACTACTTGTTGATCAACCAATCAAAATATTTCTCTCTCCAACTTTTTCAAATAAGATATTTTGGGTTTTGTATATAACATTTATTTAACCTAAAATCCCAAATCACTTGTTCACATTTTTCTTAAATCAATTTTTCTCTCAAATCTGATTACTGTTTTATTAAATTTAATTTCTTCTAAAAATTTGTTTTCAAAATGGCATCATCTTCTGTTTCTATTCATACTAATGATTCTCCATCTAGTTCTGAATCTGAAAGTCAGTTTCCAGCTTCGATAAGCGCAAACAAGTTGTCTCCTTATGTGGTGGGAGATAAGGTAGTAGTGGTTCCTACTGATCTTGATACTGGTAAAATCAAGATTGGTAGTCTGGTGTACGCCAATATTCATCCTCCTTCATGGGCTAAAGGATACGATGAAATAGTGGCTTTCTTGTGGTATCATCCATTTGGCAAAGTGATGCTTGAGAAGCCAGACTGGGTGTTTTAAGATCTCTTGTGTGAATTTTGGGCGAGCTGTGTCGTGAAACAGAATAAGAAAGGAGATGCTGCAATCTATGGCTCAATCCTCAACGGTAAGAAAAAGGTATACATTTCTTACGAAAGGCTTAAGTCTGCTTTTGAGCTGTCATATATGCCTGATGATGAATATGATGATGTTGTGTCTCACACTGAAGCCAAAAATGTTTTGCAAGAAGTTGGATATATTGGTCCACTGGCTTCAGTAGTTAAAATGAAACATTTAACTGGTATTTGGAACTACTTATTGAGCACAATTTCTAAAACCTTACAAGTAAAGGCAGACAGCTTTGATCAGCCTAATGTCCTAGAATTACAGATTTTTCATGCAATGGTCACCATGACCAGAATAGATTTTGCTGCTTTAATCTTTAAGGACCTTGTTGATCGCGTTCATAAGAAGAGTCTTACCATACCTTATGGTAGGATTCTTTCTCTTATCATTGAGGCTATTCTTGACAATGATTTCAGTCTGGCAACTGGTCAGACTGTGGAATGAAAATCTATCAATAACAACATCTTCAATAGTCCAAAGGTATCTGTGCAGGGTCTGACCCGAGCAATGCAGATCTACCTTGATTTTTGCAGGAAAAGAGAGAAGGAGCAAAAAGCACTAAGGGAAGTTGTCCCTACTTCGACGCGATCTGGGTCTGACACTCAATCTGCTAATCAGGGGGACCCAGGTACACATGCTTCTGAACCCTCAAACTCTTCTGAATCTATTCACAATTCTACTCCTACAAAAGAGGGTGAAGGGTTGGCCAAAACATCAGCCTCCCTAGCCACACCTTCGTCCATTCGCTCAAAATCCGACTCTAAAGACTCCTTGTTGAGGACTTAGTACCTCTCAAGGCCAAAAAGAAAAGATCTTCAAAGAAATCTGTGTCAGCTTCTGGGGTGGATAATGCAACATCATCTCTTGAGATCCCCTAAGGTGCAGGGAAAGCTAAGGAACGTTCCGAAGTTGTCCCTGCCACCCAAGCTGACAAGCCGAAAACACCACGCCCATCTGCACTCTCCCAAAAGAGTGTAGACGAGTTAAAGGGAACACCCATTGCTACCCAACCCTCCAAACAGGGTGAAGGTATTGAAAGAAAGACCTCCTCCCAAGGTCATACTGTGTCAAAACCGAATTCACCATCATCAGCCTCCCAAAAGGTTGATGATATCATTAAAGGGGTAACAGAGGATCTAGCCCAGATCCAAAGTGAGTCAGAGTCTATGCACATCATTTCTGAGGATGGTCATCCTAAGGAGAGAAGTATCGAACGCATAGGTGACACTGCTTTTCCTCCCCAAGCTGATCAGACTCCTTGTATCTTACACTCTGAGTCTGCATAGGTTGCCAATGCCCCTTCTATGTCACAAGGAGGGGTACAGGCCTCAATTCTCCCTCAGGATACTTTGGTGCAACAACACACCTCTGTTGAAGGGCAATCAACTACACAAAACATTACACCTACAGAGTCTGTGTCTGCATCTGTCCTTGGACAGAGGGATTCTGTAGGTTACTTGGCTGTCTTTAAGGCAGTCATGTCAGCCCCTTGTGCAGCAAAGGGAACCATTGATGGTCCTCTCGATGTCAATGAGAACATGATCACTATCTCCGGAAGTGATTCTTCATTCGATGATGAGTTTGCCCATCCATCCTCAAGGGATGCTCTGATGGAAGATGCCAGTGGAGGAGTTGATCAAAATCAAGATCAACACATTCCCACTGGCCCTCAGCCTGAATTAAACGATAATCTTTCTCAGGCTGACCAACTCATCATCAATTCTGACAGATCCACTCATGAGACTCACTCTCATGAGCAAATGTTCCAAGACTCCTTAAACCTCCACCCCCTTCTAAATATGCCCAATGACCCTGAAATTAAGGATTGCAAGCTGCTCTTTCCAGAGTCAGTGGCTTTTAAGCCAACTGCAAGTTCTTCCCAAGCTGCCACTATCTCATTCTCAGATGTGGTAGGTTAGCTCACTGAGTTCATTTCAACCTCTAAGGTTGAGAGCCCAAAGCTGACCGAATGCTTGGAAATATCCAAAAGGATCAGGATTTGACGGATAAGAAGGTGGACAAGCTGAGTCATGATCAAACTGCATTGGAACAAAATGTTAAGAAAGCAGTTGATGTGATGCAGCAGAACCAGAGCAAGCTGACAGAGTCTCTTGATAGTCTTACTAAGGCAGTCAATGAAGAAAATGAAAGAAACAAGAGTACTCTGGGTCAGATTGAAAATGTTGCAACCAAATTCAAAAGGGAAGTCACCATAGAACTTCGATCTTCAAACAAGTCACAAGCTGACTTCAAGAATGATCTGATTGAAGCTTCTAAGGGTGTTAAATCACAGATCAAACTCCTACATGAAGATTATGTTGAGCTAAGAAGAGCCTGCTGTCTCACCAATATAAAGATTGACTTGATCAACCAAGAACTTAAAGGCCTCTTTGCCACTCCAGTGAGCTCTTTCCCTGCTGATGATGACAAAAAGGGGGAGAAGAATGCCACTAAAAGAAAAAGGGGTGCAATGAGTGAAGCTGAATTGGAGCTAGAAAGACAAAGACAAAAAGCTCAGGTTGACAAGGAGATTGAAGATTACTTTGAAAGATTGAAAGTGAGACAGGAAAAGGCCAGAGCTGAGGAGGCACAAAATGATAGAAGATTGGTTGTGCATGGTTCTAGAGTGGAAGGTGAGAAGGAAGATGTGGAAGAGATTAAAAGACCAGAATCTGAGTCTGGTGGTGAAACTGTTGGAAAATTGAATGTAGAAATTGAAAAGGAGAGTGATACAACCAAGGGGGAGATTGTCAATGAAATGGGAGATATAAGGAAGGATGTTGGTGTTGAAAAAGATATAAGGAAGGCTGCTGTAGTTGAAAAAGAAAAGGAAGTTCTCCCAAGCTGACCATGTGCAAGTTGTGCCAACTCAAGCTGACCCAGCTCCCAAAATGCAAATTGATGAATCTTCTAGTGAAGACACAGCCACTCTGTCCCAGTTTATGATTAAGAAAATAACAACTTAAGCTGGGTCAAGTGGTGTGAAGATCTTAACTGAGAAATAAAATGATTGGGAGCTTGCAACTCAAACTGCTCCACAGCTTGATGTAACAGTTGAGATGGCATACAAGATGATTAAGGAGGACAGACTAGAAAGAGAAAGAATTGCTGCAACTAAGTCTGATTCTGAAATTGCCAAGGCTGTTCAAGAACAATTAAATAAGGAAGATGAAGAAGATCTTGCAGCCATTGGTGGCAAAGGAAAGGAAAAGAAGAAGATGGTGGTTCATTCTAAACCATCTCAGAAGGTTAAAGATGTGGTGCAAAGTGTGAAAGCCCATAATTGGTTTGATGCCTTGGAGAAAAGACAAGTCACTGAAAATATCCATTATAGAAGGCATCCAGAACCAATCCTCCAAGTTCTACTAAAAAGGCGAAAAGGAAAGAACATTCCCAGCATAAGGTTTACAAGGAAAGGTTATGAAACTAACTGGGAAACCCATGATCTTGACAAACTGCTTGATCTAGGATACACAGAGTGGGTGGAACTACATAATATCATTACTGGTATGTCTGGAGTTCACAAAGAGACAGTCTTGGAAGCCATTGAGAAGAAGTTAGCTGCTGTTGTAAAGTACAAGATTGATATCTCTGGCCTTCCAAGATAAATTGCATATGATATGGAATATGAAGATGAGTCAGCTGAGCCACTGAAGAAGAAAAGAAGAAGGTATGAAAGGATTGATGCTCCTGGAGGTGACCATTCAGTTTTTCTCCAAAACTTGTCTCCTACAGAGTTGCTAGCACAATTATCTTCTGGTGCAATTGACAAGATTCTTGATAATCTTAATCTGTCTCTACCTGCTGGTGTCAAAGATGCAAGATGTGGGAAGTTCATAACTGAACCTGAGCATGGGATGTACTTTGTAGATGCTAGAGGAAATTTGGTGTTTCAAAGGACTGCTGAACTAAAACAGGTACCATCTATGCACCTATTTACCTTATACAGATTCTGCAGAAACTTTAGTGAAGAAGGTAATGGGTATGAGCAGTTCCTTATAGATGAAGGGTTAGATAGGCAACTTGATGTGAGAGTTGCTCCATCATTTGAGGTTAAGCAAGAAGCAATTGAAATGCTTGGAGAATAGTGATGTAGATTGTAATATCTTCGATTTATTCTCCATATACACAAAGGCAGTTGTACAAATTTAGCTTCTTGGTTAAAATTTCATATCAGATTGAAAAGAACCCAAAAGATTCAAAGGGTCACAAGCTGTTAGTCATATTTTCATTTGATTCTTTGTAAGCTGATAGTTAGAAGTGTAGTTGGGTTTTGTCATCATCAAATAGGGGGAGATTGTTGAGTCCCAATGTTAATTGTAAATTTAATGATGACAAATCTGACCTATAAACACTTAGTAATCTTTTGGTTCTTGTAATCTGATCTGGGTCAGACTAAGCTGACACAGCTTATGATCTGTCTCTGACCCAGATCATGCTTCATACTTGTAATTGTAAAATCTTATGGAAGCAAGTGTTATTCAAGATGCATCAAATTGTATTAGCATTCAGTCCAAGTCGAAGAGGAGGATTGAAGATAGAAGACCAAGATGTTAGTGGAAGACAGCTTGGGATTAGCAGTCAGCTTGGAAATACTTAGGCAGATTGGTGCCTTGACAAACGGCCCAATCTGTGTCTGACAATCAAGTGAAGATAACAACCTGGATTGAAGATAAGGACAAATGACGTGACTAGGAAGAATCCTAGGATCCAGGTTGGTGGTTGTTTACATATGCGTGTCCATACTTCTATTGGTAGATGAAGAATGTGCGTCAGTACGTGGGGGACCACAAGTACCATGAAAGGCACGATTGATTATTCCTTCATCAACCACTGAACGAATTACACGTAGCTGCAACGGACACCTAATGAATGAGCGCTTGTGCCTATAAAAGCCTCATTCATGGATTGCATATGTGTGGCATTTCCTGAGAATCATTCTTCACACTAGTTTCTCTGCTCTTACACACAGCTTAGTCTGTACGAGATCAGCTTGGGCTGATTCTCTTGAGCTGAAACTGATTAATTGTTGTTTGTCACTTCATAGGGTTGTTTGGATATCTATAGGCTATCTTTATTCCGCAACAACCATGTAATTCTTTGTATAGATTATTTCTTAATAAAGGATTACATTTGAAAACTACAATCTGTGTTCAAGAATGTTTTGATTCCTTTACTGCTTTACTGTTTTAATGATTCCTTCACTTTACTTACTTGCTTGATATTCTTTATTTGAATCTTAAAACGTTTTGTGTTTAAAAGTTTGTAAAGATTGTGGAAAGTTGTATTCACCCCCCTCTACAACTGTTCTGTGTTCAATATACTTTGGTATATTGATACACCGTGGGACGTATCAATATCTTCATCACGTACTTTGAGTTGATGATAGCCCGATCGAAGATCTATTTTAGAAAAATATGAAGCTCCTTGTAATTGATCAAATAAATCATCGATTCTTGGCAAAGGGTATTTTTTCTTGATGGTCACTTTGTTGAGTTCACGATAATCAATACACATCCGCATGCTTCCATCTTTCTTCTTGACTAAAAGGACCGATGCACCCCAAGGAGAATTACTAGGTCAAATGAAACCTTTATCAAGTAATTCTTGGAGTTGCTTCATCATCTCTTGCATTTCCGTTGGAGCCAAACGGTAGGGGGCTTTAGCAATGGGGGTATCCCCCGGAACAAGATCAATAGAAAATTCAACCTGCCGTTCGGGAGGAATGCCTGACAAGTCTTCGGGAAAGACATCAGCAAATTCACAAACAATTGGAATATCATCAATAGATAAAGATTTCTTCTCAACATCAATGATGTGAGCAAGATAGGCTTGACACCCATGAGACAAATAACGACGGGCACGAGCAAAAGTACAAACGGATATTGGACGCTCTTTCCTATCACCATAAACAACCAGCTCCTCACCATAGGGAGTCTTCAACCGAATCGCTTTTTCATCGCACACGATGTTAGCATTATGAACACTTAGCCAATCCATCCCCAAAATAATATCAAACTCGCCCAAAGGAAAAGGAATCAAATTGGCTTGAAAGGTGTCCGGATAGATCTTAATCTCACAACCACAAAACACATCATTTACCAATTCAATCTTACCATTACCAACTTCAACTTGCAAAGGAGCATCTAACTTAGATTTAGAACGAGGAATAACATGTACTAATCTAGTAGCAACAAAAGATCTATTAGCTCCGGAATCAAATAAAGTTCGCATGGGAACACCATGCACTAGAAATGTACCTGTCACAACTTCATTGTTCTCCTTAGCTTGCTCCACCGTTAATTGAAAAGATCTTCCTCTTTGGTTTCCTTGAGTTTGAGCATTTCTTCTCTCCGCCTTTTTTCGCCTTTCCGCTTGCCTTTTTTCTTCACTTAACGTTGGGCATGAGCTCCTCATATGCCCATCTTGAAAACATTTGAAGCACCAAAGAGGTTTGTTGGGTCTAGACTTGCAATCTCGACTCATGTGTCCCGGTTTCCCACAATTATAACAACCCTTCTCCGTTGCCCTACACACCCCAGAATGATTCTTTTTACATTGTCGGCAGAAAGGAATGTTTCTCCTGAAAAGTTGCTACCGGAACCACCATCTTTCTTGAATCGCTTGTTTGGGGAGTTATTATCATCATGCTTTCTTTTCATTTCCCCATCATCAACCCTTGTTTGCTCGATCTCATGGTCTCGTGCAACGTCGACCAACATGGAGAAAGACTCCATTTGGCGCAAGCTTATCTTATCTCTTATGTTCTTTCTTAACTTCAAATAGAATTGTTCCTTTAGCAATTGATCATTCTCTAAAAATTCCGGACAAAATTGAGCTTTGTCCAAAAATTTAGAGCGGAATTCGTTCAAACTCAAATTCCCTTGACAATCATTGAGAAATTCGCTTCTCAATTTGGTTACCTCCGCCTCTGATCTAAACTCTTTGAAAAATATGGCCTTGAATTCAGGCCATTCCACATGTGCCAACGTTGTTTCACCTTTCACTG
>CM067168.1:150511769-150536769 GCA_034093135.1 Erigeron breviscapus
GCTGGCACTTCCTATGAGTGCCACGCCCCTTTTCAATTTTTGAGGGAAATATATCCGTTATCCGTTAAAGTGCCAACTAAATTAACCCCGTAACCAAAAATAAAATACTAGGAAATTATTTTAATGTCAAACCTAGAAAAAGAGGTTAATTTCTTTACCTTAAAAACTTTGGGGTGTTACAGATGGCAACGGGTGAGAAAAAACCCATAACCCGCGGATACCCATCCGGATGGATAATTTCAATAAATTTTACACGTTGATACAATATGGATATAAATATGTACCCGTTCGCCGGTCGCGGATGGATAATGGATATGTCATATCCGTCATGGATAAATCCGTATCACGAACCCGTGATACCTATATGAGATACCCGTGGATATAACTGATAAGATAAATGAGATTTTTGTGCTCTTTTACGAGAGAGCAACTAGATTTCAATCAAAAACTCTTCTAACTATTGACTAAGATTCTCATTTAACCTCTTTAGAGCAACCGTGGTAAGCTTTATTGAGTTAGAGAGTTGTACGTCTTATATACACGTTTTGAAGTTTTTAACTGCTATTTCTATATCTTTAAATGATAGTTCCACTCTATCATTAGTGACATTTTGTGTTTCAAGATAGAGCTGACAAAGACATATAGTTATATATCTTTCCAAATCACAAACCATTAACTTATGTATTTTGGTTTTATCATCTTGCACCAATGACTTTGTGTGGTTTTATCATCTTGCAAATTTTTTTGTAGATGGTCATGTTTTATGATTTGATAAAATAATTCGTGGATATACATGTGAGCTTGTATTATTGCGGATAATGGACATTGATAAAATATTAAACCCGTTGGTGAATACCCGTGAATTGATGAATCATAAAAAACCCGCGGGCATGGTTATGAGAGAAGGGTATCGGCACCCGTTACCCGCGGGGTGCCATCCCTATTTACAAGTGAAGTGATCCAAATCCAATGGACAAATTGTAATGTAATATTGTATAGACCGGCCCAAATATTAAATAAAAAAAAAAATTACAAATCGCCAAAAAGTCAAAAACACAAACCTTTTGTAGTCGCTTCTCTCCCTTAATTTCTTCACTCACTCACTTAATCGATCATATTCATTTTCATCTTCATTTCGTATTATCATCTGTGTTTGCTGCAACAGTTTTCGAATATCAGGTCAGATTTTTTGATTTCCTTTTTATATTTTTACATTTTCTTTTTCTTTTTATATGTATATCTTTAAAATTAGGGCTTTATATTCATTTCGATGAAGCTATACTTTGCGATATGCATTGACACTTAGGAACTTGTATGAAATATTACCTATAGATTACTGGTAGCTTATATATATATATTTCTGAGATATATATTGATATGACACATAAGTTTTGGATTCGTAGTCATAGTGAAAATAGAGCTATCATGAATCATGATTAAACGACCCACATTTATATCAATACCATTTAGGGTTACAATTATGGCAGACAATTTTGACACGAAACCTGACACGACCTCGATTTTTCCATTCCCTAGTTTCTAATCAGATGTCTGACCCACACTACAGCCCCCATCGTTCCAGACTTCCAACCCCTTTCTCTCTTTGGAAAACCCTATTCTCCATCCCGGGATCTCATTCTCTAATCGACCTCCATCTTTCATCCTCCGTTTCTTCAACAGCAGCGACAACAGTCCGATACAAGTAATCATTCTTTCTTACTTTTCACTATGGATTATTATTTATTCTTATTATTAATTACGATTTTCATGAACTTTTGTATTGCAGATGATTTTTATTCACGTATTAGTTCAGATTTATATAGAATAAGAGAATAACATGTTCTTAACAGAATTATTATAGTTAAAATCAGTTTAATTAAAGTATTAGTTCTGATTTTTATTAAAGACTTGTATAGAATCTCAAATGTGTGTTTATGTCGATCAAATGAAAAGCAAGTTGTTAATGTTTTCTTGTTGCTTAATCAAGAGATTTGTGTTATGTGTATGAATGCTTTCATTTAGAACCTTAACTATACCATATCTAGTTAATGTCATATGAATATCTGAGATTCGATATATATTTTAGCAATAAATCATAAATTTTTATTATATATTGGTTGTTCATAAAGTTCATGAGATATTAGTTATTAACTGATGGATCCAACCTAACGTGGTATGCTTACTGGCCTGAACATTTGGAATTGTCACTCAACATGACCCAACCCGCCCATTTTACCACCTCTAGTTATATCCATCAACGTGAATTGCCTTTTCTTCGTTTTGATTATCATTGTTTTGATTACTTTTATTCTTCAGTCTGGTCATTTACCACCTCTGGTCATTTACTTTAACTTCCGAATAATATAATGTATTCCAAGTATGCAACCCATCTGTTATTATAGCTATATGTTTAATACTTACTTTGTTAAACACAATTACTCTACTCAGTTAAGTAATATATGTATATATATATATATTATTGAACAAACAAGTGAGCAACCATAGTCTATGTGTTATTAATTACCTGACATCCAGCATATGTTTTGTTATCAATACTCGAAAGAAAAAAAAGGGAAAAATGAAAAACTTCTAAAGTGGCCAAGTGGGTAGCACCGTAGCAGAATAGCGGTTGTCTTCTATTTTTAACCCCTTTTCTTCAAATTGAAATACATGAGAGAGAAAGAAGACATGCACTTCACCCCGGTGATGCAGATCATCGACAGGCCCTTTGACCGGGCTTTCACCTTCACTGCCGTAATAGTTCACCAATGTAATCACCTTCCTTCACCTACCGTTAAGAATAGTCTTACAAGGGGGTGCAGCAATGAACACAACCAACTGCAGCATTGAATAATCCCATCATTGATAAAGACAGTTTTTCATGTGCTCAGTTGTAACCGCACAAACCTGACAGGCTTGATGATAATTACTTATTAGATTTATTCTAGAGCTATGCATGCATTAGGCAATTACTTATACTTAAATTGATCTTTTGTATATGATACTATTATGTGTCATTTATTCGGTAATTATGAAACCTATTTAAAAAATGGACATAAAGAGAGCTAACAATTTCGACATGTTTGACCCGTACTCATTATGATATACTGCTAAATTATTGTCCATTTGACTACTATTCAGGTTCTAATTCGTTGATCATTATTAATGTATTCTTTTGGGTTTTCTCAAAATGCTGACCTGTTCTCAACTCTGCTTATATTTTTAACATGTAGTTTCTTTTGTTATTTGACCAACTGAATTTGGTTTATTACTTGTTTTTAGGGAATCTATTTTAAAAGATGGGAAGTCGATTAGGAAGAAGAGTGGTTAACTTTGCAAATCTTCCGATTAAGCTTCTTATGCCAACTTCTTTCTCCAACATCACTGAAATTGCTCTCAAAACCATCCCCTCTGCTACAAAGGTGCCCCCACCCCCAAATAAAAGAACATCTATTTTTGCCATATTTCTCCATATTATGTTGTATATCAGATCCAACTAATGTGTTTGTTGATTCCTCTTTTAGATTGAGATCAAGCGAGTCTTGGAATCACTATATGGATTTGAAGTCGATGAGGTTAGAACCCTTAACATGGACGGGAAGAGGAAAAAGAGAGGTGGACTTTTAATTGCAAAACCCGATTACAAGAAAGCATATGTTACTTTGAGAAACCCACTTTCTATATCACCAGATTTGTACCCAATTCGTGTGATTGAAGAGGAAAAAAAGAACATGAGCAAGCAGTCTAAATCCACCATTATTGAAGGTGATGAAACGAAGAAGACACATTGGCTTGATGGAAGTGGAGTCAAGAAACCGACTGGTTATGGTGGCAGGGTGCGCCTTGGAGCCCAAGACCGCCCAAGAATCAATGGCACCACCAGTACCAACCCCACATCTAAGTTTCCTTGGACTAGCATGCGGCCTTCTGGTAGGTAGATTTTTGTTGTCCTCCTGGTTTCAGTCACAAATCAATATGCACTTTAGGTGTTTGGGATGGAATTTCCCGGCGAAAGTTTATGACTCGATAGCCTTTTTGTTCGTTTTCTCGCGGAGTTTGTATGGGAATATTATATAAATGGGCTATTTTATCAATTTAATAAGTTCATGGATGATCTTGCTTTATCGAGGTAACTCGAGTCTTTCTGTTCTGTTTGTTCGTCTCAACTTCTTTTGAGACAGTATGAAATTTTGAATGCAAAAAATCACAGTCCTTGGACTTCTTTATGTTTCAGTTTTGCAAAGCAAAAAAACACTATGAAGTTGCTCATTTTTGCAAAGGAAAGATTAGGTTGGAATGATAGACATTATTCTCGCAATACCATTCAGTATTTCAGGTACATGATTTGAAGGAGTGGCAAATTATCTACTGTATATCATAACGTACTAGAGTTTAGACATATATATACACAAAAGCAGTGACACAAAACATTACATTTTAAAGCATTTCAAACATTGGTATTTTATCATAAATTTCATATGGATTTTGATAGAGTTTTTTACATGTTAAATGCATATTATAACATTTTATATTTTAAGCATAGTAAACATTGTAATATCATCATTTATTTTATTTACGGATTAGATAGAAAGTATATACCCAATGCTGTCTTTTACGGGTTTAAGGTCCCAATACCTCGATGGTGTATGGAGGAGGTTAAGATGTAGACAGTCTTACCTTTATCACGACAGTGTAAAGAGGCTAATTCCAAGTTTTATCGAAGATAGAAAAGGACCAGTCTTTGCAGCACATGGTGATCGAACCTTTGACTTCTATCTCTTGAGGCAAATTTGTTAACCATTTATCTAGTTTTTTATACTGATAGATTATCTGTTTTAATTCAATGAAATTCTGGGTGTTACAAAAACATATCAAAAATAAAGTGCAAAACATAAAACCCAAAATAAGAAAGTAATCTAAAACTATCTTCAATGATACAGACGTTTTTAAGCTTCCTTAACGGCTTAGTCAACTCTTATCCTTACAAATTTCTAAAATTCCTACAAAAAAATTTTAAAACATTATTTTATTTTCAATTATATAAATATCTTTACATATTTTTACAACTTCCACATCGTAACTTATTACTTTAATTGTCTTTGGGATTTAGCCCAACTGGACATTTAATGCTCCTTATGTCTTTCAGCCAAATGTTGCTCACGTGTTCGAAACTTTTGAAATGCATATTGGGAAGTCCTTTCCAATGAGGTGGGGCATGGGGGTTTTCTTTAACATTTAACTGGTTTCCTCCAGAACGGTAGTAGGACTTCCACCGCCAGTCATGCCCTCGGATTGACTGTGCTGGTGACGTGGTCGATCTCTACCGAACGATGAAGAGGCAATGCTGCTGAGTCCAATCACCACTGCTGTTCAAAAAAAAATAATTATTACTTTAATTATTAAAATGAACCAATAAGAAAAATCTAGGACCCATTACTCATTGTTATGCTTATTTACTTATTGCTTGTCATTTTAAATATATAAGCAACAAGTAATGTCTAATATTGATTTTCACTGGCTATGAGTCTGAATAACGTCTACGATGAAGTATCGGGGAGGTTGAGATATTGACGAATTTACCCCATTAAAGTAGAAAGGCTACTTCTAGTTCTACGTATGATAAAATAAGATGTTCGGCTTTATAAAGAGTATGAATCCAACACTTAACCCCGAGTTTTCCACGTCATCATTATTTAAAGAATTGCTTATATTTGTGGATAAATATTTATCTATACTTTTATACTACTTCATAAAATATCAACCTCTTCCTTTCTTTTTTTCTTTTTTTTTCTTTTTCAAATTACAAGATTGACGTTCAACACACTTATCTGGTCGACCAAAGATATCATTAATGAAATTAATTTACAACATCTATCTCTTAGCTCCTAAGAATAACTACCTTTTTACATATATACTAATAGCCGCCAATATTCGTCGATGCCGTCACTAGTATAGCCGTCTCTACCACTATTACTGTCGCATCGTACGTTCATTCGTATAGTAAATTCGTATAGTAAGTAACAACAATAACAACATGACCCAATTTCTGTAAGTGGGGTATGGGCGAGGTGAGATTATAGACTGCTACCTCCCGCCAAAAGAGTAAAAAACAGGGGTGTAATAAGTGTGGTAAATATACGTGTTTGCTCAATATCACTTGGCTACGTTAAAAGTCGGGACGAATAGCGAACTTGTGGGCATAAAACCACCAAGAAAGTAACAAAAATCTCAAAATACCCCTTTGGACCAAGAAAAGTTAAATCAAAACAAAAGAAGGCGTACCCACGTTTCCTTGATTTCTCCCCCTTTTCTCCTTGTCTTTCGAACATAATATTTCCTCACAGATTCAGATTCAGATCTGCTCTCATCTGAACAACAACACAGAAAACTGTCTGGATCAATCAATATCAATATCAATTTCAAAAATAAAACAGAAAATAAATAAATTTTTTTAAAAGAAGCAGAAGAAGATGGCGGGGGTGTCACCTCTAGCGAAATACAAACTCGTTTTTCTGGGAGATCAATCCGTCGGTAAAACCAGTATTATTACCAGATTCATGTATGACAAATTTGATACTACTTATCAGGTATTTTTTTAACCTAATTATTACCATATATATATATATATATTTATTTATTATTATTGATTGAATTGTTGTATATTTCATGACTATAAGCTTTTTACATACATACATGTTAGTATATAATGAAATTATTTGTATTTAACATCGTGGATAGAATATATTTATCCGGATATGTAATTATCGTGCTAATCAAATGATGGAGGTTGTTATTTTATGTTAATATTATATATATATATATATATATATATATATAATATATATATATATATAGAGAGAGAGAGAGAAGAGAGAGAGAGAGAGAGAGAGAGAGAGATAATGAAATCGTCTTTTGACAAACGAATACTGTTATTAGGAATCTAGAAAATCACCTCCTAGGTGTTGTGCTTTTGTGTATGTGCTTTTGTGTTTATATGTACAGCGTACAAATCGATGGTTGAGCTATTGGATACGTTTAATATATAACCTTTAATTGTCTACGAGAGTACCAAATGTTGATGTGTTGTCGGTTATGCAGGCCACCATTGGCATTGATTTCTTGTCGAAAACAATGTATCTTGAAGATAGAACAGTTCGATTACAGCTTTGGTAAGTTTTCATCCTTGGCCCATCAATTATGAAGTCATAAAACTATTTGGTTGAATTATACAGATTCAGTTCGCGTCGTGCTTTCATTTAAATTTAATGTCGTTATGTTATGCCATATTCCGCTTAACGTTTTGTCTAACATGTCAGGGATACTGCTGGGCAGGAAAGATTTAGGAGTCTCATTCCAAGTTATATAAGAGATTCATCAGTTGCGGTCATTGTCTATGATGTTGCCAGTGAGTATAACCTTCACAACTCCGAAATTATCTTATCGGCCCGTTTTACTTCTTCAGATCACGCCAAATGTGTCATTTTTTTATGATATCTTTTGGATTAAAAACACCATAGCAAACCTCTTCTACTAGATAACGGCGTAATATTACATATTTACATATACTTCTCGTCTGGGTCTTTTGTATGTTTTTTTCTTTATTATGCCCATATGAGCATCACAGGCTCTAGGATTTTTAAAAATTATTTATATCAGGGGCGGATCCAGTGTAGAATGAAAGTAGTCAACCCCCCCCCCCCCACCCCCCCCCCCCCCCCCTTCAAAAAAAAAAAAAAACCTAGTTTTGTTACTATATTTTTTTTTAAAATCCCACGAAGCATCTGGGTTATATAGAAACAACAAAAAATTGAAGCAGTTGGTTTGATGTAACTAAATCAAAGAAGAAAGAAAGAAACCTGTCGGTTAATGTTTTGGTGGTTGTGGTGAATGGAACGCCTAAAATGGTGGTGGTGCATAATTTGCAGGTTCACAATTGGAAGAAGATGACAAAGTTTTAATGTTTGGTTTCAGTCCTTCATATGTTAAAGTTTCAGTTTAGTCCTTAAACTTTGAAAGTTATTATCTATCATAATAAAATGCATAATAGTACTATTACATATTGGGTATTATCTTCTCAAGTTGTAAATTTGTAAGAGTTTTTTAACATAATACAATCATTGTAAGGATATCCCGGCTAGTTTGATTAGATTATAACATCTTAAAACTAATGTGTTGTTTGCCTAAAAAATTAATAAGGCATATTTTTTATAGTCTCGTCTTGAACATAAAAAAGCATGTTCATTAATGTTAGGCCCCCGACTTCATTAATGTCTGGATCCGCCACTGATCTATATACATGCATCTGAAACCCCTTCATTAAGTATACACAATTACAAAATAATTTAAGAGTATTTTTGTTTCCTTTTAACCCATTTTCCTATATGGGATCTGTTATTTTGCAGATCGTCAATCATTCTTGAACACTGCAAAATGGATAGAAGAAGTACGTACTGAGAGAGGCACTGATGTCATTATAGTCCTTGTTGGGAACAAAACCGATCTTGTTGACAAAAGGTGTGAGATCAATAGTTTAAGTATTCTTTATGCCTTAAGCTGCAAGTCTTCCTGAACTAATTATACGCCAAAACTTCTATTTGGCAATCTTGTTTTCTAGAGATGGCAAGATTGGGTTGGGTAGGGTGTTTAAGGGGTTGAAAGTTGAAATGGGTCACATTTTAGAACATGCTGGGTTGTGCTGGTCCGACAGGATATACCCGTCTATTTTTCTTAATTTAAATCATTGATACGGATCAAGTGGGTTGGGGGTTGGGCTGGGTTGGGCTGAATACGCCAGAGAGTTTATTATTAGTTGATTACTTATTTTCCAAGTTAGGGTTGTGTCAAATTTAAGTAAGGCTTGTATTCATCTTATTATATAATAATCTAGATGTTTGATCAAAGCGATTCAAGGTGGTTGTATTCATGAATATATCACTTTCGGCGACTTTCACCTGGTTCAGCCACATTTATCTCATCACCATTTTAGCTTAAAGGAAAAATTGTTTGACCTGTTTGACATAAAAAAGAAATCAAATTGACCAAAGTCATAAGCAGCAAGTCAAAAATGTCTCTTAACTTGTGGTACTTTTTGTTATTTGTTCCGTCATCAAATGTCTGCAAGCCTCAGTAATCTGGTTTGTCTTGCCGGATAATACATTATAACTATCTATTAGGTAAAGTATGTTTTAGCTTCCATTTTTCTTTGATCGTTCAACTTCTCTAGATCCTGGGTCTGCTGCATATTCTTGAGAGGCAATGAAAATGTAGTTACAATTGCAAATGGTGTTGATGGCCCATTGATAAGATCTTTGTACCTTGGGGTTTCCCACCGGGGTTTGAGTCTCTCTTCTCACATAGGTGGGTACGGGTGGGGGGTATTTCCGGATCCCAGGTTCCATCCTAGGTATACGGGTAGTTTAGGGGTAGGATTGTTTGCTGTTAAAAAAAATGAATTTGTGTAGATGCTATCTCTAGTGGTTGATAATAATGATTGGTTATGGGTAAACAGGCAAGTTTCAATTGAAGAAGGAGATGGCAAAGCTCGTGAATTTGGGGTCATGTTTATAGAAACTAGTGCAAAAGCTGGATTCAATATCAAGGTTTATTCCTTCACCTTTATATGACATCCATCAACCTCACCAATATTTCCTTAAGCACACAAATTATCTTATGATTGTGCTGATATTCACTCATGCACAAAACCCAATTATGCTCATGTTTACGTGTTTAACCCTTTCCATTTCAACAGTAACTTCTAGAGGTGGCATATGGGCTGCTCGGTCATGTTGAAGAGGAACATTTGTTGTCTTTTTATAAAAATATATAAATAACTGATGTGTTGATATCCCTCATTCAGCCCTCTTTAGTATGTGGTGAAACAAGAACACTTTTTTTTACATCTATTTTCGAATCAATTTCTATTGATAAATGTGCAAATGTATCTTCCAATTTCGGTAATATTGTAATTACGGGATGGGTCCGGTGAGTGGTCAATATGTGTAAAAATAAAAAATGTTCTTTGAGAATACACTTTGGGAACTTTTTATATATTACCTATTTGACCTCCATTTGGGATAATTTATCCAATCTGACCTCTTACAGTTTTCAGCATTGTCACCTCTGGTAACTGAATGTTTGCTATATGCTCCATTTCAGTTTCATAGTTGAAAATCGGGATTTTCCCCCAAAATTAAATTAATTAATTTCAGTTTTATAGTTGAAAATCATTGGTCAAATGATGTCTCACCAAAAACATTTGCTTTCTGTATAGCCCTTATTTCGAAAAATTGCTTCTGCGTTGCCCGGGATGGAGACACTTTCTTCTACAAAACAAGAAGACATGGTGGACGTGAATTTGAAATCTTCGGGTAATGCTTCACAGTCAGAGCAGCAAGGTGGAGGCTGCGCGTGCTAGAGCTTTTAGCTACGCTTCTAAGAGGAAAGACTGTAGACGAAGGTTTCATTTTGTAATGGGTTGGTTATTGGTAAGTTTGATTTGTCGATAATTTTGTTTTGTAAGTGACATGAAAATATGAAGATATGATGTGTCTTCAGTATACCTTTATAGTTATTCTTATTTATATCTCTAAATAGAGGAAGTTGTTCAATGGTTTGACAAAACAGATGTTTTTCTTTAGCTTGTTTGGGCTCTTCTTCCATTTTGTATTTTTGTTACTTTTCATTTATATATTAATCTATTTATACAATTTAATCATTTATCACTGTGGGGTAGAGTGTTGAACTATAGCTATTTTAAAAACTGTGCAACTCTTTTAGACTTCTTGATATAAAAGAAAGTTGAGAAGCAGTTCGTCATTGACGGATTTTGTGTCAGTTGAGTCATTCAACATCAGATCATTGGATGCAACATGGATGTTGGTACGGTGCGAATCATCGTTCTTCATGTGATCTAATGGATGTTAATGACCTGCACAGTAATAGTTTTAGCTCGTATTGTTCAAATAGTAACTTGGACATACATTTGTAAATTTTGGATGTAATCAAAATCTGATCATTGGTCATTTCAGTAATTGTGATTATACTAATTATGTAATCAGATTTAAATAAATATATGTTGCTCAAGCATCAAAGTAGGCATTTATCATGCGAACCAACTCCATGAGGTGGATTACATTATAAAACACATGCAGTGAAAGTTTGTTAACATTGATGAAAGACCAAAAAAATAGTTCTAGATATCTAAGTACTAGCTCATATTTCCCTTCGTAAGGTCATTCATTCAAAATACTTTTAGAAGAGCAAATATGTTTTTGGATTTTGGACATCATCAATCTTACTTCGGCATTCAAGTATATTGTAGTTGCTCATGCACACCATTGCCATTGGCATTTGGGTGTTGGGAGAAATCTCAACACAATCTGAAAGTCACTGAACGTCTATTTTTATTACATTTCTAAACTAGCAATTGCTTACGAATGACAGTTGACCAATTGATCATAGATCAACTGGTACCGCCACCATGTAACCACCAGGCCCACAGATGAAGCCTGCAAGTCACAGGTTCAAATCTTGTCAAAGGCAAGATGAGAAACTATATTTAGTGACCCATGCGTGAGAATGGTGAGTCACCGGGCATGGGTTCTATGCGGTGTGGACTCTGAAGACGGTACATGGGACAAGAGGGTTCCCACCTATTTACCCTTTTTTTTAGGGATGACAGTTGATTGAATATGGATCGGATAGAGTAACAGGGAAAAGATAAAATGAGTCCAGCTTATTTTGAGTCCATTGATTTTCTTCCATCTCCTCAAATTCCAACCACCTCCTACCACCACCACCATCATCTCCGACCACCACCATGATTTTCCGGCGACGGCGACCACCGCCACCACAACTTACACATGTGTAAGTTACATGGACCCTTTTTGGACTCAAATTAAGCTGAACTCAATTTATCCAATCCCTAGAGTAACAAATTCAATTCCTTTATCTATATCCATTGGATGAGACGGGTATATTGATATCTGTTGGACTTTTAATAAGTATTTTTTGCGAATTTTTTTAAAAGTTTAACTGAAGTCAAACATAGTTTGTGTCAAATAATCACAAGATAAAGATAAAAATTAGACTATAAAACCTTGACATGTGTTATTGTATTATAAAACTCTAATGATTTAGTGACACAAAGCAGGGTAATATCATGAATATTTCAGTATAATAAACAAATTAGAATAACTAACAAATTTTAAAAAAAATAACCAAGAACCGGATGATTTTAAGATGAAAAAGATTCTTTTTAATTTTTTTTTATCGTAATGAATTCATAACTTATATATTATTTGCATTGAATATGTACATAAAGCGTTCATTTCGGGTGATAAATGGGTAGTCCATGGATGACAAAACTTCATGCATATCCATATCCATATTCATTTTGTTGATCCATATCCATCAAAGGTGGATCGGATGAGACGGATGCCCACTGGATCGGGTATCCACTGTCATCCTTTCTCCCCTTTCTCCTGCTCTTTTCTGCATCTAGGTGAAGTGGAAAGTCTCTCTCAATGACATTCCTAAAAGTGATGTAACATTTATTTTCATTTTTTTTTTTTCTTCATGATTCTTGATGGTGAATCAGGATGTTTGCTTAAAAGGGGACTTCATTTCTGTGATATCGTGAGCTTTGAAGTCTTGTAGATAGTGTTCAGTCGCTCTATCTGATTCACGGTTTCACCCACATTGTATATGCCAAAACAATATAGGGTGACGTGTAGTTCAACACTGTTGAAAGTACGACTAGCGAATGAAGAATATCAAAGTTTCATCGTCATTAGTAAATACTGTAAATTCTTATGGCTTGTAAATATGAGCCTTCCGAAGTAGAAGCTCGATCAAACTACTATTAATGTAAATTTTCAAATTTAATCAGCTTAAGCATTGTCAAAAAGAATCAAACTACCAAAGGATTGATCATCAACTACTACATTTCAACAATATTTCTCAAGTTATGTACATATCAAGAGAGAAAATGCTGCTAAACATTTAAATAAAATACAACTTCTAAAAAAGGAAAAAATTTGGTCTGCCAAAACAATCAAGTACAAAGTGAGCATAACTTGGTGCACTATGCCTCCTCTTGAAAGGTTGTTAAAGTTGTAGAGAAACCATTTCCAGAAACCAAAAAAGTGAACTTACAGAAGAAAGAGAAGATGAACGTAAGTTCAGCCCGAATGAATAGAGGCATCACCAATCTGTCTAACTCTGAGTGTCAGATATATAAGTATCATTGTTCCCAAACTTGACCTGCATAATTATTAAAACAAAAAGAAAAAGCACATTTTAGAGGTTGCAGCAAGCAAAAAAATATGCATTCTAGAGACCGAGGTTTACTTGATAACCAGACCAATAGATCAAGACTTTGAATCCTACCCATTCACCCTAATAAACTCCCATTTGAAGCAGTAACTACGATTCACTACTATTAAATGGGTTACGTACTTGCATTATGTTATTTCCGTAAGGGTTAAATGGTTTAATTCTAGCATTTGTCTAAAACGAAAACGGGCCAAACAGGCTGAAAATGGTTTTGTTAATGCATACAACTTCCTAAATAGCTTTACTCCAAAAGAGTGATTCTTATTGTACTAATATGTGGTGGTCCATCAGCAAGGACTTGTGTCTCAATGTAGAGATCACACATGGAAATTCACCCGCTATGACTCCGGGCTCGCAAAGTGAGTCAGCTTACAAAGCAACTGGGATCACCCCAGCTCGTAACAGGCCAAAAAAAAAAGGCTATGTGAAATATTGATGATTATTTTTTAGTATTGATGATTAAGCAGGCTGCATTCCAAGATGTGACATTCGAGAGTGCTTAGTGAAGGTTGGATCAGACTGGGTGAAGTTCGAGAATGCTTAGTGAATTGAGTATATTACTTAAATAGGCCAAAAAGATTGTGGATCAAACAAATCAGGCAGATTGGGTTGGCCGAAAGTGTTTGTAATGTCACTTTGTGACATCCCAGCCACTTAAAAATGGTACTGACAGGTGGGGCTTAGCATTTGAAGCTTTTATGACTGTTCATTGTATGTGTAAACGCATACATACCAAAGTCTGCCTTTCATTTTTGATGTATTTAGCATATGACAAACTCTATTTAAAAAAATAATCTTAAAACTTATAGGATGATTGTCAAATGAGTTATTCTTAAAGTTGAAAACAGTCATTTGATCAAAAAGAGTTGAAACAGGTTGAAGATGGGATATCGAAAAGTATATATCATGATAAGTTGTGAACTTACAAGACGGAGAACAGAAGAACAACTTTCCTAGAATTAAAAGAGACAGGAGCACGCTTAAACTTTCTCGATCTGGGAGCATCTAGAACTTTCTCGGTTGCAATTTTATCTGCTAAAAAAATACAAGCATTTTATAATCGATAATCACATGCGCAATTAAAGTTGCAAGAATATTAACGTGATTATACAATGTCATTTATGGTTTTTAAAGTATCGTATGAGTAATGAACTTGGTAGTGCAAATAGAACGAATACTACCCCTCTCTTATAAAAAGAAAAAAAGACGGTAAGGTAAGAAACAAATAACTGTTATTGTGTTCAACTGCAATAACAAAACTTTTTTATTTTTTCCTTGTAGCCGTGCATAGCGGTGCCTTACAGCAGTTTCTGGGAATTTTGGGCAGTATTTGGCAATTTATGGGTGGCTTTCGGTGGCAGGAGGTTACCAGTGGTGGCTGTTGCTGTAAGAGAGAAAAGAGGCTGTTTGGTAACATGGATAATGGAAGGATGAGGTGGCAAATGGATAATGGAAGGCTGTTTGGTAACTATGTGTTGAAGTTATAATACAATTTTATTAATTGAAAAAAGAGTTAATTACACTTTTGGTCCCTGTCGAGGGTTAAAAATTACCGTTTTCATCCCTACCTTTCATATATTACCGTTTTGGTCCAAAAAACTTTGCTCCGTCAACGCTTTTGGTCCAATTCTCGAAACGGACGTTAAACGCCCATCACGTGATCTGCACGTGATTGGTATTTTGGTCTTTTCTTAACACAGGGACCAAAAGCGTAATAGACTTATCATCAACAACCAAATACACACATATAGATCAGATCTGTACATCGATCTATCATCTATGTATATACATACATAAGAAAATCAATATAAACCAGATCTATGTTTCCAAACATATACATACATACAAAATACATATCCCTCCTATTCAATCTTTCATTCATACATGAAATTAGATTCACACCAAACCCAAATCCTCCAAAAAAAAACCACAAACAAATCTTTGGGAATCAAATCGTAGTTCCTAAACACGCATGAAAGGAAAGACGTGCGTGATTAAGGATGACTAGTTCTGCCACCTCCGACCACTGCTCCCGCGGGCGGCGGCCATGGAAAGCATATATCTAAATCTATTAAAACGGGAGGCTGCCCACTAAAGGTCTAGGGTTTCTGTTGCAATCGTCGCCGGAAAAAGTTCGGCCGGCGGCGGTGATGGTGGTTGTTAGTAACAACAAGAACCGAAGAAGTGGTAACTAGTTATAGATATAGATAGTTATAGATCTTGTTTCAGCAACTCTAGATAAAAGAGTTATCGACTCGTCAGTCCACAAAACCAGAACCAAATCAATGGTGGGTTCTAAAAGTTTGCTAATAATTTATTATTTTTGTTAACTTGTATTCTTTCAAGGATGGTTTTATGGATTTGACAAGGTTTTTGAAGTATGGTTTTATTGGATAGATGGTGGGTTCTAAAATGGTGAGGTTTTTGAATCAAAGAAGAGATCATTTGATTTCATATAAACATGTTTGTATGTGTATATAAAGTTACAGATAGATGTATCGATATAGATATTCATTTTGCCGTTGGTTTTCTTTGGTGGTTTTGTTAAGTATATATTTGTTTTTGGCTTTGTGAATCAAGAATCATTCATTTTGATAAAAGGTTCTGATTATGGGTAATATTTTGATGTATCAAGTTTTTGATTTTGATTATGATATATTTTTGGTTTTTGTTCCAGATCATATTGATATAGATATAAGTATAGATATAGATTGAGATGATGATGATGATGATGATGATGATGAATAAAAAGAACAAATATAATCATTATTAATTTTAAAACAACCTTTAGTATTCACGCTTTTGGTCCCTGTGTTAAGAAAAGACCAAAATACCCATCACGTGCAGATCACGTGATGGGCGTTTAACGTCCGTTTCGAGAATTGGACCAAAAGCGTTGACGGAGCAAAGTTTTTGGACCAAAACGGTAATATATGAAAGGTAGGGATGAAAACGGTAATTTTTAACCCTCGACAGGGACCAAAAGTGTAATTAACTCTTGAAAAAATTAAATAAAACAACTTAGGAGGTAAAATCTTGAGTATCATTTGGATGAGTTTCAAGGCCTTTCGATATTGGATTTCCTTTTTATCCATTCTTATATTTGACCAGTTTAACATGCTATGATTAACCCATTTTCACATATACGAGTTGAAAATTTTCCCGTCAAACTAATTCACAGGAACAAGAGCTCAGTTCATTAAGATATGAATTAGTTGGTTAAGTACCTCGAGTAGAAAACTTGGATAGCATGAGACTGTGGTTCATCAAGAGCTGCATGTATTTACGTCCCATGTCAAAGCTGATCTGTTTCTGCAGTGATTTCTGCAGCGAATTTTGCAAAATGCCATGATAAGGTCAACTCAACAATCAAGTATGAAAGAGGATATAATTTGGTAACTTAAACATGCTTTAACTCTATATTCATATTTCTTGTAATCCTAATATCCTACCATAATTACTTTATGAATATTAGCATTACACGAAACTTTACTTCTCACATCATCTTTTGGCAAAAAATGAGAAAATGTCAAATAAAGTCACCCTAAGTGTACATGTGATGCATATAACCACTAAAATTGCTTCATAAAAAGTTAAGATATTTACTGAAACAATACTGTTTTTGTAATCATATCTTAGTACTCTATTGAAAATGAACAAAAAATGATTTTAGGCCAACCCAATTGGTACTAAGTTCACCCATGTTGACCCAATACTCGCCTGACCACCGACCTTAGTATATCTCAGTAACCTAATTAACTCACCGTCAACACTTCTTCGTTCTTCAAATTACAAAGAGTTTCCTCATTGGTTCCAGTCTCTAGCTCGCCTTTTTCAAGATCGACATCTACAGTACATGTCGAATATGCAAGCGCGTTCTCCACCATCATATTGATGTAGCTTTGATTACTCAAACGGGCATCCAACGATAGCTGGCTTTTTAGTGGAATACGAACCTCTGGCAGTTCACATTGGAATCCAGTACTACATTCATCAGACAGTACTACAACACTGTAAGCATCACATCCCTGCATACAAGAAAACAATTTCTCTAATTTAAACCTTAACCTTTTGTTACAGGATGACGACTATTTATGCCTACAACTATGAAACTTGAAGCACAGTGCACATGATACGTCTCCAGTTTGAACAGTTAAAGTGGGACATGAATCGCTTTAAACTAAATGCCGGTACCTACGTGAATAATTAGGCAGCAAAACACAAAGATATAAAACTTGTATAACGTTCTAACAACAAAAGTATTTTCAGCAAATTGTGAGCCAGTGACCGAGAATAAGAAAGTACATAAATCATTAAATGATCTTGAAACATAAGAAAGGAAAGTAATGTTAACTAACTGTACTAAATTAAACACAATTTTGCCCAGAGTATTAAAGGATTTATATTAAGGCCCATGAACTGAAGTACTGTAAAGGTATATAGAGATGGACAGATAGAACATAATTCTTACACTGGTTAGACAAGTAGTTGTCAATATATCTCAGTTCATATGAACTTAATGAATGAAAGAGTAAATACCCACATGGTGCTAGAAGTCCAATATCAAGCAGCGTTTCAAAATCAACTTTGTGACCCAATGTAATTTCCATTTCATAAAACTAAAACTATATGTAGCAAGAATGAGTCTTTTTCGACCAAAAAGGGAATAGTCTTTTTCCCTTTTGCATCTATCTATATCCAAAACGAACTATATCTAAAATGATCGTTAAGAGAAAGTCAACATCGAATTCTTCATAGCCGATTGCTCAATTTTGACCAATTCACTTATGACTATACAGATCCAGTGTTCTAATTGATCAAACAGGTAAACTAAGAACAAAATGAGCTGAAAAGGCAAACAAGTCAAATGGGTCGACAAATCAAGATGCATCGAAAGTGTCCCAAAAATATAACTAAAAGCATAATTTTCGATACATATATTTGACACACAGAATTAGTATCTAACATATTAAAAGCATTTAAGTCAATCACTTAATACATATTGGTATCTTGAAATACAAATACTTACTCTGTTACTCATTTGACTTATTAATAAATCCATTTTTCTATGATACAACACTATTAGGTTATGTAAAAACATATATGGCTGGCTCCAGCTGACACACGCCATCCATAATCTGCTGTCACAATCCCATAATTATTAAAACATAATGTCAAAACCACCATCACAAACACACATATTCCTCTTCCCTCCCCTAAAATCCGATTTTCACGAAAAAATATACTAAAATTCAAACTAACTCTCAAAATCCCAAAACAATGCCAAAGGGCTCTTAGTCTAGTAGTCCAAGAGGGAGGTCTGCCTCTCTGAAGATCCCGGGTTCCAATCCGGATATTGACGTTTAATTACTAACTCAGAGAAAAATAACAAGGAATTAGCCTAGTGGTAAGGCAAACACTTTGTGACCTTAAGGTCTCATGTTCGATCCCCGCTGGGCACAAAAAATAATTCCTTTAAGGTACCCGTCTAAAAAATAATTCCTTTAAGGTACCCGTTACCAATGAAGCTTAGACCCATATGTGAAGTTTAAATACGCGGGTTCGATCCTTCGGGGTGCCCAGATCATGTGGGGATTAGGATGGAGGTATTTTACCGGCATCATATGGCTCATACGGGTGGGTCGATGGGTATCCACCGGGGCTAGGGTTCTCCCATTACCCTTTTTTTAACTAGTAACAACTAAATCTGACGTTAAAAAAAAAATCCACATAAACTAACACACAACACATTAAGATCCATTAAAATCTAATAAGACCCGAATAGAAGTCAACAAGCTGCTACATAAAGACCACCCCCCCCCCCCCCAAAAAAAAAAAAGAAAAAGACCCAAATGCAATTCAAATGTGGATGTCTTCTGATGATGCTGGGTCGACTTAATTGAATAATGTGATTCAAATAAGGCAAAATGTACTTAAACCAAGAAAGAAAAAAAAAGTTGAAACATGAAGCAAAATGTACCTCTTCTTCATCAGTAGAGTTGACAGCCATTTTCAATTGAAGCTGCTTCAAATTTGGAGTTAAAACTGCAATGGGACTAGCTTCAAATAGTGATTATGATTTTTATGAGTTTTTAGCATATTCTTGGAGTGTATATATTTATTTACATATAAGATTTGTGGGTTTCAATGGAAGGAAAGAGAGAGGGAGATATTATATATTATATATATATATTATGTATGTAATGAAATGAGATGAAAGAGTAGTGATAGCAGTAAAATAATACTAAAAGCTGTCTGGACACCACATTCATTCATGAAGACGACAAACATTTCTCTCCTTTTTTTATTTTTAACCTGACAAAAACGCAACAACAAAAGCTGACCCAAAAAAAAGAACGACCAAAACCCACCTCGTGAGTGTACCCATAGATCTAAAACTTACTTTAGTTTTCTCTTTTTTTTTTCTTTTTTTTCCCCCTCTCTTTTAATGTTTTTTTAGTAATTTATTTTATAGATTTATTCTTAACTTCAAATCTATTTTCTCACAAAAATTGGGTGATATTGTATTTTTTAAAGCAAAAAATAATAATAACAATAATAACATTAATGAACTTAAAATTATCCCAAATTTGGATGATATTGTATATTTTTAAAGCAAAAATTGAAGAGTTGCTTGTTTTTCACTTTGTAAAAATATATAGAGGGAATAAGGGAATGATTGAAGGAGTGACATAACACACTGTGGTGAAAGGGTTAGGTGGGTGCAAGTGCACAAATGAAGTGAAGGATGAGAAAAAAAAAAGAAGATATTTGGTACACGTGCAGACACGAAAGGGTGCAGGTGCAGAGATGAAGTGAAGGATGAGAAGAAAAAAAAAAGATAATTGGTAGATTTGGTTTCCGTTTGACTAAAAAATAAATGATCGTGATGTATTGTTGTATACGGATAGGCATAAAGTAGGGAAGAATCGTTTGCACCAATTTGTCGGTTAGGGCTGGTTGGATGGTTTGTTCGGTTAAGCAACACAGGAGTAACACCACACGAGAATCAATTATATGTAGAAGGAATGAGAGAAACCGATGACAAGGAAGTCATTTTATGGCGCAATAGTGGGTAGACGTTTTTTGAAAACACAATAAAAACACATTGTGTTTTTAGAAAACACAATAAAAACACATTGTGTTTTTAGAAAACACAATAAAAATACATTGTGTTTTTAGAAAACACAATAAAAACACATTGTGTTTTTAGAAAACACAATAAAAACACATTGTGTTTTTAGAAAACACAATAAAAACACATTGTGTTTTTAGAAAACACAATAAAAACACATTGTGTTTTTAGAAAACACAATAAAAACACATTGTGTTTTTAGAAAACACAATAAAAACACATTGTGTTTTTAGAAAACACAATAAAAACACATTGTGTTTTTAGAAAACACAATAAAAACACATTGTGTTTTTAGAAAACACAATAAAAACACATTGTGTTTTTAGAAAACACAATAAAAACACATTGTGTTTTTAGAAAACACAATAAAAACACATTGTGTTTTTAGAAAACACAATAAAAACACATTGTGTTTTTAGAAAACACAATAAAAACACAATGTGTTTTTAGAAAAACATTGTGTTAAGTTCATATCACAATGTGTTTGAACAATTTTCTGATTTTCACGCGCTATCAAAAACACAATAAAAGCACATTGTGTTTTTAGAAAAAAAAACATTGTGTTAAGTTCATATCACAATGTGTTTGAACAATTTTCTGATTTTCACGCGCTATCAAAAACACAATAAAAGAAGAACGACCAAAACCACCTCGTGAGTGTACCCATAGATCTAAAACTTACTTTAGTTTTCTCTTTTTTTTTTCTTTTTTTTCCCCCTCTCTTTTAATGTTTTTTTAGTAATTTATTTTATAGATTTATTCTTAACTTCAAATCTATTTTCTCACAAAAATTGGGTGATATTGTATTTTTTAAAGCAAAAAATAATAATAACAATAATAACATTAATAATAATAATAATAATAATAATAATAATAATAATAATAATAATAATAATAATAATAATAATAATATAATAATAACAACAACAAAATAATAATAATAATAATAATAATAATAATAATAATAATAATAATAACATTAATGAACTTAAAATTATCCCAAATTTGGATGATATTGTATTTTTTAAAGCAAAAAATAATAATAACAATAATAACATTAATGAACTTAAAATTATCCCAAATTTGGATGATATTGTATATTTTTAAAGCAAAAATTGAAGAGTTGCTTGTTTTTCACTTTGTAAAAATATATAGTGGAGATAAGGGAATGACGGAACAAAATATGGTGAAAGGGTGAGGTGAAAGGGTGCAGGTGTAGAGATGATGTGAAGGATGAGAATAAAAGATATTTGGTGCAGGTGCAGAGATGAAAGGGTGCAGGTGGAGAGATGAAGTGAAGGATGAGAAAAGAAGATATATGGTCGATTTAGTTTCCATTTGACTAAATAATAAATGATCGATGATGTATTGTTGTATAGGGATAGGCGTAAAGTAGGGAAGAATCGTTTGCACCAACTTTTCGTTTAGGGCTGGTCGGATGGTTTATTGGTTAAGCAACACTGGAGTAACACAACCCGGCAATCAATTCTATGTATAAGGAATGAGAGATACCGATGACGAGGAAGTGATTTTATGGCACAATAGTGGGTAGACGTTTATGTAAAATCAGTCCAATGAAATTCTCAAACGGAGGAACCTTGGAATAACATTATTGTGGCATAAAACTCGCAAGTAAAAGTAAAATGCGTCAAAAGTTAAATGACAAAAAAATAGGACAAAAATCGTATTAATGTCTGGTTATTCGGGAGAATATTCAAAAGGCATAACGATCAAAATCGACCAAGTTGTACGGACGAGAAATCCGTTTTCACACCCATGCGCACTAGTTCAAACCATAAACAAGAAGATCCTTCGTCTAAGAATTGTATTGGTATGGTCTCAGAGATGAAGTGAAGGATGAGAAGAAAAAAAAAAGATAATTGGTAGATTTGGTTTCCGTTTGACTAAAAAATAAATGATCGTGATGTATTGTTGTATACGGATAGGCATAAAGTAGGGAAGAATCGTTTGCACCAATTTTTCGGTTAGGGCTCCTCGGATGGTTTGTTCGGTTAAGCAACACATGAGTAACACCACCCGACAATCAATTCTTTGTAGAAGGTATGAGAGATACCGATGACGAGGAAGTGATTTTATGGCACAATAGTGGGTAGACGTTTATGTAAAATCAGTCCAATGAAATTCTCAAACGGAGGAACCTTGGAATAACATTATTGTGGCATAAAACTCGCAAGTAAAAGTAAAATGCGTCAAAAGTTAAATGACAAAAAAATAGGACAAAAATCGTATTAATGTCTGGTTATTCGGGAGAATATTCAAAAGGCATAACGATCAAAATCGACCAAGTTGTACGGACTGAGAAATCCGTTTGCACACCCATGCGCACTAGTTCAAACCATAAACAAGAAGATCCTTCGTCTAAGAATTGTATTGGTATGGTCTCAGAGATGAAGTGAAGGATGAGAAGAAAAAAAAAAGATAATTGGTAGATTTGGTTTCCGTTTGACTAAAAAATAAATGATCGTGATGTATTGTTGTATACGGATAGGCATAAAGTAGGGAAGAATCGTTTGCACCAACTTTTCGTTTAGGGCTGGTCGGATGGTTTATTGGTTAAGCAACACTGGAGTAACACAACCCGACAATCAATTCTTTGTAGAAGGTATGAGAGATACCGATGACGAGGAAGTGATTTTATGGCACAATAGTGGGTAGACGTTTATGTAAAATCAGTCCAATGAAATTCTCAAACGGAGGAACCTTGGAATAACATTATTGTGGCATAAAACTCGCAAGTAAAAGTAAAATGCGTCAAAAGTTAAATGACAAAAAAATAGGACAAAAATCGTATTAATGTCTGGTTATTCGGGAGAATATTCAAAAGGCATAACGATCAAAATCGACCAAGTTGTACGGACGAGAAATCCGTTTTCACACCCATGCGCACTAGTTCAAACCATAAACAAGAAGATCCTTCGTCTAAGAATTGTATTGGTATGGTCTCAATGATTATCCAAAATTAAGAATACCAGCAAATGTTAAAATCACATTAGTTTCCCCCAAAAAAAGCCGACAATATGAAATTTTAATAAAATTTGATGTTTTTATAATAATAACAAAAAAATAAAAATAAGAATGAATGAAAAAAACCTGAAATGTTTAGGAAAAAAACCTCCAAAATTAAGAGCCAAACCATCGATTTTTACTCTAGTACAAGTGCACAACCCTGTTACATGATAATTTAACATTGTTATACTAAAACAAATGCAGTAAAATAAATTGTTTATAGTCTAATATATTCAACGCTATAGTCCAAACGTATCAAACATCTTGTCTATTACATGATAATTTAACAGGGTTGTACTAAAACAAATCTAATTATTGAATTCAATTAAATAAATTTCTTATTAAAGAAAAACGACAAATGAAGGAAGATTCATAATGTTTGTGATTGTTTGTTCAAAGGTGATGAATCTTGGCTTTGTGGGGTTCCAAAACGAAACGTACCCGATCTTGTGCGTGCATGTGAAGTGTGAACTAATAATCCCTTTCATAACACAAAACAAAATCAAAAGTGGGTCACTACTCACGGGTGTATGTGAAGTGTCAACTAAATATCCATATATATATATATATATATATATATACATATATATATATATATATATATATATATATATCATAGCTTAAGTACCCGAGTAATACCCGGGTTGTGTTATGGTAATTCATATATAGTTATATCAATATAATTGTTACATGTGAAGACACGACAACATAGTTCTATAAAATATACTATTACTCCCTCCGTCCCATTTTAATTGTCATATTTTGACTGGTCAAGTCTTTTTCTTCCGACTTTGACCGTAAATATCTTTGTTTGTGTTATATATTAGTTGATGAAAGTTATATCAATGAAAAGTACGTTTAAAACTCAATCAATTCATATATGTTATATCAAGTGTTATATAACACAAACAAAGATATTTACGGTCAAAGTTGAAAGAAAAAGACTCAAAAAGTCAAACTATGACACTTAATATGGGACGGAGGGAGTAGCATACTATAAAACAAAACACTAAGTAATATAAATTATAGAAAACGTATATATTAAAAATGATGAATAAGAAACCCAATCCATATTACATGTTTTCTAGAAGATAATAATTAGTTCCCCGGTATCACAATTGGATACCCATCGACTCACCTCGTATGAGCCATATGATGTCGGTACAATACCTTCATCCTAATCCCCACATGATCTGAGCACCCCGAAAGATCGAACCCGCGTATTTAAACTTCACATGTGGGTCTACGCTTCATTAGTAACGGGTACCTTAAAAGAATTTTTTTTGTGTCAAACGGGGATCGAATCTGAGACCTTAAGGTTATCAAATGTTTTCCTTACTACTAGGCTAACTCCTTGTTAGTTAATAATCTCTATTATATATAAAACAAAATTATTGTTATAAGTATTTTTAGAAATTTTTTGAGGTACATTTTGTTTTAGAAGACTTTCTTTTTAATTATGATGTCATATAAAGTTTGTAAAATTTTCAATAAAAATAGCCC
>CM067168.1:150541769-150554998 GCA_034093135.1 Erigeron breviscapus
CAGGGAGACCGAAAGAAGAATATATGGTATCTTGACAGCGCTGCTGGCAGAACCATGACTGGTTATCAAACCCTGCTGGAGGAATATAGGGTGCAGGAGGGCCCCTCAATAACATTTGAAATGATGAAAATGGAAAAACTGAGGGATGTGGTGTTGTGAATAATGGACAAGTCAAATTCACACGTGTTGCATTTGTGAACGGTTTGAAATATAACCTGATCAGTGTCAGTCAACTGTGTGATGATGGCTTCAAGGTATTATTTGATATCTCACAAGGCACCATATTCAACAGGGATGGAAGGGTAGTATTGATTGCACCAAGAAAAGGAAACATTTATATCATTGATATTAATAGTTCACCCACTGAACAATGTTTCTACACAAAAGCTGATGAAGGGTACTTCCTAGGATATTCATCAAATCGCAAAGCCTTTAGAGTCTTTAACAAGAGACTTGAAAAGGTTGATGAGTCAATTCATATTACCTTTGATGAATCTAATTCTGCAATCTTTAAGAATTCTATTCCCGTACCACCGTCAGAAAGTCCAATAAGTTTTGGTAATTCTGATCCTATTGCTGAATCTGACCAGTCACCTGAACCTGCTTCTGAACATCTCAGTTCAGAACCAAGAATAATCAAGTCAAGCAACATTCCGTTCTATCCTCCAGTCAGTTTTAAACTACCTTCTGAACTTACTATTGGATCAGATGTGCATACTGCTCCACCTCAGATATCAGGTTCCACTGAATTACCCCAATCTGAACAGTTTCATGATGCAAATCATGATCTGCAGGAGGAAGATGATGAGACTGAAGTAGTCTTTTCTGAAGCACCTCCTGAAGTAAATCAGAGGAGTTATTGCACTGATATCATTGTTCATCCTGGTCATTACACTAAGTGGACAAAAGCACATCCAATCGAGCAAATCATTGGAAATTCCACCAGTGGGGTTCAGACCAGAAGAGCCACAAGCGATCAATGCTTAAATGTCAGTTTCTTATCACCGATAGAACCGAAGAAGATTGACGAGGCTATGAAAGACCCTATCTGGATTGAAGCCATGCAAGATGAGCTTAATCAGTTTAAAAGGAACGATGTTTGGGAACTTGTTCCTTGTCCCAGTGATCTAAAGAAAGAACCAATTGGGACAAGATGGGTCTTCATAAACAAGATGGATGAAGATGGTCACGTGATTCGAAACAAGGCAAGACTTGTTGCAAAGGGTTACTCACAAGAAGAAGGGGTAGACTTTGATGAAACTTTTGCACCAGTTGCTAGACTAGAAGCTATCAGAATTTTCTTCGCTTTTGCAGCTCATCACGAGTTCAAAGTCTATCAGATGGATGTTAAAAGTGCATTTTTGAATGGTGAATTGGAAGAAGTTGTGTATGTGCATCAGCCACCAGGGTTCATAAATGAAGAAAGACCACATTGGGTGTACAGACTAAACAAAGCATTATATGGTCTGAGACAAGCACCTAGAGCCTCGTATGATACTCTTACTAAACATCTTCTGAAAAATGGTTTTAAAAGGGGTGTAATAGATAGCACTTTATTCATATTGCATGATAAAAGTGATATCTTACTTGTACAAGTTTACGTTGATGATATTGTGTTTGGATCTACATATAACAAAATGTGTGAACAGTTTTCTAAAATAATGTCATCTGAGTATGAAATGAGTATGATAGGTGAACTGACATATTTTCTAGGTCTTCAAGTGAAACAAACCAGTGATGGTATTTTTATAAATCAAGAAAAATATGTCAGAGATTTATTAAAGAAATATCAATTTGATTCAGTCTCATCAATTTGATTCAGTCCCAATGGAAAACAAGTGGATCCCACAAAATATCGTGGTATGGTGGGATCCCTCATGTACTTAACTGCTAGTTGACCTGACATAATGTTTGCAACATGGCTTTGTGCAAGATTTCAGTCTGATCCCAGAGAAGCACACACAAATGCTGTGAAAAGGATTTTCAGATACCTTAAAGGTGTCCCCAGACTTGGTCTTTGGTATCCCAAAGGCACAAGTCTAGATCTAATGGGTTATTCAGATTCTGATCATGCAGGTTGTAAAATAGATAGGAAAAGTACCACAGGTGGTTGTCATTTCCTAGGTGGCAAATTGGTTAGTTGGACAAGTAAGAAGCAGACTGCAGTATCACTCTCCACAGCTGAAGCTGAATACATTTCTGCAGCCAGTTGCTGCGCTCAGATTTTGTGGATGAAGAACCAACTAACTGATTATGGTGTTAAGTATACAAAGACTCCAATATTTTGTGATAACACCAGTGCCATTGCCATCTCTCACAATCCTGTCATGCACTCCAAAACCAAGCATATCGACCTCAGGTATCATTTTATTAGAGATCACATTATTAAAGGTGACATTGAACTTCATTTCATTCCCACTGATAAACAACTCGCTGATGTCTTTACAAAACCTTTGGATGTCAAAACGTTTAAACATCTCATCAGTGAGCTAGGTATGCTAAATCCTGTATAGCATCACCTCAGGGGGAAGTGTCAAATATTTTTTTTAAAAGAATTTTTCTCTAAGGGGGAACTTTGCTTTCAGAAAAATATTTTGTCTGAAATGCTTCAGAATTTCTGAAATGATTTCAGAATAATTATGTAAACTGAGATGGTTCAGATTCCTTAAATCTGATCATGCTCAGATTTTGTATATCATTTCTGAAACGAGTCAGTCCTTTATAATGTATTTTGGATACTTGGTCGTTGTGTGTACACGTGAAGGTTACTGTTTAACGTTTGAATAATGATGCCTTTTGCTGACGTGTCACACAAGTTGCGCCGTAAATGGAAAGTAATTATCACTTTTTCTTTAAGAAGTTGAAAAGTTTTGTGAAAATGTGGGGTCATAGCCGTCGTTACATTAAATGCGGACGTATACCCAAAAATTATTTTCGGACTTCAAACCCGATTAAAACTGATTTCATTAAAATAATATTTTCATTTTTGGGTTTGAATTTCAAAATCATTTTATTTTATTTATTTTGGAAAAACCCTTTGTATTCCATCATAAATATAAATACCCTTTCCAAAACAATTCATTCATTTACTTCTCCTTACATTTACTCCCAATCATCATTCTCTCTCTATTCTTCTCATTCCTTCATAACTCCAAAACCCTAAATTAATCTTTCATATTCAGTTTTCCCTTGTAGAAATAATGGCTAAAGTAGTCAAATCACTAATATCTTTCGAATACAAACCATCTAAGGTAGTCAAGGCCAGTGCACAATGGCCAAACGGGTTCGAGCCATCGACCCTTAGATTCAATATGAATAATTTCATGGCCGCACTGAACGCCAAAGGCAAAACTTTAATGGGGAGGATAAATAAATTTCTTGAACAATCCCCTCTCCATTACGCCTTGACTGCAAATCCTTAAGTAATGTATCATAGATACTTACTTGAATTCTGGTATACTGCTACTCTGAGCAAGGATGAAAAGTCCATTGCTTTTTATTTTCAAGAAGGCACTAAGCAGTATATCCTTTCACTGATAGGTTTCGGGAGGCCCTTCATTTGAACTACCTTCCCTCTTCTTCAGCCTATGCAAAAAGGCTTAAAGGAGTTAATTTCAGGGAGGTACTGCAGGCCACTGGTCATAATGACATGGTTGATGCAGACGGCAATCTGAAGACATCTGGACACATCTTTCTGTCTGGATTTGGAAATTGTTGGAGATATTTTTGGACTTAGATTGTCGAGTGTCCCCAGACTTGGTCTTTGGTATCCCAAAGGCATAAGTCTAGATCTAATGGGTTATTCAGATTCTGATCATGCAGGTTGTAAAATAGATAGGAAAAGTACCACAGGTGGTTGTCATTTCCTAGGTGGCAAATTGGTTAGTTGGACAAGTAAGAAGCAGACTGCAGTATCACTCTCCACAGCTGAAGCTGAATACATTTCTGCAGCCAGTTGCTGCGCTCAGATTTTGTGGATGAAGAACCAACTAACTGATTATGGTGTTAAGTATACAAAGACTCCAATATTTTGTGATAACACCAGTGCCATTGCCATCTCTCACAATCCTGTCATGCACTCCAAAACCAAGCATATCGACCTCAGGTATCATTTTATTAGAGATCACATTATTAAAGGTGACATTGAACTTCATTTCATTCCCACTGATAAACAACTCGCTGATGTCTTTACAAAACCTTTGGATGTCAAAACGTTTAAACATCTCATCAGTGAGCTAGGTATGCTAAATCCTGTATAGCATCACCTCAGGGGGAAGTGTCAAATATTTTTTTTAAAAGAATTTTTCTCTAAGGGGGAACTTTGCTTTCAGAAAAATATTTTGTCTGAAATGCTTCAGAATTTCTGAAATGATTTCAGAATAATTATGTAAACTGAGATGGTTCAGATTCCTTAAATCTGATCATGCTCAGATTTTGTATATCATTTCTGAAATGATTTCAGAATAATTATGTAAACTGAGATGGTTCAGATTCCTTAAATCTGATCATGCTCAGATTTTGTATATCATTTCTGAAATGATTTCAGAATAATTATGTAAACTGAGATGGTTCAGATTCCTTAAATCTGATCATGCTCAGATTTTGTATATCATTTCTGAAATGATTTCAGAATAATTATGTAAACTGAGATGGTTCAGATTCCTTAAATCTGATCATGCTCAGATTTTGTATATCATTTCTGAAACGAGTCAGTCCTTTATAATGTATTTTGGATACTTGGTCGTTGTGTGTACACGTGAAGGTTACTGTTTAACGTTTGAATAATGATGCCTTTTGCTGACGTGTCACACAAGTTGCGCCGTAAATGGAAAGTAATTATCACTTTTTCTTTAAGATGTTGAAAAGTTTTGTGAAAATGTGGGGTCATAGCCGTCGTTACATTAAATGCGGACGTATACCCAAAAATTATTTTCGGACTTCAAACCCGATTAAAACTGATTTCATTAAAATAATATTTTCATTTTTGGGTTTGAATTTCAAAATCATTTTATTTTATTTATTTTGGAAAAACCCTTTGTATTCCATCATAAATATAAATATTTATTTTGGAAAAACCCTTTGTATTCCATCATAAATATAAATACCCTTTCCAAAACAATTCATTCATTTACTTCTCCTTACATTTACTCCCAATCATCATTCTCTCTCTATTCTTCTCATTCCTTCATAACTCCAAAACCCTAAATTAATCTTTCATATTCAGTTTTCCCTTGTAGAAATAATGGCTAAAGTAGTCAAATCACTAATATCTTTCGAATACAAACCATCTAAGGTAGTCAAGGCCAGTGCACAATGGCCAAACGGGTTCGAGCCATCGACCCTTAGATTCAATATGAATAATTTCATGGCCGCACTGAACGCCAAAGGCAAAACTTTAATGGGGAGGATAAATAAATTTCTTGAACAATCCCCTCTCCATTACGCCTTGACTGCAAATCCTTAAGTAATGTATCATAGATACTTACTTGAATTCTGGTATACTGCTACTCTGAGCAAGGATGAAAAGTCCATTGCTTTTTATTTTCAAGAAGGCACTAAGCAGTATATCCTTTCACTGATGGGTTTCGGGAGGCCCTTCATTTGAACTACCTTCCCTCTTCTTCAGCCTATGCAAAAAGGCTTAAAGGAGTTAATTTCAGGGAGGTACTGCAGGCCACTGGTCATAATGACATGGTTGATGCAGACGGCAATCTGAAGACATCTGGACACATCTTTCTGTCTGGATTTGGAAATTGTTGGAGATATTTTTGGACTTAGATTGTCGAGTGTCCCCAGACTTGGTCTTTGGTATCCCAAAGGCATAAGTCTAGATCTAATGGGTTATTCAGATTCTGATCATGCAGGTTGTAAAATAGATAGGAAAAGTACCACAGGTGGTTGTCATTTCCTAGGTGGCAAATTGGTTAGTTGGACAAGTAAGAAGCAGACTGCAGTATCACTCTCCACAGCTGAAGCTGAATACATTTCTGCAGCCAGTTGCTGCGCTCAGATTTTGTGGATGAAGAACCAACTAACTGATTATGGTGTTAAGTATACAAAGACTCCAATATTTTGTGATAACACCAGTGCCATTGCCATCTCTCACAATCCTGTCATGCACTCCAAAACCAAGCATATCGACCTCAGGTATCATTTTATTAGAGATCACATTATTAAAGGTGACATTGAACTTCATTTCATTCCCACTGATAAACAACTCGCTGATGTCTTTACAAAACCTTTGGATGTCAAAACGTTTAAACATCTCATCAGTGAACTAGGTATGCTAAATCCTGTATAGCATCACCTCAGGGGGGAAGTGTCAAATATTTTTTTTAAAAGAATTTTTCTCTAAGGGGGAACTTTGCTTTCAGAAAAATATTTTGTCTGAAATGCTTCAGAATTTCTGAAATGATTTCAGAATAATTATGTAAACTGAGATGGTTCAGATTCCTTAAATCTGATCATGCTCAGATTTTATATATCATTTCTGAAATGAGTCAGTCCTTTATAATGTATTTTGGATACTTGGTCGTTGTGTGTACACGTGAAGGTTACTGTTTAACGTTTGAATAATGATGCCTTTTGCTGACGTGTCACACAAGTTGCGCCGTAAATGGAAAGTAATTATCACTTTTTCTTTAAGATGTTGAAAAGTTTTGTGAAAATGTGGGGTCATAGCCGTCGTTGCATTAAATGCGGACGTATACCCAAAAATTATTTTCGGACTTCAAACCCGATTAAAACTGATTTCATTAAAATAATATTTTCATTTTTGGGTTTGAATTTCAAAATCATTTTATTTTATTTATTTTGGAAAAACCTTTTGTATTCCAACATAAATATAAATACCCTTTCCAAAACAATTCATTCATTTACTTCTCCTTACATTTACTCCCAATCATCATTCTCTCTCTATTCTTCTCATTCCTTCATAACTCCAAAACCCTAAATTAATCTTTCATATTCAGTTTTCCCTTGTAGAAATAATGGCTAAAGTAGTCAAATCACTAATATCTTTCGAATACAAACCATCTAAGGTAGTCAAGGCCAGTGCACAATGGCCAAACGGGTTCGAGCCATCGACCCTTAGATTCAATATGAATAATTTCATGGCCGCACTGAACGCCAAAGGCAAAACTTTAATGGGGAGGATAAATAAATTTCTTGAACAATCCCCTCTCCATTACGCCTTGACTGCAAATCCTCAAGTAATGTATCATAGATACTTACTTGAATTCTGGTATACTGCTACTCTGAGCAAGGATGAAAAGTCCATTGCTTTTTCTTTACAAGAAGGCACTAAGCAGTATATCCTTTCACTGATGGGTTTCGGGAGGCCCTTCATTTGAACTACCTTCCCTCTTCTTCAGCCTATGCAAAAAGGCTTAAAGGAGTTAATTTCAGGGAGGTACTGCAGGCCACTGGTCATAATGACATGGTTGATGCAGACGGCAATCTGAAGACATCTGGACACATCTTTCTGTCTGGATTTGGAAATTGTTGGAGATATTTTTGGACTCAGATTGTCGAGTGCCTTGGAGGAAATTATGGTGGATTGGATCAGAATTCCTTAACACAAGTAGAAATTGGGTATTACTTGTGGCATGGGATTGAGGTGGACTTTGCTGAGATACTTTTCTCTCAGCTGGTGGCAAAGTTAAAAGGAAAAAGAAGTCCACATATCTCTTTCCCTAGATTTCTGAGCATTTGCTTCATGAACATGCTTGGAGATGCGTATCATTTGGAGGGGCTTGAGTCTTCAGCGACGGAGTTCTGCAGGGATCTATCAAAGCTGTCTACTTCAGATCCAGAACCAGAACTCTCCGCTGCAATGCTTCAGGTAATTTCTAAAACTGAAACAGCACGACCGGCTGGCTCAGAAAGGTCACCGAGCGGGTCGCAAAAGAATGCGAGACCCATTGGTGCACCTGGTGGTCAAATGTTGAAGTTGTTTAAAACCTAAGCAACTTCTTCTACCCAACCACCACCTCCCTCCGCCACTGACCAACCTGAGGATCTCCCAAAAGATCCCTCAGGATCTCCAAAGGGCGTATTAAAACGTCGTAAATATAAGCAGTCCTCACAGCCCAAGGACATTAGTACCGAAGCAAACCCCTCTGGATCTTACCAACAAGAACCAGAGGAATCGAGTCTAAAGGGAAACCCACAAGCAGCCATCTCCAAAACTTCTTTAGGAAGAGATGGTGAAGAAAATATTAGTGTGTCCGCCCAGCACACAATAGAATCCGTGTCTGCACGCGCACCCCCTATAACTTCACAAATCTCACACTGCTCTGCAGCACGAATTGATGAAGTCTTTGGTGTGACACCACCTGAGATTGAGATTCCAGACTCTACGGCCGATGAAGTGATTCTTGATGATGGTACGAGAATCATTAAGGCAATCCCCGTGTCTACTGTCTGGCGATGAAGCTATGGCTGAGCCAACCAATAAATCTGGTGACGATGCATCTGCAGTAGCAGTTGTTGAACCAGAAGCTGGTTCAGATACCAGTGATCTGAACCAGGGCATATCTGATCAGACTGCAGTTTTAACTGACCTCTGGGATGAAGATGAGCCACCTCAAGGGAATCTTAATTCCTTTGCTGATTTTGAGTTTGATGAGGGTTTACTGGAGGATCTGATTCTGAGCCAACCTTCAGCCTCACAAACGTCCAACCTCCCCCAGAAATCCAAAATGTTGAACAACCATATCGCCAACCTGAGACTTCACATCAACATCCATATTTTCCACCTGGCTCAACACCTGCCTATGTCACTTCACCACGTTTTCAACCACAACTCGAACACTTACACCCACAAATTCACCAAGTGCCAAGGCCCATTAATTATGATGGTGAAACTAAAAAGGAGTTGGACTCTGCCACTGAATCTGAGAGTCCAACTGAAATGCAATTGGAAAAGGCTTTAGATGGGCTTGGTAAACTTCCCTTTGTGGCTTCTGTTTCTACACAGCCACCCCCGCCTTTGAGTGTAGAAGCACAGTTAGAGAAACAAAATGCCGAAGTCCAAAGCCTACTTATCAAGGTTGAGGACTTAACCAAATCTCTAACTGCCAATACTACGTCCCTGGCTGAAATGAAGGGTGCTTAGATGTTTATTGGCACCGAGTTCACCAAGGTTGCTGGAAATGAGGGACTAGTAAGTGGGAAGCTAAATGAGCTGGTACATTCATGTAATAAGATAAGTTTGGCTATCAGGGAAGCCTTCAGACTGGCCAAAAGAGATGTGCAAGCTTCAGTTGTTGCGAACTTGACATCTGGTATTGAATTGATAAAACAAGAAGTTCTGGCAGTCGGGAAGGAGGTGAATGAGTTGGTAAAAAGGCCAAGTGTCAATGAAAAGGAACTTGGGTCTTCTGTTAGTAGTGGTGTGATTGAGAAACTAAAGTCTGAGATTGTGAGTCCCAAATATAGATGATTAACTAAACCCGACTGGCAAGTACAACTAATCTTGATGGACAAGTTAAGTTTACGATCCAGATATGGATAACAAGAAACAATTGACTTAAGGTAAATAACAAGAACTAAATGGCAGAAACTATATAAAATATATATATGTATAATCAAGTATGTAGCATTGAGACACGTTGTTTTCTTTCTAATGTATTTGATTTATTGATATATAAACAAATACAAGGATTGTTGCGGAACAAAGATAAACACCCAAGTGTAAGTATCTAAACAATCCCGAAAAATAAGTGATCTAAATAACTTGGAAATACTCGTAAGTTTACTTAGAGTATATCTCACAAGTTGCAATGCTAAAGTTTTCAAGCTCTTTGCAAGTTGTGAGAAGACTTCATATTTATAGACCAAGTTCATGATGACATGGACAAGATCGTATAAAAGTGGTTGTGAGCATTTAAGGAATTAAACTTAATTCTTTACATGCTTGTACTAGGAAGAGTATATAAGTCAGTTGATGTGACTTATAGTACTATGTTCCAAAGCTATACTTTTACCTTGTACCTTTTATTAATAGATAAATCTATTAACTGGGTAAAGGTATGTAAAGTAAAAAGTCTTCCTCGTAATCAGTGTAAAGTGTTGTAAATACTTTATACTGAGATGCTTCAGTCTTCGATCTGGTAGAATCACTCTTTGCTCGCTTATGAGATGATTCTCTTCTTCATACTTCAGTCTTTGACTTCAGAATGAATGCTTCATATTTATCTTGATCTGAACTGAAGTGAAGCTTCAGTGAAGTAATTCTGATACGTCTCAGAATTCTGTACAAACATTTTCACTGAACTTCAAGCTATTTCTGAACAAATTATACTTGGTCGATTTCCGACCTAACAAATTCCCCCTATTTGTTCTGAAATAGTGCATGCATCTCAGACTTCTATCTATACATGTTTGTAAGTCTGAAATGCAAGTTTTGTTTAAGTTGTAAAAAAAAAATTCTAAGTACATCTTATAGATCATTGATGTCTCAGAATTTTACTTGTGGTTTTTCTAACTTAAACTTACCATCTACTTATTGGTTACATTTTGCAACATATATATACAAACTGAAAAGTTTGTCACAAATGTAAATATATTACAAGTACATGATAAACTGAAAAGAAACTACTTCTTGGCAGGTCTTGAACCAGAAGGTGCCTCAGTAGGTTTCCTCTTTAGTGGAGAATGATCCTTCTTTCCAAACAATCTTCCTTCAATTTCTACCTTGGCCTGCATCTTTTGTTGTATTCTTGATAACCATGCACCAATCAAGGCAGATTTCGGCTTCCCCCTCAGTATTTGGATCATCTCCCTATGCTCAGAAATCCCAAACTCGTGCACTGAAACCTGATGGTATTCTTCAGCTGCCCTTCCTTCTCTTTTAACAACCAAGTCAAAAAGCTTCAATCCATCAGCTTTTGTTACTTCCATATCAACTATTTTGGCTGAATGAGATCGATGCTTCACATAATGCTCATATTGATCCCTTTCATGTTTTCTTTCAATTTCAATAGCATCAACAGACATTGGCTTGAAGGTAGAAAGATCAGCATCACGAACATTCTTTCTTGATGATCTTGGTCCAGTCACTTTGGGCTTAATGGGTGGCCTTGACAATTCTTTTTCAACCTTCAGAACTCCAGCCAGAATTTCTTTCTTCTTAATTGCCATCTCCTTTTCTCTGTTTTTCACCAAGTCCTCAATGGACATCTTGAAAGTGAGATGGTCCAGCTTTTGTTCTAATGGAGAATAATTCACCCCATATTCATACTCGAGCATATCCACAACAGCCTTCTGCACTCTTGGATCATTTTTGATCTTTAGATATCTTTCCAGAGAGAGACCAAGAGCTGCAGCATCAATATGATCGAGGGTTCCCATTTTCTGATGTTGAACCCTTTCTCTTTCCTTATTTTCTCCCCACATAATAAATTGATTAGAAACTTGCTTTTGCAAAGCTTCTAATTTCTTGCTATCAGCATTAGGATCATGAAGTGGGTAACCTTGTTCATCAACATTTTCACCAACCACCAAACCAGAACCCTTAGAATCTTTCTTTGTTGGTTCAACCACCACTGGGGCCTTGCCCTTATCTTTCTTGCCAGATTCAGTTTCAGTTTCCCCCTGAACTGAGGCACTACCAGATGGCACCTCAGTTTGCTTCTTGGTTGCTTCAATGATTTCTTGTGTACTTGCAAGCAGACCAATAGGCACACCTTTTCCCCCTTTGGGGACCTCTGAAGGCAACTTAGAGAATTCTTCAATGGCCATTTGCATGCCTTTCAGTGGTTCCCAACTTTGTTGTTGTAAGCATTCAGAAATACCTTTAGAAAGCTGAGCAAACTGAGATCTTAATCTGAAATTGGAGTTCAGATTCAGCGACTCTTTATCTTTTATCTCTTTCAACTGCTTTCTATCTTCTTCAGTGAATGAGGAAACAGGAGGAGCAACAATATTTTCCTTCTTGAGATGAGTTAGAATTTCTTCTAACTGTTTGGACTGATTCTGAACTGAGCCTTCAAGTTTGGACACTGAATCTTTTACTTCATTCACAGCCTTGTCCACTTTGTCATATGTGTCTTTGGTTAGTTCAGCAATCATCACTCTAACCTTCGCACCAACCTTCTCAGAAATGGATTCTGAAATCTGAGCAACAAGATTCTGAGTTATCTCAGACTTCATATTATCCAAAATACCAACACTTATAGAAGCCCCAAGTTCTTTCTCATTTATACTTGGCTTCTTAACCAGCTCATGTACTTCTCTTCCAACAGCTATAAAATCTTGCTTCAACAACTGAACACAAGATGTCAAGTTTGCAACCACCGAAGCTTGCACATCTCTTTTTGTTAGCTGAAGGCTTCTCTGATTGCAGAGCTCACCTTGTTGCAAGTCATCACCAGCTCATTCAGCTTCCCAACTACTAGTCCTTCGTTTCCAGCAACCTTGGTTAATTCAGTTCCAAGAAACATCTTAGCTCCTTTCATTTCAGCCACAGAACTAGTATTGGCAGTTAGAGACTTGGTTAAGTCCTCCACCCTTAGAATAAGGCTTTGGACTCCGGTTTGAGTCTTCTCTAACTGTTCTTCTACATTTAAAGGTGGTGGAGGTTGTGCAGAAGCAGGAGCAACAAATGGTAGATTACCAAGCCCTTTAAGAACATTTTTCAGTTGTAAATCAGTTGGACTCTCAGATTCTGTATCAGAATCCATTGGGGGATCATAATTGATAGGGGGTGGGATTTTATGAATTTGGGGGTGAAGAAATTGAAGTGATGGATTAAAAGTACCGGCTGTAACATAGGCAGGATTAGTGTCTGGTGGAAAAATTGGATGTTGATGAGATGGAGGTGGTGGAACATAAGGATTAATATCTTGTTCTTGTTGGTCTGCTTGAATTTGGATTTCTGAAGGAGGAGGAGGGGCGTTTGCGAGGATGGCGGCTGGCTCAGAATCAGATTGATTCACCTCCAATAATCCCTCGTCAAACTCAAAATCAGCAAGGGAATCGAGATTCCCCTGAGGTAGCTCATCGTCATCCCAGAAAGCATTCACCACTGCATTCTGGTCAGATATGCCCAGGTTTGGGTCACTAGTACCCGCACCAGTTTCTGGTTCAACATCTGCAGAAGCAGGTGCATCATTACCAGATTTAATGATGTTCAGAAACTTATCTTTAGGTCGACTAACGGGTCCCACATTCTTTTGTGGCCCACTTAGTGACCTTTCTGAACCAGCTAGTGTGGCTGATGAATT